>CM059187.1:2236837-2294308 GCA_030323885.1 Branchipolynoe longqiensis | reverse complement strand
CCACCTCACCTTTAAACTTCAGCACACACTGACAACCACACACAAACATCACCACCTCACCTTTAAACTTCAGCACACTGACACCCACACACAAACATCACCACCTCACCTTTAAACTTCAGCACACACTGACAACCACACACAAACATCACCACCTCACCTTTAAACTTCAGCACACTGACAACCACGCACACACATCACCACCTCACCTTTAAACTTCAGCACACTGACACCCACACACAAACATCACCACCTCACCTTTAAACTTCAGCACACACTGACAACCACACACAAACATCACCACCTCACCTTTAAACTTCAGCACACACTGACAACCACACACAAACATCACCACCTCACCTTTAAACTTCAGCACACACTGACAACCACACACAAACATCACCACCTCACCTTTAAACTTCAGCACACACTGACAACCATGCACACACATCACCACCTCACCTTTAAACTTCAGCACACTGACACCCACACACAAACATCACCACCTCACCTTTAAACTTCAGCACACACTGACAACCACACACAAACATCACCACCTCACCTTTAAACTTCAGCACACTGACACCCACACACAAACATCACCACCTCACCTTTAAACTTCAGCACACACTGACAACCACACACAAACATCACCACCTCACCTTTAAACTTCAGCACGCACTGACAACCATGCACACACATCATCACCTCACCTTTAAACTTCAGCACGCACTGACAACCACACACAAACATCACCACCTCACCTTTAAACTTTAGCACGCACTGACAACCACACACACACGTCACCACCTCAGCTTTAAATTTCAGCACACACTGACAACCACGCACAAACATCACCACCTCACCTTTAAACTTCAGCACACACTGACAACCACACACAAACATCACCACCTCACCTTTAAACTTCAGCACACACTGACAACCACACACAAACATCACCACCTCACCTTTAAACTTCAGCACGCACTGACACCCACACACACACATCACCACCTCACCTTTAAACTTCAGCACGCACTGACAACCACACACAAACATCACCACCTCACCTTTAAACTTCAGCACGCACTGACAACCACACACAAACATCACCACCTCACCTTTAAACTTCAGCACACACTGACAACCACACACAAACATCACCACCTCACCTTTAAACTTCAGCACACACTGACACCCACACACAAACATCACTACCTCACCTTTAAACTTCAGCACACACTGACAACCACGCACAAACATCACCACCTCACCTTTAAACTTCAGCACACACTGACAACCACACACAAACATCACCACTCAACTTTAAACTTCAGCACACACTGACAACCACGCACACATACCACCTCACCTTTAAACTTCAGACACACTGACACCACACACAACATCACACTCACCTAAACTTCAGCACCACTGACACACGCAAAACATCACCACCTCACCTTTAAACTTCAGCACACACTGACAACCACGCACAAACATCACCACCTCACCTTTAAACTTCAGCACACACTGACAACCACACACACACATCACCACCTCACCTTTAAACTTCAGCACACTGACACCCACACACAAACATCACCACCTCACCTTTAAACTTCAGCACACACTGACAACCACGCACAAACTTCACCACCTCACCTTTAAACTTCAGCACACTGACACCCACACACACACATCACCACCTCACCTTTAAACTTCAGCACACTGACACCCACACACAAACATCACTACCTCACCTTTAAACTTCAGCACACACTGACAACCATGCACAAACATCACCACCTCACCCTTAAACTTCAGCACATACTGACAACCACACACAAACATCACCACCTCACCTTTAAACTTCAGCACACACTGACAACCACGCACAAACATCACCACCTCACCTTTAAACTTCAGCACACACTGACAACCATGCACACACATCACCACCTACACACTACCTCACCTTTAAACTTCAGCCACACTGACAACCACACACACACATCACCACCTCACCTTTAAACTTCAGCACACACTGACAACCAGCACAAACTTCACCACCTCACCTTTAAACTTCAGCACACTGACACCCACACACACATCACCACCTCACCTTTAAACTTCAGCACACTGACACCCACACACAAACATCACTACCTCACCTTTAAACTTCAGCACACACTGACAACCACGCACAAACATCACCACCTCACCTTTAAACTTCAGCACACACTGACAACCACACACAAACATCACCACCTCACCTTTAAACTTCAGCACACACTGACAACCACGCACAAACATCACCACCTCACCTTTAAACTTCAGCACACACTGACAACCACGCACAAACATCACCACCTCACCTTTAGACTTCAGCACACACTGACAACCACACACAAACATCACCACCTCACCTTTAAACTTCAGCACACTGACACCCACACACAAACATCACCACCTCACCTTTAAACTTCAGCACACACTGACAACCACGCACAAACATCACCACCTCACCTTTAAACTTCAGCACGCACTGACAACCACACACAAACATCACTACCTCACCTTTAAACTTCAGCACACACTGACAACCATGCACAAACATCACCACCTCACCTTTAAACTTCAGCACACACTGACAACCACACACACACATCACCACCTCACCTTTAAACTTCAGCACACACTGACAACCACACAAACATCACCCCTCCTTTAAACTTCAGCACACACTGACAACCACGCACAAACATCACCACCTCACCTTTAAACTTCAGCACACACTGACAACCACGCACAAACATCACCACCTCACCTTTAAACTTCAGCACACACTGACAACCACACACAAACATCACCACCTCACCTTTAAACTTCAGCACGCACTGACACCCACACACAAACATCACTACCTCACCTTTAAACTTCAGCACACACTGACAACCACGCACAAACATCACCACCTCACCTTTAAACTTCAGCATGCACTGACAACCATGCACACACATCACCACCCAACCTTTAAACTTCAGCACACACTGACAACCACACACAAACATCACCACCTCACCTTTAAACTTTAGCACGCACTGACAACCACACACAAACATCACCACCTCACCTTTAAACTTTAGCACACACCAACAACCACACACAAACATCACCACCTCACCTTTAAACTTCAGCACGCACTGACACCCACACACAAACATCACTACCTCACCTTTAAACTTCAGCACACACTGACAACCACGCACACACATCACCACCTCACCTTTAAACTTCAGCACACACTGACAACCATGCACACACATCACCACCTCACCTTTAAACTTCAGCACACACTGACAACCACACACAAACATCACCACCTCACCTTTAAACTTCAGCACGCACTGACAACCACACACAAACATCACCACCTCACCTTTAAACTTCAGCACACTGACAACCACACACAAACATCACCACCTCACCTTTAAACTTCAGCAAGCATTGACCCCACACACAAACATCACCACCTCACCTTTAAACTTCAGCACACACTGACAACCACACACAAACATCACCACCTCACTTTAAACTTCGCACGCACTGACACCCACACACAAACATCACCACCTCACCTTTAAACTTCAGCACACACTGACAACCACACACAAACATCACCACCTCACCTTTAAACTTCAGCACACTGACACCCACACACAAACATCACCACCTCACCTTTAAACTTCAGCACACACTGACAACCACACACAAACATCACCACCTCACCTTTAAACTTCAGCACACACTGACAACCACACACAAACATCACCACCTCACCTTTAAACTTCAGCACACACTGACAACCACACACAAACATCACCACCTCACCTTTAAACTTCAGCACACACTGACAACCACACACAAACATCACCACCTCACCTTTAAACTTCAGCACACACTGACAACCACACACAAACATCACCACCTCACCTTTAAACTTCAGCACAACTGACAACCACACACACACTACCACCTCACCTTTAAACTTCAGACACACTGACAACCACAACACTCCTCATTTTGTGCCACACACAAACATCACCACCTCACCTTAAACTTCAGCACACACTGACAACCACACACAAACATCACCACCTCACCTTTAAACTTGGCACACATGCACCAGCACAAACATCACCACCTCACCTTTAAACTTCAGCACGCACTGACACCCACACACAAACATCACCACCTCACCTTTAAACTTCAGCACACACTGACAACCACGCACAAACATCACCACCTCACCTTTAAACTTCAGCACACACTGACAACCACGCACACACATCACCACCTCACCTTTAAACTTCAGCACACACTGACAACCACACACAAACATCACCACCTCACCTTTAAACTTCAGCACACACTGACAACCACACACAAACATCACCACCTCACCTTTAAACTTCAGCACACACTGACAACCACACACAAACATCACCATCACCTTAAACTTCAGCACCACTGACACCACACACAAACATCACCACCTCACTTTAAACTTCAGCACACTGACAACCACACACAAACATCACCACCTCACCTTTAAACTTCAGCACGCACTGACAACCACACACAAACATCACCACCTCACCTTTAAACTTCAGCACACACTGACAACCACACACAAACATCACCACCTCACCTTTAAACTTCAGCACGCACTGACACCCACACACAAACATCACTACCTCACCTTTAAACTTCAGCACACACTGACAACCACGCACAAACATCACCACCTCACCTTTAAACTTCAGCACGCACTGACAACCATGCACACACATCACCACCCAACCTTTAAACTTCAGCACACACTGACAACCACACACAAACATCACCACCTCACCTTTAAACTTTAGCACGCACTGACAACCACACACAAACATCACCACCTCACCTTTAAACTTCAGCACACACTGACAACCACACACAAACATCACCACCTCACCTTTAAACTTCAGCACGCACTGACACCCACACACAAACATCACTACCTCACCTTTAAACTTCAGCACACACTGACAACCATGCACAAACATCACCACCTCACCTTTAAACTTCAGCACACACTGACAACCACACACAAACATCACCACCTCACCTTTAAACTTCAGCACACACTGACAACCACACACAAACATCACCACCTCACCTTTAAACTTCAGCACACACTGACACCCACACACAAACATCACCACCTCACCTTTAAACTTCAGCACACAACAACCACACACAAACATCACCACCTCACCTTTAAACTTCAGCACGCACTGACACCCACACACAAACATCACCACCTCACCTTTAAACTTCAGCACACACTGACAACCACGCACAAACATCACCACCTCGCCATCTACAACTCCAAGCTAAAAGTAACTCAATGTTGACACCAATAAGAAACCCAGACACCCAGAACACCAGAACACCAGAACACCAGAACACCAGAACACCAGAACACCAGAACACCAGAACACCAGAACACCAGAACACCAGAACACCAGAACACCAGAACACCAGAACACCAGAACACCAGAACACCAGAACACCAAAGCCCCAGAGAGTGGCGTAATTCGCCAGGTCCCCGGTCCTCCAGCCAGATGTTGCTCAGTGACCAGGCTGCCATTTCTCCGGTTTCGCGTTCAGTCGAACAGCGAACACCAATCACATGATCACACCGGTGCACTGCTGGCTCTTTGCTCTTCGTTCTTTGCGCTTCACTCTCTGCTCTTTGTTAGTACCGCTTCATTTCTCACCCCTCATCGTAATGAGGAAGCCCTCTGTAATGTTAAAAGAAAGTGTCCACAATGACCCTCCCGGGGATCGAACCCGAAATTTGCTGGGATAATAAGCGAGCGTCTGTACCGCTAGCCCGCACTGGCTAGATCGCATGGGGAGGATTGTATTCTACTACGCAACCCCAAACAACAGGGCCATATATAGAGTAAAAACCTAATAAATATCGACGTCAGGTTTTAAGCACTAAGCAAAAACAAGATAGGAGGAAAAAAATAGGGTGGGGTGGGGGCGGATGTTGCCGCTTTAGTCGCTTCTAATCAGCGTGTCCATGCATTACAGCAAATCCCTTACTTTTTGTGTGGTAGGTCTCTTATTTGAGCCTTGATTTAATTATAAGTTGTCTACCTACAATGGAAGGATCCAAACATTTGGGGCCGCCATCTCTCTTCCTTTGTTAGCGACTTTTTAATGGCGCTAATCTGCCATCGACTGGTAACCTCTGGTTGGCTGAGTCAACGTCACGTGATTGATTTTCGGGGGGGAGAGGAGAAAAAGAAATATAATTACCACCTACCATCAACTGCCCATTAGACTGATTAAAACCATTAGCTCTCACCAAAGAAACTCATCAAAATTAATACAACGCCTCATTCGCAATTAATTGGTTGTTTATGTAATCAATAGTACATGGGTTGCCGCGGTCCGCGACGCCGGATTCCGCCAAGTGGGGGCGCCACTGGGTAACAAGAGAGCGCGGCAGGAAGTGGTGGGAGGGGTGGTGGCACACTGGAACACGTCACTATTGGAACCTAATGCGCTGTGGCCACACTGCAGCACTTAAGTGCACCACCTCCATGAAGTAAGGCACTGCACCACCACTCTGCACCACCACACTACACCACCACATTGCACCACCACACTGCGCCACCACACTGCACCACCACACTGCGCCACCACACTGCACCACCACACTGCACCACCACACTGCACCATGACACTGCACCACCACACTGTACCACCACACTGCACCACCACACTGCATAACCACACTACACCACCACACTACACCACCACACTGCACCACATGAGCATACTGAAGCAGTACCCTGCAGTAGGGCACACTGCACCACCACACTGCACCATTACAGTGTACTAGCACACTGCACCACCACACTGCACCACAACAGTGCACCACCACACTGCACCACCACACTGCACCACCACACTGCACCACCACAAGGCACCACATGAATCAGCACCCGGTAGTAGGTAGGGCACACTGCACAACAACACTGTACCATTAGACTGCACCACCACACTGTACAACCACACTGCACCATCACACTGCACCACCACACTGCACCACCACATTGCACCACCACACTGCACCACCACACTGCATCACCACAGTGCACCAGCACACTGCACCAGCACACTGCACCACCACATTGCACCACCACACTGCACCACCACACTGCATCACCACAGTGCACCATCACACTGCATCACCACACTGCACCACCACACTGCACCAGGTGAGCATACTAAAGCAGCATGATGCAGTAGGGCAATGACATAGCACACTGCACTACGAAACTGCACCACCACACTGCACCACCACACTGCACCACCACAGTGTCCACCACACTGCACCACCACACTGCACCACCACACTGTACCACACTGTACCACCACACTGCACCACCACATTGCACCACCATGCTACACTATGACACTGCACCACCACACTGCACCACCACACTGCACCAGGTGAGCATACTAAATCAGCATGATGCAGTAGGGCAATGAGATAGCACACTGCACCACCATACTACACCACTACACTGCCCCACCACACTGCACCACCACACTGCATCACCACACTGCACCAGGTGAGCATATTAAATCAGCATGATGCAGTACGACAATGAGATAGCACACTGCACCACACTGTACCACCACCGTGTCCACCACACTGCACCACCACACTGTACCACACTGTACCACACTGTACCACCACACTGCACCACCACACTGCACCATCACACTGCACCACCACAGTGTCCACCACACTGCACCACCACACTGTACCACACTGTACCACACTGTACCACCACACTACAGCACAACACTGACCCACCACACTGCACCACCACACTGCACCACATGAGCATATTAAAGCAGCCTGATGCAGTAGGACAATGAGATAGCACACTGCACCACACTGTACCACCACACTGCACCACCACACTGCACCACCACAGTGTCCACCACACTGCACCACCCACTGTCCCACACTGTACCATCACACTGCACCACCACAGTGTCCACCACACTGCACCACCACACTGTACCATACTGTACCACCACACTGCACCATTACACTGCACCACCACACTGCACCACCACATTGCACCACCACAGTATCCACCACACTGCACCACCACACTGTACCACCACACTGCACCACCACAGTGTCCACCACACCGCAACTCCACACTGTACCACACTGTACCACCACACTGCACCATTACACTGCACCACCACACTGCACCACACTGTGCCACCACACTGTACCACCACACTGTACCACACTGTACCACCACACTGCACCATTACACTGCACCACCACACTGCACCACACTGTACCACCACACTGCCCCACCACACTGCACCACCACAGTGTCCACCACACTACACCATCACACTGCACCACGCTATACCACCACACTGCACCATTACACTGCACCACCACACTGCACCACCACACTGCACCACCACACTGCACCACCACATTGCTCCACCCCCATGTACCACTACACTGCACCACCACACTGCACCACCACACTGCACCACCACACTGCACCTCCACACTGCACCACCACACTGCACCACCACACTGCACCACCACACTGCACCACCATACTACACCACCACACTGTACCACTACACTGCACCACCACACTGCACCACCACACTGCACCACCACACTGTACCACTACACTGCACCACCATACTGCACCACCACACTGCACCACCATACTACACCACCACACTGTACCACTACACTTCACCACCACACTGCACCACCACACTGCACACACTACACTGCACCACCACACTGCACCGCCACACTGCACCGCCTCGCAACAGATGACTTCAGCTGGTAACTTGCCCATGTGCAATATAGCTTTAATGTGACTTTAATTATGGTTCGTTAAACCTGTCTGATAAAACATTAAGTGAAAAGTGGCCGCCATCACTAAAACCGCCGCTATTATTCATACCGTCCACAGATGTCCAGAATGCATTGCTCAGCCTGTGGACGGATATATATTTGTCAGACGATCAGTGACTGAGAAGGGTAGATTTATATATGACCAGCTCCAAACTGGCATGTGTTTTTAAAGTCGGACAGCTATAAGCAAATGTCAATTTGTCCATGGCTTTATCCTGTTAGAGCACCGAGAGTTATGGTAGCACTAATCTACTAATGGACAGACCCATATGGGTACAGACTAGACCCAGTCCATTACCAGTGTGGCTCCCAACCCAAATGTGAGTATATAGCACAATGATTAATATGCGATAGCTACAACTTAGGCTACACTGGCACGTGGAAAGCCCAGCACCAATCTACCTTATTCCCATGTCACACTACAACGGAACAGGCCAGCGAGTGGGCAAAGTAAAAATCACTTATTTATGTCGAGATATGTCGAAATTCTTGGCGTTTCAGGGCCAAGTTGGACGTCAGTGCAACGTAGTGGATGTAGGCGAAACGTCAGTCGAACATAGTTGTAATGCGTGTCAACGAGTTAGAATGTAAAAAAACAAACCGGCCCAACATAAGGCTAACAAGCCTCCAGCGTGCACGGCGTCAGCACAGCATCAGCCTAGCAAAACCCTAGCGTTGGCTTAGCATAGGACTCGTGTAATTATGAGCACCCGACCCACCCATGCCTCAGGTATATAAGGGTGCAGTCCGGGTCTCTCCTCACAATTCCTCCAGCATGCCTCTGAAGAACATCTCCAGCTCCAGTCCTTTATATACTCGAAGGCAAAATGTTCATTCCACGTTCACAGCATTCGAAGAATGTTGGCGGATGTTACACACATTATGAGTGCGCCAGCCGTTTGGAAACTACATTGAATACGTCAAGACACATTGAACTTACGTTAGACACACATCAGAGACACATTAAAGCTACATCGAGATACGTTAACACCACGTTGTCAGTGCTCGGGCTGCACGTTCTGCACATTCTGCACATTCTGCACAGCTCTCTGTCAGTCTAGCGTAAGTCAACGTAGCTCAATGTACACCCATGTAGCTCTAATGAATGTCTAATGTATCTCAACGAAAGCCTAACGTGAGCGCAACGCAAGCCCAACGTAACCCAATGTAAACATCGAGCTACATCGAAATTTGTGGGTGTGTCCAAACCCTTGACATGTGTCACCGTATCTCGACCTAACTTGATTATCTTGACGTATCTTGACGTAGGCTCAACAAACAAGTAACATATCTTGACGTATCTCGACGTAATGACCAAATTTCACCTATGTTGGCTTACGCTACCGCATTATGTCATAGTGTGACAGGGGTATAAGCATTATAAGCATCTGACTTATGGAAATGGATATGACCTTGAAATTATGTTCTGCTATAAACTGTACCACCTGATCAACTACTCATGCAATACATATTTGGGCAATGGGTGGTCATGTTAATAATATGAAAATATTTCATAGTTTTAAAAATTGTTTAAACTCTATTATACATTACATCAGTTTAAATTATATACTGAACTAATGTGAGTGCCTCTATGTGATGTTTATGTACATTTATCTATGCTGTATAAGCATTATACAACTAAAATAAGGCCAGAACCTTCACCTGCTCTTCAGCTCCTACTCATTCACAAGTCATCGGCTGGTTTAACCAACCTTAACCTCAGGCCCACTTGTGGCGCCACCTGTCTGCTCATGTGTCAAGTGGTCGTGCAACCTCCACTCACCATATCACTGTAGCACTAAAAATATATCAACGATCCTCTCTTCATTAATAATCATATTTTCATCAAAAGAAAATGTATGTTACTTATTCATGCCTCAGAATTCTACACTGTCAATATGAAAGCCAGAGTAAAATTGTTATGCTTATCACCGATACTAAATACACACCGAAACTTTATGTCATGGTTTTTTCTTGACCGGTTTGGTTTTTAATGTGTCTGCTTGCTTTTTTCTTCACTATAGGCTTCAAGCTTAGATAAATATCGTAGGTTGATCGTTTCGACAGGGTTGCCCTTCTAAAAGTCATCGCTATTTCTGCACAGTTCAGCAATTTCGACGGCGTGATGTGGGAAATGGGACTCCACACTTCTAACGTAAATGAAAACTTGGAAGGGGAGGATCGCAATGAACTATACTACAGTCGCATTTAGCCACTAGACATAATGAATACCAACGTTAACAGCCGCTCCGCCAGACTCAAGCCAGCGGTCATGTGTGTGGGTGTGTGGGTGTGTGGGCGTGTGGGTGTGTGGGTGTGTGAGTGGGTGGGTGGGTGTGTGGGGGTGTGGGGGTGTGAGTATGTGGGAGTATATGGGTGTGTGTGTGTGGGTGTGGATGTGTGTGTGGGTGTGGTTGGGCGGATCTGTATGTGTGTATGTGGGAGTATGTGGGTGTGTGAGAGTGTGTGGGTGTGGGTGTCGTTGGGGGTGTCCGTGTGTGTGTGGGTATGTGGGAGTATGTGGGTGTGTGGGTGTGTTGGTGTGTGGGAGTGTGTGTGTGGATGTGGGTGTGGGTGTGGTTGGGCGGATCTGTAAGTGTGGATGTGGGAGTATGTGGGTGTGTGGGTGTGTGAGAGTGTGTGTGTGTGGGTGTCGTTGGGGGTGTCCGTGTGTGTGTGGGTATGTGGGAGTATGTGGGTGGGTGGGTGTGTTGGTGTGTGGGAGTGTGTGTGGATGTGTGTGTGGGTGTGGTTGGGAGGGTGTGTGTGTGTGTGGGTGTGTGGGTGTGGGAGTGTGTGGGTGTGGGTGGGTGAGTGGGTGGATGGGTGGAAGTGTCGGTGTGTAGGCGTGTCGGTGTGTGGCGGTGTGTTAGGGGCGTGTAGGGGTGTGGGTATGGGTGTGGGGGGGAATTGTGGGTGTGTGGGTGTGTGGGAGTGTTGGTGTGTCGCCGTGTAGGTGTCTGGAGGTGTGTGTGTGGGGGGGGGCTGTTGGTGTGTGGTGTGTCGGTAGAAGTGGGTGGGTGGGTGGGTGGGTGGGTGGGCGAGTGGGTGGGTGTGTGGGTGTGTAGGTGTGTGGGTGTGTGGGCGGTTGTGGCGTGGCGTGGGAGGGGAGTGGTGGTAGTTGGGGTGTGGGTGGAGATTGGGTGTGGGTGTGAGAATGTGTGGAGCTGTGTGGATGAGTTAGTGTGAGAGTGTGGGTGGTCCAGTCAGGTTGGATGTTCATTGGTTGGTTGCAGAATGCCTAGTGCTGATTGGAGGAGCTGATCAGGTGTGACAGCCATCTTGGATTCATGAGACTATATAATAATAAAACAGGCAAGCTCCTTCTGGTTCCTTCTGCACACTCTATACTCTGCCTTTCTTCTACTTGCCTGTAGTGATTTTCTATTTAGCCTGCCTACACAACCACAGCTGCCAGCCGTCGACTTTACATTTTGTTTGTGGGAAAGTGCATATAAAAGACCACTTGCTGCTTATCGGAAAGAGTAGCCTATATGGCGGCAGTGGGTTTCCTCCAAAGAAATATGTCAGAATGACCATATGTTTGACATCCAATAGCCAATGATAAAAATCAATGTGTTACAACTGGTGCACTGTCACGTAGCTAGTGCACTGTCACGTAGCTAGTGCACTGTCACGCAGCTCGTGCACTGTCACGTAACTGGTGCACTGTCACGTAGCTGATGCACTGTCAAGTAAATTGTGCACTGTCACGTAGCTGGTGCACTGTCACGTAGCTGATGTACTGTCAAGTAACTTGTGCACTGTCACGTAGCTGGTGCACTGTCACGTAGCTCGCGCACTGTCACGTAACTGGTGCACTGTCACGTAGCTGGTGCATTGTCACATAACTGGTGCACTGTCATGTAACTGGTACACTGTCACGTAACTGGTGCACTGTCACGTAGCTGGTGCACTGTCACATAGCTGGTGCAATGTCATGTAACTGGTACACTGTCACGTAGCTCGTGCACTGTCACGTAACTGGTGCACTGTCACGTATCTGGTGCACTGTCACATAACTGGTGCACTGTCATGTAACTGGTGCACTGTCACGTAGCTGGTGCACTGTCACGTTGCTAGTGCACTGTCCTGCAGCTGGGGCGCTATCAGGGAGCTGGTGCACTTCAACATCCGGTCACGTGATTTCAAAACGCATCCCGCACACGAATATCCATTTGCATGGTGTAAATGTAGAAGAGATTCACCTTGGAGATAATCTCACCTAGACTCAGCCAAGGCGCCACGTGGATTAGTCAGTGGTGGTCGGGTTTAATGCGCACAGAACGATCGAGCACATCCGGGTGGTTCGGCCCCCAATTATCGCTATTCTGTGACGTGACACAAGGAGATGATAGATGGGAACAGATAGGAGGCACGTCTTAGCAAAAAGGCCCTCAAATTCATAATTATTCAAAAGGCTTCCTCGTATGCTATTCACGACCGGTATGGCAGCTTTCTAGTAATAGTATGCGGCGCTGTTTGTTGATAATCCTCCTTCACAATTAATGTGTTTGAGTTAAATTGTTTCGATTTGATTCAATTACATAACCCTATGTGTGTGTTCACAGATGAAGATCAGCGGAGCAGATTATTTCAGTGGGGATGGTTATTTTGGTCGACTGACCCCAATAGTCACAGATTGACGCTGGAAGCACCCAGCCTAGAGAACGCAGTCAGACATGCCCCAAGAATAGCTAGCTGCAAGTCCTACACGAAGAGCGCTTTTTGTTATCATCGACATGAATACTTGCCAGTGTCTGAAGGCATATCTGATATGTTAGCCGCATTTGCATACACAGCAGAAAAAAGTGATTGTCGCTCATTGATCCCAACCTGGAGGTTGTTCTCGTCGGGATCTGTGTAAGCTTTAATGTAGGAGGTAATCTCAAAATACACAGTGCACTACACGCCATACACAACCACACACCACATATCACAAGCCATAGACCACACTCTACACGCTATGTATCACACACGCCACACACCACCGCCGCACACCACACCACACACGATCACACACAACCGTCATACACCACACTACCCACCACCACACCACATATCACAAGCCATAGACCACACTCTACACGCTATGTATCACACACCACACATTACGCACCACATGCCACACACCACTGTCACACACCACACTACACACCACCACACACGATCACACAACACCGTCACACACCTCACTACACAACACCACACACGATCACACACCACCGTCACACACCACACTACACACCACCACACACCACATATCACAAGCCATAGACCACACTCTACACGCTATGTATCACACGCACCATACATTATGCACCACACGCCACACACCACACGCCACACACCACCGGCACACACCGCACTACACACCACCACACACGATCACACACCACCGTCACACACCACACTACACACTACCACACATGATCACACACCACCATCACACACCACACACGATCACACACCACCATCACACACCACACCACACACCACCACACACCACATATAACAAGTCAGATACCACACTCTACACGCTATGTATCACTCACCACACACCCCACACCACACATTTCACACCACACACCACACACCACACACCACCGTCACACACCACACTACACACCACCACATTCGATCACACACCACCATCATAAACCACACACTACACACCACCACACATGACATCCACACACAAACACAGCCATCCACACACTACATACAACCATACACCATAACCATATACCATACACTACACACCACACACCACCACACACCACATACTACACACCACCACACACGACACCCACACACCAACGCAGCTATCCACACACCACAACCACACACCATAACCATATACCATACACTACACACCACACACCATCACCCCCACACACTACACACCACCACACACGACACCCACACACCAACAGAGCCATCCACACACCACAACCACCCACCATAACCATAGACCATACACTACACGCCATAACCACACAATACACACAACCACACCCCATAACCATAAACCATAGACTACACGCCAGAACTACACACAACCACACACCATAACCATAGACCATACAATACATGCCATAACCACACACTACACACCACACACTACTGCACACCACTACACACTACGCAGCACGACATGCCACCACACACTACGTCCCACACACACCCACACACACCGCACACTACACACCCCACACTACACGCCCCACACCACGACCACACACCATAACACATCACATATCAAGCACCACACGCTAAACACCAGACACAACACATCCCACACTACACGCCTCACACCTTGACTACACACCACCACACATCACATATCAAGCACCACACGCTACACCCCACACACAACACACCCCACACTACACGCCCCACACCACGACCACACACCACCACACATCAGATATCAAGCGCCACACTATACGATCCATACCACACACATTACACGTCATATACCACACACCACACATCACACACCAGCACAATCCATACACACATCTGCACTCACCACACACACCATTACCACACCCCACCATGACAAACTACATGCCCCAGAAACCAGCACCCATACCCATAACCACACCCAACCACGTACCCTATCCACACACCCACATACCCACACACACCACACCACACCCATACACCAATACACGCACCCACACGAGAACACCACAAACGGCAGTCACCCACCCACACCACCATACACAACCACACCGTACACCCACATACCCACACACACACACCACACAGTCAGACATGCACCGTCACACCGTATCCACATACCCATCCACACCCAACCACACCCACACACCACATCCACACACCCACATACCCACACACACCACCCCACACCCATACAACCACAAATACGAGAACACCACAAAGGCCCAACACCACCCACACCACCCCACACCCACACAGCACATACACACCACATCCACATACCTAACCACACGCCACACACTACACATCACACCCACACACCAGCCACCACACACCACACCCACTCCCACACCCACTCCCACACCCATACCCACACCTACCACTCCCACACCCACAAACTGCCACACAACACACCACACTGTTGTGTACTGCGGCTGCTGGTACAGAACATGACGTTGTAAACCTCACACATCACTGGGCGACATTCTGTTCAACTTGATGTTTTTTCTTGAAGAAGATTTATACTGCATATCATGGATAAGTCTGAATAGACTTGTTTTCACCATTAGACAGTTTGTCGATAGAAAGCCCGAGCCTACACTTTTACCGACCCAAGGGATTTTTAACCTCCCAGACCACATAGACATGGTATGAGAGCAACCGGCCTTTGATGACGCTGTAAGGTATACACAGCGGTGGAAATCCAAAGTGGCAGAGGTGGAGGCATGGGGAATCGAACCACTGACTTTCAGATTAGGAGTCCGACTTAGAAATAAGTCAGACACTGTAAGCACTCTGCCACAGAGAACACCCTCTACACACTACGCACTACGCACCACGACACGCCATTTCCTCTCTTTGTTACGGATGTGACGTAGCAGCTATGACATCTATTACATCACCATGAATATGAATATTGCAATCCTGCTATTCCTGGTGCTGATATGGCCTGCTACCAGTGGCGCCACCTATACTCCCCATTCTGCACTCCTCCGGGGCCTCTATCGCTCACACCTGAGGTGGGCATCATGTGGTTTGTGGTGAGTAATAGGGAAATCCCTTACCTATAACTTATACCCGTGTATGTGCGATATGACACCATTTCCGGTTCTAGCGAAGCGACTGGCTGCGACTTGGGCGAGAGATCTACGGAGGTCATGTGGAAGGTGGAAGACGAATGGCGTCAGTCCTATTGTGATAGACAGGCCAGACTTTTAATACCAAGCAGCCCACCTCTGCACCTTGAGGAATGGCCCGGCATCCAGACTAGTCTAGGAACGTTTGTGTATACGTATATATGAAGAGTTCAGGTGCAAAACCCTGTAAACACCAATCCAAAAATGTAGTTTAACTAAAAGAATTTTACCTGCAAATAATTATATTTCTCCCTAATTTCACTTTTCTTATGATCACATGATTATGGAGCGATGAAGAAAAGAAAAGGAATGTAAAGAAAATGATGGTGTTGAGGATTTGAATCCCATGTTTATGTCAATTTTTGGATTGGCGTTTACAAGGTTTTGCACCTGAACTCTTCATATATATATATATATATATATATATATATATATATATATATATATATAAATTTAGGCTACGGTAAGGAAAAGAGAGAACAATGAGTAGTGGTGGGGAACCTTCTTTTATTTTTGCTTGAAGGTCCCTTGGCCGGGCAAAATAACAGCCCTACCTAAAGCTAAAAATAAGTAGTGCTTGGCGTGCAGTCAAGGCTGGACTGAGCCAAGCGGCAATGAGATGGCAGTCCCGGGGCAAAAGAATGGCCCGGAGCGAATATACAGTGAGAAATAAATAAGAAATAAATAATAAATAATTAATTAAAGAGAGAAGGGGGGAAACTCCGCCTCCTTTATATATATATAATAAATTATATTCTACATAAATGTAGGCTACGGTAAGGAAAAGAGAGAACAATGAGTAGTGGTGGGGAACCTTCTTTTATTTTTGCTTGAAGGTCCCTTGGCCGGGCAAAATAACAGCCAAACGGGCCACAGGCCCCCACCCAAAACTACTCAAGCTTCGACTGGGCCAGGGAGGAGGCCACCCTCAGGTCATGAGATGCGCACCTGCAGTGGCGTCTTTAAGTAAGCATAAACCGTCTCACTGGCCCAGTCCCCTCACAACTTTATCTCCTCGATCGTAGCCCCCGACATGGCAAGATAAGTCGCGCCGCCCCGGCGCAGGGAGTGAGAAAATTGTAACCAACATATGTGGTAAGAGGGGGGGTGCAGCCTTTGGTGCATCACCCTTCTCACGTCTTATGCCCTTCAAAGTTGGAGATACATAGTAATCGGCATAGAGGATAGTTTCACAACCATTCTGTTTTAAGTAAAAATTTAGACCTGACAATAGTTCAATATAGATCTATAAGATAGATCCCTAGCAAGCCAGGTCGAATAAAGAGGGCCCACTTCGAGGTGCAGGGAAAAGGAGTCCTGTTTTCCCCGAACTGATCGACAAAGGTCAAATAACGCTTAATTTGAGCCACCCTTGAAGACCAGGAATTGGCGGAATAAAACCGGCTCTCATATAGCTGCTGCTCCCTTGCCAGTGCTTCCCGCCCTGGAATGAAAAGAAAAGGGGGCCTCAAAAATCTTTCTACAACACATGAGCCATGCTTTATCAACAGCTGCTATCCTAGCAGCACTTCCAACATCCCCCAGCCTGCTCAATGCATCACAAGTGATATTTCTCGAAGTATGAATATAGGAAGAAATGAATATAAAGTTTTGTTTGATCGCCATCCAGAAAAGCTTTCGGAGATAACCCATGATCTCCCGTGAGCGGGAGCGGCCCGTGTTCAGTGCAGCCTGGACCACAGCGCTGTCAGTCATGAACACTATCGAGGCCCCCCCCCCAACCATGCGCCCAGCGTGTGGCTGCCTCAAATGCGGCCGCCATTTCTTTTACGTTAATATGAGCAGAGTCCAACCCCTCCTCGGGTGAGACGTGATGGTGCCCAGCATAGTCACCAAGCGCTATATCATCCTCTCCCTTATAACAGCCGACTAACCAATCGGCCCCATAGGTAGCCCCCATACCCCAGCCTGAGGCATCGCTATAAACTGAGCAGACCCGCGTAAATTTTCCTAGCATGGCAGCCTTACCGTTAAAATGTGCGGCAAAGCGTTCCCACCATTCAATGTCCTGGCGGAAGCCCACACCCAACCTGGTGTAGTGATAAGGCTCCCTGATGGAGGCAATGAGATCATAGATCCCACGGCAGAAGGTACGGGCTCCCCGGATCACCTTGGCACAATGTGCAAGCAGACCCCCCAGTCTCTCAAGATCCTTCCGTTTTGCTTTCCTCCGACCCCGGAATTGAGCCAAAACTCGGTATAATTTAATCAGCTTATCAGCGGGGAGAGTTAATTCTAATTTTATAGTATCAATGTCGATCCCAAGAAAACACATTTTCTGAGTCGGGGAGAGCAACTTTCGAAAGCTTAGTGAGAACCCCAACCTACGTATTATTGCAATTAGTTTTGATTGGTCAATAGCATTGTGATCCCATGAATCACCGATAATACAGAAGTCATCGAGGTAATTGATGACCCGTTTTATGCCTTCCCTCTTTGCACATCTTACAATAAAATTAGATATTTTTGTAAATATAAAGGGGCTTGAGGCAAGACCCATTGATAGGCGATTGTCGACCATATATCTGACTCTGTCCTCGTCCCTAAATTTCCACTTCAGACCCTGCCTTATGCGGTCCCTAGGGTTTATCTGGACGGCCCTGTAGGCATCCTTTATGTCAATAGAAGATAGGTGGTCCCCCCGCTCAAGATTGTCGATTACATTATCGACACTTAGGTATTTAAACGTATGGGTGACCTCACTAGTGGCCGAATTGACCGACCTATCACGGGGCTTACTACAGTCGATAACCAGCCGACCCCCCCACCCTCCTTTGGGACGACAAACATGGAGTGGACACATTGTGGTTTGTAGTCAACACAAGAAATGACATCCTGGTCTAATTCGACAGCCAATTTCGCTTCGATAAGGTCCCGCTCCCATGCCAACAAGCGTTTACTATTGTTGTTTTCGTAGCTGTTGTCAAATTCAGTATTTATCACCTGAAAACCGAAGACTATCCCTCGTAATATATAATAGGCTTCAGGATCAATGCCGCCCCTGAGAAACAGTTCAGCGAAAAACCGACAAGGCTTCAATTGACAAACAACACCCTCAAGGCGGTATACACAAGAACAAACACCCCTGTCACAGTCATTTGTTACATAGAACACGACGGGCGAGGAGCCCTCGAATTCACTGATAGTCACTTCCAGACAACCCTCACAGTCTCTCACTTGCATCCAGTCCTGTATGCATTCAGGTACTTGTAATCCTTGACTGTCAGATAATTGGTTGGAATCTATCACAGGCTCGGGGCTTCGTGGTGGGGTGTCCTCCATATCAGCCCCCATCTTGTGTGTAACGTAGTCACCTGCAAAGACCCCCTCATCCACATTATGAAGTTCATCTGTAGGAGTCCTATTCTCCACACAGCACATGCGGTCACCTACAAAGACCCCTATATCAGCACAGTCCTCACGGTCATCTACAAAGACCCTATTATCCCGATTGTCGAGCCGGTCACCTCCAAAGACCCCTTTCTCCATGTCGGCATCACAGGTGTGGTTTAAACCAATCGCCCTGTAACCCTGGTCACCTGCAAAGACCTCTAGCCCCTGGCTGGGCTCCTGAGAGTGCGCCCACTCTCACTCCCTGCATGCTGGACGCTTGTGGCCTTTTCCGTTGCACTTTGAGCAGACATGGCCGAATCTACATTCAGCCTCGCCTCGTGTGCAGCCCTTCTCGCCATTCCATGCATAGCAAGGCCTCTTAGTTTGACTACCCGGCTTTCTGGTGGCGTAGCCTGTCGTTCCGGAGTTCCTCGATCTTACATTGAGCGAAGAATAAAATAGGACACTCGAGCCCCTGTTGGCGCTAGAGAAAGCAGCAAACCCTATCTCCTCGGCCAGTGTTCTAATTGACCGATCATAGTCAGTATGAGCCGAGTCGAAATATTCATTTGTGCGTGCCCTATGGGCCAGAAACACAATGTGCTCCAACAAGGCCCTCAAGTCTTTAATGCCCAGCTCCTTTATACCGAGTGCCCACTGGCCCGTGGCAGATATCAACTCGTAACAATTCACTTTACCGATATCTCTCTTTCCGACAGTGAACCTCTTGAGGCTCCACTTACTTCTGCGTCGTCTACTGGCACTCCTGCTGGACGATGCACTGCTCGAAGTCCTGCGTCGGCGTACGTAGATCGTGAACGGCTTACGTCCCTCCCGTAAGAGCAGAAGCCGTCTTCCGGTTTCCCGACGAAAGTCGCGTCCACGTAACGGGTCGTCTGGTTGGCCCCCCCGTCATCGCAAGCATATCCTGAGCTCGCGTCTCGAACGTCCTCGCCCACATCCCGTCGTGCTCCTGTGCTGGGTTGGTGGCGTCTCTCTTGCTTTAATAGGAGTATTCTTTTTCGCTCCTCCAAGGCAGCCAGCTCGTCCTCAACTTCGAGCGCCCTTACTTCCTTCTGCAGTTGTTTAAGTCGCTCATCAGACGACATGGCGATGATTTCAACACCTCCAGTGTTCTGGTCGTCCGACATTTTATGTTCAGTATCCGGTACCTGGCGGATTGAGCATGACCTTGTTTTTGGACCCGCAGTACCCTGCTTTTTCTCACACTGTGTTTTATTTCCTTTCTCGTGTACTGCGCCACAAGTATCACAAAAATCTTTCGGCATAATAAATACTTGTGTAAGTTATGTAGTGAAGCAGTACCGATATTTGAAGTAGATCGAGTGTTAAAGGCGGTTCAATTATATGATATGTGAGAACCATAGCAAAATTCAATGGACTGATGTTCTATGCTGCTGCCTACGTTCAATTCTTATTGGATGTAGTGTAAAGGTGTATAAAATATAATTGGTAAGTATAAGAATAAGAACTATGTATAAATATCGAGGACTATAAGTGTAATGCCGGCATTCACTTAAGTTAGTTCATTTGTCATAGGGCAATGTATGAATGAAAATGCTTGACTAGCAATGACTAGCATAATGGTTGTAAAGTGACCTCGACAATCAAGACGCCATCTTTTTTACCGTCCATTTTATTTTAGAGTTCAGTAATAAAATTATTTATTTAGGCACTCTGCGAGCTTAATCGACACACACATAAGTTTGTCTATAGCATTGATCAAGTGTATGGATTCGTGGCCTGCTTAACATTATAATTGGAGCAACATGCCCTAGGAACTACTGCCACATCGACAGACTTTCCCACCATCCGCCATCTTGTTTTAAGCGGTGAATAATAAAATAAAATAAATTATTATGGTCATCGACATGTATTCGACACATATGTGGCTATATATTTGCTTGTTGTATATATCGAGCAGTCAAGGCTGTGTGTGCCAGCCACCGGCAGTACACAAAAATAAGCTAAAAATAAGTAGTGCTTGGCGTGCAGTCAAGGCTGGACTGAGCCAAGCGGCAATGAGATGGCAGTCCCGGGGCAAAAGAGTGGCCCGGAGCGAATATACAGTGAGAAATAAATAAGAAATAAATAAGAAATAATTAATTAAAGAGAGAAGGGGGGAAACTCCGCCTCCTTTATATATATATAATAAATTATATTCTACATACATATGTTCGTTGGTTGGTTGTTGGAGTTTTACCTCCTGACAACATCTAATGTCATATCAGGACGGGTTCCGACTTCTGACAGTGCGTACACATGGCGACTTTATAGGGCTGGCCAACTGGGAAATCAGGCTGCCGGCAACATGACCCGATATTCCACTCAGTCACATGATCCTGACACTGACCTAACCGGTCCTTGCCCTATCCTAGTAATGCCGAGCGCCATGCTAGGAATCGACAAGTATCCATTTTAAAGTCATCGGTTTGACTCGACAGGGAACAGAACTCCCGACCTTCCACACTCGAGGCCCGCGCTCTACCGATTAGGCCACCGCGCCCGTATATGTGTACTTATGTATGTATGTGTGCACATATACACATATATGCACGTGTGTTTATATGGGGATATGCACTGGTATATGCGTATGTACAGATGTGTGTATGGTTGTGTAGTGCTAGTAGTGGTCTGATCTGACCTCTCAGGCAAGGAGCTGTATAGACAGGTAGGCGTGGGTAGTATGCTGACATCAGGGAGCCTAGGTCGTGTAATCAGGTTGGAGAGCTTACCTCGATCGGGCTATGGTGGTTAAATACTTCATTCGAACCCCGGATCAATTTCCAAGGTCGAATTTTATACAGGATTAGCTAGGAGGTTCAAAAATATGGTTATGGCACACTGAGTTTTGGGAAGTTTTCATATTGGAATACATCACTAGAAAGCAAAAAATTATATCGAATTTCCTGAATATTCGTAGGACATTTAGTTGGGAACGGATTGAGTAAATTGACAGTGAATATTAGGAAATAATTCAGGAGTTACAACACATGTCTACAGGACAAAACTGCCCATGACAGTACTGTGTTGGTATAGCCATTAATCCCAAACAATAGAGGAACCTCCAGTCAACAATGGGGTATATGCTGGTCTGTGGCACACTCATATACTTCCACTTGCCAGTGGGGGAGGTCCTGTGGGGACTGTTGTACATCATTTAGATATATTTTTTGCATACCAATATATATATATGCATAAGAAATAATTCACTGTGATGCATAATCACCAAAAATATGGCTTGTCTTGCTGGTACAACATTAAGAAAAACCTACCTTAAATATTATTGTATTTGATTTATTTTATTGTTGGTTATCACTTTTTATTTCTATTCATATTATTTAAGGGAAGACCGGTGCCAGAAGGCCTGGGGACGGGAGGCCAGTAAGCTCTGCTAATAAATAATTATGCATCTGATGCATAATCCCCACGAATATGGCAATTCTTGCTGGTATAGCAACATTAACATTCAACTCACCTTGTATATTATTGCATTTATTTTATTGTTGGTTATCACATTTTATTTATATTTATATTATTAGAATTGAGGCCTGGTGTCGGGAGTCTCGGCGCCGGGAGGCCAGGAACCCTGGCACTGGGAAGCCGGGATTCCTTGCGCCGATAGGTGGCCGTCTCCTCCCACCCCGAACCCTGTATGCGTATTATAAATGATATGCATATACCTATACCTACCTATACATACATATAGATACATATACATTCATATACATTCATATACATACATACACATAGATATACATATATGTACATACACGTACATACACACATACATATGCATACATATGCATACATAAACATACATATACTTACATATGCATACGTATACATACATATGCATACATATACATACATACTATTACCTATATCCTATTCACATCCATTTGTATACCTAGCTACTATGGACCAAATTATGTAACTGCCATAGTCATGAGTCTGAAATAAAGAATTGAATGAATTAATATACATATACATACATATATATACATATACATACATAGACATACATATCCATACATATACATACATACATATACATACATACACATAACATTATCTGATGCATAATGCCCATGAATATGGCATTTCTTGCTGGTACAACAACATTAATAAAAGCTTACCCTTTATATTATTGCATGTCTATTTCATTTATTTTATTGTTGGTTATCACATTTTATTTATATTTATATTATCTGAATTGAGGTCTAGTGCCAGGAGTCTCCGCGCCGGGAGGCCGGGAACCCTGGTGCCGGGAAGCCAGGATTCCCGGCGCCGATAGGCTGCCATCTCCTCTCCCCCCCGAAACCCAAACCCCCTATGCCTATTATAAATGTTATACATACACATATATATATACATACATATGCATACACATACATACATATACATATATATTAACATACATATACATGTATATACATATATATATACATATACATACATACATACATATACATCTATATATATACATATGCAGACATACATACATGACTCTATATATATGCATATAAATAATATTGTATTTAGAGATGACTGCATCACATATCTTAGAGTGGTCCTCCATTCGTCACTGCTAAGTTACTCCATATGTAGTCTGTGTCACTCTCAGACTTATTGCAACAATGCAAGGGGCCTAAGCTCTTGACACTTTCACACTCAGATTTTAACCAAACACTGCCATTACCCTAAATAATATTCCATTTATATTTAATTTATTTTTGATTATACATGTACATGTACACATACACATACTTTTAAAGTTATATGTATATATACATATATACACATACATATGTATGTATTATACATAATATATAAATAATATTGCAATATCAGGTCAAGAATAACTTACCAGTGTTCCTAAATGTAAGGATGACTGTGCCAGATCCTTCACAATGGTAATCCATTTGCAAGTAGCAAGTTGACTGTTGTGTAGTGTGTGCCTTCAGAAATATGTGTGTGCAGTGCACTGTGGCACACACCCTTATAAACCAAATCTAATCCACTCTCACACCTATTCAAAGGGCATAAGCTCTGACACATTCACACTCAGTGAGCTCAGCTGTCAGTGGAGGTGCAGCCCAGAGAACCATTGGCAACCTGAGGTGTGAAAGCTTTCCTTGGCAGTTTTTGGTTAAAATCTGAGTGTTAAAGTGTCAGAGCTTTGCAATAAGTCTGAGAGTGAAACAGACTACATATGGGTTAACTTACCAGTGACAAATGGAGGACCACTTTACAATATGTGATGCAGTCATCTCTAAATACAGTATGTATTCACATATATATATATATATATATGTATATATAATTATGTAGTCATATATATAGGTCTCCATATGTATATATGTATACATATATGTAGATGTGAATGCATGTATATATAGACATATATATACATAGGTGCATATCTAATATTTATATATGTATATACACATAGGTATATGTATATTTATATGTATACACATATGTATGTGTATATGTATATTTATATCTATATATATATATTATATGTATATACATGTATATGTAGATCTAAAAATAATGCCAATAATAATTAAAATAATATGGTAATAATAATGACAATAATAATGATAATAACAATGATAATAATAATGATAATAACGACGATAATAATAACACATTTTTAGGGTCCCTTCAAAATACTACCATTTATCATACAAAAAAGTCAGTGGGAGCTCATGTGACCTTATAACCACATGCAAGTTTGGTTTAACTGTAACGGAAGTGGCCTGGGCGTGAAATTCTGTTTGGATTAACTGATAATTTGGATTAAACAACTTTGGTTCAACCAACTTTTTTATATGATAAATGGTAGTATTTTGCGGGCTGCCAACAAAAGTTTGGATTAACCGATCATTTGGTTTAACCGAGCTTGGTTTAACAGGGTTGTACTGTATCCATATATAAACATATATTTGGTGAGTGGTTGGCATTTTGATTTGATTTATTTTACTTTTGTTTATTACATTTTACTTCTATTCAAATATTTGGGATGTGGTGGAGGGAGGCTTGGAACCGGGAAGCTGGGAGGCTATACATACCGTTTTAAATGCGATAAAGTGTTTATTAATATATGTATATGTGTGTATATGCATATGTGTATATATGTATATATGCTGTCAAAACAATAAAATAAATCAAATACAATAATATTTAAGCTAGGTTTTTCTTAATGTTGTACCAGCAAGACAAGCCATCTTTGTGGTGATTATGCATCACAGTGAATTATTTCTTATGCATATATATATATTGGTATGCAAAAAATATATCTAAATGATGTACAACAGTCCCCACAGGACCTCCCCACTGGCAGTGGAAGTTATATGAGTATGCCAAAAGACCAGCCTATACCCATTGTTGAACTGGAGGTTCCTCTTTGTTTGGGATTAATGGCCTATACCACACACAGTACTATCTATGGGCAGTTTTGTCCTGTAGGGACATGTGTTGTAACCTCCTAGAATTATTTCCAAATTCACTGTTAATTTAACTAATCCGGTCCCAACTAAATGTACTTCGAATATTCAGGAAATTCGATATAATTTTTTTGTTTCTAGTGATGTTTTCCAATATGAAAAACTTCCCAAAAATCAGTGTTCCACAACCATATTTGTGAACCTGCACCTTAATCTTATATGAAATTCGACCTTGGAAATTGAACCGGTACTCGAATTAGGTACATTTACCACCATAGCCCGAACGAGGTAAGCTCTCCAACCTGGTAATGGTTAGCACACTGGCCCGGAATGCCAGAGATCTGAGTTCGATTCCCGCTCTAAGCGCAATATTTCCCATTTCCATCACCACAGTTGCATGTATATATATATATATATATATATATAGATATAGATATAGATATAGATATAGATATAGATATATAGATATATGTATATGTTAATTTTGTTAACTTATAAAATGTATCAGTAAGTATGTACATACGTATATGTGTAAGCATATATATAACATATGTATATATGCAGCATAATTCATTACGCATATGCATTATTCGTATGTAGTCATATTATATGGAATTATTTACTATTGGCCTATGTGTTGTGACCGTATATTTGCCTGTCAACACGGTCATTCCCTTGGAAGATTTTCACTCTTTGATTTATACTCGCCGAATACATTATGCAACACATATTTAACTTTCTCACTTTTCTCCCCTGTTTGCACTCACGCGCTATTCCACTATTGTACACAAAACGACCCCGACAAACAATAACAAAAGTCAATATGGGTTGATCCTCGTGTTCACTTAAGTATTTAGTGATATTTCCAAAGGTGAAACTCTGCTAGTGCTAGTCATATTCTGTGACGTCAGACAGGGACGGGGTAGCAGCCGTGAGACAAGTATAAGTTAAGGGCGCATTCCATATACGCGTAATGCGTAATGCGAATGCGAATGCGAATGCGACAGAAAATCGAAACGCCTTGAAACCTATGAGCTACATTCCATACACGCGTAATGTGTAATGCGAATGTGAATGCGAATGAAATCCATTATCCCGATCGCTCCATGTAGCAATCGGTGCGTAATGCGTAATGCGTAAAGGTGGTGCGAATAGAAAGTCCTCAGTCGCCTTTGTCCATTGATATAAGGCTGGAGGAGGCGACTGATAATTACGGACAACCGGGACAAGGTGGAGCGCGGACCTGTTAGGAAGCAGTCTCCAAGGCTGCTGAGTGGAAACATATGGTAGTGGTGGTGGTGGGGGTTCGGGTTGCTAAAAATGCTACCAGAGCCACACAAATATGAATACTTATCTATAATTTGGTTATAATAAAGGTAGGAAACCCCATGTGACGTACAAACAGTTACATAGATATGAATGCAATATTTGGTCATATACAGAGCAGTATGGAGAATAATTGTTTATTTTTATTTTTTAAATATAGCCAGTCGTGTGCCGCATAATGCATTACGCATTACGCATGTATGGAATGATGGCATTCGCATAACGCATAACGCATAACGCATAACGCATTACGCATTATGCATTACAAGTATATGGAATGCGCCCTTTATAGGTAAAGGACTTCCCTATTGTGCACGGAAACCACATGATGCCTGCCTCAAGGGTGAGCGATAAAGGCCTGGGAGTAGCTCAGAATAGTAGAGTCCAGGTGGCGTGAGGAGTATCAAGAGTGCAATATTCATACTGATGTAATCGGTTTTATAGCCGCTATAGTTGAATGAATATAGTGGGCAGGTACAAAGCACAGGACCCGTCCTGACTGTCTCAAAAAAGCCCGGTGCGTATAAGAAGTGGATAGCTTATTGTCAGCGGGCATTAATCGAACGCAATCGATTATGAGTACGTGTATAACGGGAGTGGCACGGTGACTGCTTTCTGATGAAGGCGGGAGAGGGCGGGGCAGGGCAGGGCAGGGCAGGGCGGGGCAGGGCAGGGCGGGGCGGGACGGGGCGGGGCGGGGCGGGACAGGGCGGGGCGGGGCGGGACAGGGCGGGGCAGGGCGGGGCGGGGCGGGGGTAGGAGCAGAACATAAGGCTTTAATGCTCTTCAAATTATCATGGCCTTCGTTTAGCATGAATCGCTTTCAAGCAGACCCTATCCCACCAGCCCTCATTTGCTCTGTCCACAGTAGGTTTGGTGTGGGATGAGATGGCCACCCAGGAGCAGTGTTAAATATGCCACATACCACCCACAGCCCACACTAACCCTGACTGACAGAACCAGATGACAACTTCAGTCCCCGGTAATAGCAACATTGCATGGATAAAGATGGCCACACCCAGTTTGAATTCCGCATCTAAATCGAGATTTCAACTAAAGTAAAACCCTTAATTAGAGAACAGTTAAACACTTGCCTGTTTCCAAATACCACATTCCTGCCCATGATGCACCCGCCTTGTGAAGCGCACTCATTGCTAGCAACATGCCATATATCTGGTGAGTACGCAGAGACAATATTCGCCCTCTTCAATCATCTTCACCGATGCCTTTTATGGGGCGGGATGGAAACTAAAAATAATGTCTGAGAGGCGAGAGCATACGGCCTGAACAATGTATGCAAATTAAGGAAGATGAGAACCAATCACCATGAAATACCGATATCATATACGCTACTGTATTTTATTACTTTTTGCTAATGTTTGGTTAGAAGGAGTTACGGATTCGTGATTTATGCATGGCTTAGTCAGTTTTTGACGAGGCTATTTCAATGTGGAACTTAGAAGCAACATACTAATTATGTTACTGTTTGTTTTTATAGTTGAAGTAATTAGGAACAAAGTGCGCGATGGCATTCGGGAGTGTTTGTGTATGGGGGTGGGGGGGGGGGGGCTGTGATCTGCTTCAGTCAATCATTGTCACCAAGTCTGTCTGGCTTGTTGGGCCATACATGTCACATCTAATGGTTAGTGTTAATATTTCCACACACACTTCCCAGGCGCCAATCTGCTGCTTGTGGGTTCTGTTTGAAGAACATCCACGATAAGTAAGGAGCCATATTGAGTGTTTCCTTCAAACACCCGCTGCCCCGCTAACTGGGTACCCCACCCCACCCCCGCCTTGCCCCACCGTGCCCCGCCCGGCCCCGAGCCGCCCTGCCCCGCCCCGCTTCGCCCCGCCCCGCCCCGCCCCACCCCGCCCCGCCCCATTCTTTTGATGAAAATATGTATATTAACGGAGAGAGGATCATTGATATATTTTAGTGCTACAGAGATATGGTGAGTGGAGGTTGCACGACCACTTGACACATGAGCAGACAGGTGGCGCCACAAGTGGACCTGGGGTTGAGGTTGGTTAAACCAGCCAATGACTGCTCAATGAGTAGGAGCTGAAGAGCAGGGCCGCGTTCAGGCTCCGTCTCGGAGGCGCCTCGGCGACGGGCATGACGTCACGCCAGTCTGAACGACAACAGTAGTTGGTCGCCTCGAAAATGGCCGCCCCCATAGGCGGCGGCCATTTGCAATGGACAAGCAGCGCTGTGATAGGCTGAAACTACTGGATACTCTGGAAATGCTTCGCTGTGATAGGCTGAAAGTACTGGATACGGCGGCCATTTTCGAGGCGCTTTTTGTCTCCTGATTGAAAAGGGAGGCGTCGCCGAGACGTTGCCGAGACGCACCCTGAACGCAAATAGAACAAAAAGCATCGCCGCGACGTCGCCGAGACGTACCCTGAACGCGGCCCTGGTGAAGCTTCTGGCCTTATTTTAGTTGTATAATGCTTATACAGCATAGATAAATGTACATAAATATCACATAGAGGCACTCACATTAGTTATGTATATAATTCAAACTGATATAAAGTATAATAGAGTTTAAACAATGGTGGCGGGGCGGCGCGCGGCGGAGCGCGGCGGGCAGGGCGGGCGAGGCAGGGTGGGGCGCGGTGGGACGGGGTGGGGAGGAGAAGGGTTTGGAGGGTAGGACCGACGCACCGCGGTGGGACGGGGCGGGGTACCCAGTTAGCGGGGTAGCGGGTGTTGGAAGGTAACACTCAATATTGTGGATCTTCTTCAAACAGAACCCACAAGCAGCAGAATGGTGCCTGGGGAGGTGCGTGTGCAAATATCAACACTCACCATTAGATGTGCCCCGCCCCGCCCCTCCCGCCCCTTTTTGCCCTTCGCGGTCGTACCCTCTGCACCCTTCTCCTCCCTACCCCGCCCGCCTGCCCCTCATTGCCCCACACACATGCAGCCAGTCCCATACAACCCCACACAGTCCCACACAGTCCCACACATTCCCACACAGTCCCACACCGTCCCACACCGTCCTACCTACTTCCCTCCCTCTGTCCTGCTGGCTAAATGGAACCTTTTTTTGTTATCTTTTTTTTTATTGAGGCCGTATTTATACTGTCCATAGCATATAAGCCCGGGTACCCAGGCTTGTTTTCAATGCTGGCCAGTTGTAGTGTTGGTGTTATCTTACCACACAGTGGCTGCTGATAAGGTATTTGATTGCCTGCATTTCAGTAGCAGATAGATAATTGGTTGGTATGGTTAGTAGCCTATGTTAGTTTTTTTGGATTTTCTTGGTATATATGTATTTATTTTTCTACTCTTATTACTAGACTAGCCTACTCCTATTTACATATCATAGGCTTACGTAGCTGTGTGGTGTGTTATCTGGCTACTTTTGGCATGGTTACCTTCCATTGGGCGTCCCGCTGGTGGGCCATGACATATCACATGCCCCTTTGTAGTGCAGTTTACTGGGGGTTTCCTAGCCTTATTTTGCACAGATATTTTTTGTAAGTTTTTAGGTCAGGAATTTGTCGTTCATTTACCGTTTGGGCATTCCACACCTTGGCAGCCATTTCCAGCGTGCTTCTCTCATGAGCTTTTATTTGGCTTCTGGTCTGCTTTAGTAGTGGCGCATTATTTGCTCTAGTAGCCCTTTGTGGTTTTGTTAGAAGTTTAATGTTTTGACTATAGCTATATGCTAATGTTTTCAAATGAATTATTCTCCTATTTTCTAGTAGTTTCACTTTGGTTCTTTTGTGTATGTCATAGGTTGGGTGCAGCTTGTCTACTCTTAGGCAGGTTTTTAGGGCTCTGTTCTGCAGTGTTTGCAGTTTGTTTAGTAGTTCTTTTCTCGCACCCATGTAGTTTACATCTCCATAGTCAAAATAGGGGAGCACCATGCCCTTGAAGATTGTTATTGACATTTCTTGTGTCATGTAGTCTCTTACTTTTTGTATAATTTTATTTATACATAGGTTGTAGTTTAGTTGGCTGTCCAACTCAACCTGCTCAAGGCCCAGGTATTTGTAATGGTCTACATTTTCTAGCGTTTGGTTTCCTAACTTACAGTGTAGTTTTCTTTCTGGCATTTGTTTATGCGAGAAGAGTACTGTTTTTGATTTGCTTGTGTTGATGGTTATTTTGTTGGACTCACACCACTCATCTAGTTTTAGTAGGAGTTTATTTAGTTTAGTTATTACCTCCTCCTCTGTGGTGCCATTTGCGTATATGACTGTGTCATCTGCATATAGTTGGAGGCATTCAGTTTGCAACCATTTTTCAAGGTCGTTTATATAGATTATAAACTGATATAAAGTATAATAGAGTTTAAACAATGGTGGCGGGGCGGGGCGCGGCGGAGCGGGGCGGGCAGGGCGGGCGAGGCGGGGTGGGGCGCGGTGGGACGGGGTGGGGAGGAGAAGGGTTTGGAGGGTAGGACCGACGCAGAGTATATGGCAGTGTAACGGTATTAAACTATTCTATTAGTATTACTTACTCACCACTATCCGCCTATGTGCAACAGTCTCCCCCCCCACCACACACACACACCCCATCCGCCACACTCCACACCAACCCCCACCACCCACACCCACCAGCCACTCACCATCGCCTCGCCTACTCGCGGATAACTCCACATTAATAAGATTCAATTTAAGATAATTGCGCCCTTGAAGATACTCTTCCGATAAAAGTTGTCCTCGGCTGCTGTCAAGATGAACGAATTAGATTTTAACTTAGCCGGGAATTGCCTCGTTCGGCCCCGGCGCTAAGGCCTGCCGTTTGCGGACCGCTTTAATTGTGGCCGTAAATCGGATAAGGGCAGATAACGTTACATTCAGACGGTTTGGTAAGGCGGCCGCCACCCGCAGCCCGCCCGCCGGGGGAGGCGCCACTCGCTCCGGGCCGGGGGTCGCCGTCAGAGGGGCTTGGGGGAGGCGCCCCCGGCTCTCCGCCGGGGATCTCCCTGCCGTCAGGGGAGGCCGGAGATAGAGGCCGGAGGTCACCTCCAGGGGTGGCCGGGGGAAGGCTGCCGGGGGTCGCAGGCAAGAGCTAAGGGGTAAGGGAGCCAGGGGGACACGAGAGGGGGTCGCAGCCAGGGGGACCCAGGGGGTAACGGGGTGAAAGGGCGTGGATGTGGAGAGGAGGAGTGGGGAGGGGGTCAGGGGGAGGGGCCGGAGGAGAGATATGTCGATAGCGAGGGGCATGATAAAGGATCCTTGTAAAAGAGTCCCGTGAAACAAGAATATCCCTTTTTGTGACACCAATATTAAAACCATATTAATAATATTTAAGTAATCAAATCATTGTATAAAACCATTCAAATAATATTTAAATCATTTCAATCATTGTTATAAGCCATGTTTATAATAGTCAACCTAATGTGCACGAATGTAGGTCATGTGTGAGTGTTAGTAATGTCAAATTGTCGATAAGGTTATACATCAAATAACACCACTGTTGATAATAACTCTGGAATAAGAATGTATAGGTATGTTTAAATGTATCTGCTTACCTGCACTCGTTTATGATGTTATGTACATTCTAAAGTGTATGTAGATACTAGTAATGCCAAACACATATATAATTGTACAATCTAGAATTTCCCAAACAAATAAAATACAATGTGGACAGGTCCCAAAGATCATGAAAACCAAGCTATCTAGAGCCTGGGAGTGTGAATGCTGATAGAGTGTTTAGAGAAGCTGTCTGAAGGGCAGGTAGAAGCCCAACACCAGCACAGGTGTGGATACACAGGAGAGAGGGTGTGAGATAACATGGCATGTGTCCAATCGTTCTGTGTGAGATAACAAAGCATGCTGGGTAGGGCCAGCAGGAGGGCGCAGGTGACTCACACCCATCCCACTTCCCACGCTCTAGATTGACCAATGAGAATGTTTGTCTACTAAGCTGATTGATAAAATACACAATCTTAAGAAGGGTACTGGTAGTGTGTGCATGCATATATAAATATCTTTGAAAGTGAGCAGAGTGACAATTGGCTCATGGTGTAGAGAAAGCATGGAGGCGAGAATGCCCGCTCTGCAGTAAATAACATGGAAGTTAAGGTGGTTAGAGAGAAGCATTAAGGGGCTGCCACTATTTATATCAACATAATCAAGTATATAGTACATATAAATTGGTCTACGACGTAGGAAGAAGAGACAAGACGGGAAGTGGTGGAAGCCTCGTTTATTTGCTGAGGCCCATCTGGCTGAGCAATAACCGCCCTACCAATAAAAAATTTTAACTGGCGCCGATGTGCACCTAACAAGCGCTGACTGACATCTGGCAACATGGTGGGGCGCCAGGATAGCGCAGCCGGAAAACGGCCCGCAGCGAATATAACAATAAATATCGTGGGTTAATAATAAAGGCAGCATTAAATGCTAGGATCCTGTAGGAATATAGGAATATAGCTCCGCCCATTTATACTCATGGTAATAAATGATATATCCCATAAATTGGGCTACGACATAGGAAGAAGAGACAAGACGGGAAGTGGTGGAAGCCTCGTTTATTTGCTGAGGCCCATCTGGCTGAGCAATAACCGCCAACCCCGGCCGGCTAAACTGGCCCAGGCCCCAACCACTCCTCGTCTCACGCCTCCACAGACGAAAGACTCGTCGCTACCCGGAGATCATTTAATATTCTGGATTGCAAAGGGGTTTTTAGATAGGAATACACAGTATCCGACGCCCAGTCGCCTCGGACTTTGATTTCCTCAATGGTTGCGCCGGACATAGCTAAGTAGGTGCAACCCCCCCTCCTTAGCGAATGGGATGTAAAGTCAAAATCCCCCAGGCCCGCCTGATTAGAAAATAGCTTCAGCATAGTCTGGTAAGCCATATAAGTCATAGGCCTTGAATCGAGGCCGACCATTGGCAAACGAAAAGCCAAGTCCTCGGGATCCGCAGGCAACTCTTTGAAATGGTGCAACGTCCAGTACACCGCGCACAGTGCTCTATTTGGGCAAAGTGCAACCGGGACCTCTAATACCCGCTCTGTGAACTGGATCGTCTTTGATCGCCAAATTTTTATTATCATCCCCCAGTCAAAGAAAGTAAAATCTCGCCTGCGCAAGGCGGAGTCGGACTCAGTTACTTGGGACTTTCTCAGTAAGGCCCGAAAGGAGCAGAGCATCGCAGCTCTCCAAGATACATGCCCCGGGTTTTGGGTCAATAGCGCAAACACCTTCAACAGCATGCCCGGCAGCATAGGTGGTGCCTGCCGAGGGGCATCCCCCTTCTGGCGCCTAATACCCTTAAGTGTGGCCTGTACTACAAAATCATTATATCTTATGGAGGGGGAACCGTTCTGGTGCAGAAAGAAGTTCAGCCCTGATAAATAGTTCAGCACAGAACGGTACGTGAGCGTCCTCGCCAGCCAGGAGGCGTAAAGCGCGACACGTTCCGATGAGCAGGGGAGAGGCGTCCCGTCCTCTGAGAATTGATCAACGAAGTCAAAATACTTTCGTATCTGGACCGATCTCGTGGTGACCGAATTCTTTGAGTAGAATAGCTTCTCAAATCCCCGTTGCTCTGCCCTCAGCTCCTCCAGTCCTGGAAAGACAGAACAGCGGAGCGTCAAAGAGGTGTGCACAGCACATAATCCGACCCACATCCATTGCACTAATCCTAGCGGCACTACCCTCTACGTCTAGCCTGCTGAGGGCATCACACACCACATTAACTGTGGTATTTATGTAAGTTGATAGGAATGTAAAGTTCTTCTCGACTGCAAGCCAGAATAATTTTTGCAGCATGGACATAATCCCAACTGATCTGGATCTCCCTGAATTAAGAGCGGATTGGACTACCGCGCTGTCCATTATAAATATAATCTCGGAATCCTCCCAACCTGATGACCAACGTGTGGCCGCCTCCATCACAGCCCTCATCTCTTTTATGTTTATGTGGTCCCTCCCTGCCTCAGTGGGTAGCACCACATGATGGTGTCCTATCAGCTGGCCTAACACTTCATTGTCCTCTGATTTAAAGGAAGCAGCCAACCAGTCAGTCCCATGCAGAGCACCGATTCCCCAATTCGAAGCGTCACTGTAGACCGTGGTAGTTACTGCAAACTTCCCGAGCATACCAGCCTTACCATTAAATTTTTCAGCGAATGAAGCCCACCAGTTGATATCTTCCCTAAATCCGGCATTAAGCCGAGCACGGGTGCCTATAAGGTCGTAGACCCGCCTACTAAAAGTTTGACCACCCCTGATAACTTTGGCGCAGTGTGCGAGGTGTCCGGCGAGTCTCTCGAGTTCTCTACGGGTCACCTTCCTGCGACCCAAGAAGAGCAGGAGGATGTCCCGAAGCTTCTTCAGTTTATCGTCAGGGAGAGTAAGTTCCAGCGACTCCGAGTTTACATCTATCCCTAAGAATCTAATTTTCTTAGCTGGTGAGAGCAATTTTTTGAAACTGATAAAAAATCCCAATCTGCGCAATATAGAGAGTACACGTTGTTGGAACCCCCTTTGTGTAATTGTTGACACTCCCACCTTTCGTTTACTACAGTCAATGACACTTCTCCCACCACCATCATCTTTTGGAACAACAAAGATCCCATGTATACAGGCCGGAGGACTATCGACTTTCCTTAGCACTCCCTCCTCTAACTCCGCTGCTAGCCGGGTCTCTATTATATTTCTTTCCCATCTAGATTTCTTTCTCTCCCGATGACAGCCATACGTTACGTCACAAGTGTCATCAATAACATGGAACCCAAAGACAGTCCCCTGCAGGAGAAACATAGCATCTATATCAATGTCCCCCCTACAAAATGCTTCTGCAAATAAACGACAAGGTTTTAGTTGACATGGCATAGAAAGCAATTCGTAAATGCATGCGCAAGTGCCACTCAGACAGTCAGTGTCCACCCGGAAAGTTACGTACATACTGTTCATGTTCTCCCTTACTGACACGCACCAGCGTTTATTGCTATCACAATGTACTCTTAATAGGTCCTCGTAGCCTGTCCGCGCTATCGCGGCAGCCACTCCGGTCAGCTGTTCACACAACCCAGGTTTGTTTTTTACGGGTGGGTGTTCCAATCCCTGTGGTGTCACCCGAGATACTCCCTGGTAGGCATCGTCCTCCAATCGCACATCCCCACCCCGTATCTCACTGCTGCTCCTCCCTGCGCATTGCTCCAATGTAGGGTAAATATTCCCCTGACCTATCTCCCCTGTTGTGACTGGTTGCATGTTCCTTCTCCCATTCGCGCGTTGTGAGCTGTTGTCAATGGTTGACGTGTACAATATTGCCTGATGTTGATCAACATCCCATATTGAAGCTCCCGTAGTCTCCACCTGCCTCACTAGTTGTGGCGTGCTCCCCACACCAACAGGACCCTGTCCAATCGTGATGACTGTTGGGTCGGACACGGGTGTGCGATCAGGCAGGTACTCCAATGTTCCAGTAGGTCAGTCCTTACAAGTGACTCTCTTGTGGCCCCTCGCGCCACACTTTGAACACTTGTGTTCGTACCTGCACTCCGTCTCCTTCCTGCTTCAGCCCCGCTCGCTGTTCCAGGCATAGCAAGCCGTGTTCGGCTTGCTACCTCGACTGCCTTGCTTCCCCTCGCTGTAATTCCGTAGAACTGGCTGCTTCTTTTTTATATTGTCCGGGCTATAATGAAGCACGCTTTTTCCCGTATGGGCGCTGGAGAATGCCTCAAACCCCCGTTTCACCGCCCACTTACGGATGCACAAGTCATAGTCCGCATGCGCCCTATCTTGATATTCACCATAGCGGGCCCGGTGTGAGAGGAAATATATGTGTTCCCACATTGCCCGGTGGTCCTGGATAGACATCTCAGGAATTTCTAACACCCAGGCAGCAGTTGCGCAGATAATTTCTTCACAGTTCAGTTTCTTCACATCTTTTTTTGACTCGACATGTCGCTTCAGGGACCACTTACTTCTAAGTTTTCGATCCACACTATCCACCGACGAACTGCTGGACGAATGTCGATGTCGGTGCCGCCGCTCCCTCGATCTATTCCTTGAGCGTCCGTAGTTTGAATAGCCTGACTCCGTCGTACCGGCGGCGAACGGTTGGTCGTTGGCCGGCATCTTGCATCTTGCCCCAACCGGGCTATCTTCCCGACGTTGAGGCGAATTTGTCGCAGCCTTTTCACCGCGCCTCCTTTTCATCTCCCGTGCCGCTAGGAGACGGTCCCGTTCATCTGTTAGCTCCCTTAGCTCATCCTCCATTTTTAGTTCTTCCAACTCTCGCCGCACCGCGTCTCGTTGTTCCTCCAGAGTCAACTTGTCCGAAGCAGGTTCCGGCTCTGGCTCCCCCGTCGCCGACCTAGACATCTTAGCGGCACTGCTTCGTGTAGTTCTACGCGTTGGTTCCGCTGTCCTCTCCTTCTTACTGCAGTAGCCTACTTCGACTCCGTCATGACTCGAACCACACACTGCGCAGAAGTCTATAGTCATAGTCCCTTTAATCGATCGGGCTTCTTTCTATAAACTTTCTATGTATAGTTGCAGAGCACAAACTGTGTGCTAATGGTATCGCATTCCCACGCGCTGATGTTCGGCACACATGAGTCTCACTTGATCTCGACTCTTGGCGCTGCGCTTTTTCAGCTAGGCTATGGCAGCCAAAAGTACCCGGTGTGTTATAGCTTGACCCATGGTCTTCATTTACAGTACCAGGGCCCACATATTGCAGACAGCTGTTTCTTACTGTAAAGCCTCTAATCCAGTTAGTGTAAAATCGACCTAAACACTGATGTGTTAGATTACTTCAGTATTTTTACCTTAAATGTCAATGCAGCATAAGATTTGCTATTTTATTTATTTGTTTATTTATTTATTTATATATTTTTTCCACAAGTCTGTAGAAATACAGTCGATCGATTTTACAGTCGATGATCGATACGACCCTCCTGCCCTCCAACGCTTGCATTCCGTCGAGTTAGTGACTACACCCGAACCGCCGATCGACACAATGACATCGACACACATGAAGTATTTTTCTCTCAACCGTCGAAAATTCAAAATGTTTTTACGATACCGTCAGGTTTGTCTGTCGTTCCTCCATGGACAGTTGAAATCGACTCAGAAGCCCGTCATTGGCGATCGATACAAGTCGGTCAGATTGAATGAAATCGACACACGTGAAGTATTTTCCTAACGGTCGAGATTCAAATTAGTTTTACGGTATCCTCAGTTTTTGCGATCGTTCCGTACTGCGGTTGGTCGACATCGATACCAAACTAACTCTTGTTGATCGACACACACAGAACTCGACACAGGTGAAATAATATTCTCATAGTCGAGAAATGAAAATGTTTTTACGATACCGTCCGCCTTGTCAACTTTTCCTCAGTATGGCGAGTTGAAATCGACATCCACATCGTCGAATCGATAGTCCGTCGATCGTTAACACTAGTAGTCCTCCCTTGTAGTCGTCCGCTGTCCCGGACGACAAATATATCAGAAAAACACAGGTAGCTCGTTGACTGTGTCTGCAAAGTTTTCAGAAGTAGAGCCTACTTTCCAAGCCTACTTAACTGGTAGGCTTGGAAAGTCAGTGCTTGTTAGGTGCTAGGATGTGCACCTAACAAGCGCTGACTGACATCTGGCAACATGGTGGGGCGCCAGGATAGCGCAGCCGGAAAACGGCCCACAGCGAATATAACAATAAATATCGTGGGTTAATAATAAAGGCAGCATTAAATGCTAGGATCCTGTAGGAATATAGGAATATAGCTCCGCCCATTTATAATAATAAATTATATATCCCATATAGAGATATCTCCTTCCTGTCATTCCGTAGCCGAATAAACAAAGAAAGTGTGAGTAATTTCAAAGCGCAGTAGTAGTAAAGCAGACACAGTCTGGTGATCTGTCTCTTAGTCCTGTAATGTTGTATAGTGGTATTCTGTAAAGGTGTGTTTACATATCCAAGGTATGGCTCTAATTTATTGTGTTAGATGTCGTGGGTGCGAACTCAGATTGAGTCAAACCAATTATGGTCGGGCATGCATTCACTTAGGGATTGGCTTAATTGAGATTGGTATAAATGGAGGGAACAATATGGATGAGTGGTAGATTTGGGAAGGATGACATTTATTTTAATGGGGGCAACAAAACAGTGGTAAGTTTGGGAAGAATGTGATTCATTTGGATTTAGGGAACAAATGGGTGGCAGGTTTGGGAAGTCTACTGAATAAGTTGTTGATGTAGTGTCATTATCAGAAATCTATTGTGCTATATGCTGCAAATTGTTACTCAACATCTATAGCTAGCTTAGCTTATATACCTCAATCTATATACCAGCTTTGTGTAAATAGGCCCGAATTGAAAGATTGCCTGAAGACCACTGCTTTGGCACGAACAAAGAACTTATTCAGCAGAATATACATATTTACAACCAAATAACTTGAAAGTGTTGGGAGCTTTTCATGTCTAATAGTACAGGTTGCTCAAGGTCACATTTATGGTAAATGCCCTATGTGTTTAGATAAATATATGACATTGATCATTATAATCTAGTTTAGTTTGAAGGAATTCTTATTTTAAAGTGTTACCTTTGAAGATATTCTAAGTGAAGGTGCCAGATTTACTTTTGGTGTGCATACCCAAATGTTGAACAATTCACACATGGTCGAGTTTAGCAGCATTGTACAAGAGCACCACATTAATAAATGTTTCATCAGTATTTAAGTTGGATATGTAGGATAACACATATATGTAAGAGCAATTTTCTTTATTGTAAATATTTTAGTCATCTGAACATGTTATCTTGTCAGCACCAAAGCACTGGTCTTCCACATGTTGTGAGGATCACATTTGAGTTTGTAGATGGTGATTTGGGAATGGAAGGTGCTGTATTGTGTGCAACACATTCCACTCTGAAACAGTACGAGTGGGGAGTTGTCTGTGCTGAATAGTGTACAGCATAGGCACTCAATAAAATGCACAAAGGAGAATGCCAATGACTTTGATACTGACATATTCATAATGTGCATTGCCATAGATATTGACATATTCATAATGTACATGACCAGAGACATTGAGATATTCAGTGTGACAATGGAATGCTATGTTTTCATCAGAGTATGCAGATTTTGACAATGCTCCCAATACTTGTAAATGATGAGTGCTTGGCAGCTTGTGAAGTTATGGCATTTACACACAACAAGCACGGATGACATTTTGTTAACTAGCAGTATTTTACACGCTAGAACCTTTATAGGAAATAGAACCCTAACTTCTGTGTGTGGAGACCAGAAAGTACTAATGTATGATATTACTCAAGCGATGATCCGCTTACCATATCTGCTTACTATATCTGGTGACTATATCCGCTTACTATATCTGCTTACTATATCAGTTCCAAGAAATAGTAACCCAACAGAAATTAAGCATGGTAAAGTCTAGTATGGAGGGGTTGCTGGCTCCTCCTGCTGTGCTGTCTCCAGGTCGTCTGCCTGCCACACCCCCTGCCCAGCTCTTTTATTCAATTGGAACGCATTCAAAATACAGGTACACAGTTGTTGGGAGTCTCCTCAGTCAGAGACAGTAACATTGCATTTCCTTGGTTGAACTCCTCCAGTCAGTGGTGGGGGAAGGTAGGGTGGAACTGAGTGGACCCCCACCACCCCCCCAGCCCCCTGCCCCCCCCCATGCTGGGTAAGGGGGTGCAGGGACCAACCCACCCACCCCAAGTCAGATACATATTTTTCCATCAAGTTCACCAATCACACTTATATGGGAGTATCAACCCTATTTATCTTTACATAACATCAGTGGTCACCGTACCTTAGATTGGGACAACTCCAAAATAGTAGGACTTTCTACAAGCCTTACTTTGAGAATTACATATTGCATCATCTTTAGTTCAGCAAACTGCCACCAGGTCGGGCAGGGAGGGCTCACCACACACACAAACACTCCACCTCCCACATCCAGCCTGACACCTGGATTTGGCAGGTCCTGCAAACACTCACACACACAGCCCCCATGTATTGTCACCTGTGTGCTAACATTCCCTCAGATACTGGCATCTGTAAATCATACCATAACAGGCACACACAACTCAGTTTCTTAACTTAATTATTATACCCATTCTGTGGCATTCTTCACAGACTGTTTGTGTGGGTCAAGAAACCACAGTCTGGAGCAACTGTATATGCTGTCCTTATTTTCAGCATTTACCTCCCTTTATACAATATATAATACCAACAGACTTCAATTCAGTAATACATGTAAATACACCAATACAGTAATTTTCCAGAGTTCTTATCTCCAGTGGTTATATTTTATGTAGAACCTCAGAACAATCTGATATTAATTATCACTTCACTTAATATACATAATCTACCATGGTTTCACAACTTGGTTTGAGTATTATGCATATGTATTTACCAACATGATATAATGAATTAGGTATTATTCGAGAGGTTTTATAGTGCTACTTATATAATTCTAGTATTATTACAATGACTTTAAAGAAATAACTGGATGATTTAAATATGCTTAAAATAGTTTTCTTAATGCTTCACATATGAGTTTTGTGAAAAGGGGATATTTTAGAATTCATTTAAACTATTATTTATTTATGAACCGGACCTAAAAAGTCGGAACATTTTACAATCTCTTTTACTCGTCGTCACCAATTGGTCAAAGACATTTGAAGCTTGTGCATGACTTCAGCAATGTTTGCGGAACATTAAGTCTCAATTTGACACGGGTGGACGGGCCTGTCTGGTACCAGCCACAGGTCATTATGCTGATGCATCACATTTGGGATATGGCGAATATTGTGAATAGTGTGAATATTGTGAATAGTGTGAATAGTGTGAATAGTGTGAATAGTGTGAATAGTGTGAATAGTGTGAATAGTGTGAATATTGGGGATATTGGGGATATTGGAAATTTGGAGAATTTCGGAATATTGTGAGTATTTTGAATATTGGAGATTTGGGGAATATTGGGAATATCGGGAATATTGGGAATACTGGGGAAATTGAGAATGGTGGGAATATTGGGAATGTTAGGGATATTACGGATATTGTGAAAATTGGGAATATGCCCGTACCTAAGTGTAAAGTCCACGGCTGCAATCTGTGGTTGTGTAGGCAGGCTATAGTGAAATCAATACAGACAAAGAGAAAGGAAGAGTATAAAGAGTGAAAGAAGAGAGAGAGCCAAGCCCTCAGGTTTATTCTTATATGGTACATGGATCCAGTGTGGCATATCACCTGACCACATTCTCCCAGTGAAAATCAAGCATCTACATCTCTACCAATGAGAATCAAGCATTTCCGGTCCCCATGGTTACAGTGATCTGCCCACCACCACCAAGCGGCATGGCTCCCTTGGTCACCACCTGCCCTGAGCTGAGTGTGTGGTAATCCGTGACTAGCAGAGGGGGTAGGGGGTAGTGGGTAGAGCTCTAAGTGCCCTTACACACTATCTTACTAGCACCACAATGTCTATTTACCAATGAGCAGCAACTACATAAACACATTTATGCACCTGGCCCTATATACCTTTTTCATAAATAGAACATTTGCATTCCCCCACCAATGCATCATTATCAGAATATTTTACATAAGGTTTGGTTGTTGTTGTTTTACGTCCTAGCAACATCTAAGGTAATATCAGGACGGGTACCGACTTGTGACAGCGCGCACTCCTGGCGACTTTATAGTGCTGCCTAAGGCAATGTTGTCGCACTGTGCATATATGTCAATCTCTAAGTCAATGATGCCGTACATTCAGAATATGACAATATCTACATCAGTGTCTTACATCATAAATATTTCAATATTTATGTCAATGTTGACACATTGTGGATTTGTAAATATTGTAGTAGGGTACACTAACCTATCAGGCAAATAACCACATAGACAGGTAGGCATGGGTAGTGTATTGATATCAGGGAGCCTAGGTAGTGTAATGGTTAGCACAATGGCCTGGAATACAAAGAGATGTGGGTTCGAGTCCTGCTCTAGGCACAATATTTCCCACTTTCATCACTCCCATGACACTGGTTGCCATGATCATGATCCTGTACAAACTACGTGCTGTATGGTTGTTGAACCTACCCTGTGTATGTATGTATAAGTACATTGCCTGTATGTATGTAATTGTAAGCATGAAATTACCATTTAAAAGACTTACAATTCCAGGGGGATGAGTGTAGTAGACTGCACTGACCACTCAGGCAAGTAACCAGATAGACAGGTAGGCATGGGTAGTGTATTGATATCAGGGAGCCTTGGTGGTGTAATGATTAGCACACTGGCCCGGAATGCAAAGAGATGTTGGTTCGAGTCCAGCTCTAGGCTCAATATTTCCCATTTTCATCACCCCCGTGACAATACCTAAGCAATATTGTAGTCAACGCTATCACACTGTGAATATATGAAGATCTAACAGTTGTACATTATGAATATTTCGATATCTAAGTTAATGTTATCACACTGTGAATATGTCAATAGCTAAGCCAATGTTGTACCTTAAGAATACGTCAATATGTGCTGACACTTCATATTCAAACACACCGGCAAAATTCATGTACCTATTGTGATTGTGTCAATTAGTAGTTAATACTAACATATCATGAAAAAACACATATATTCATTGTGATTATGTCAACCACTAGTTAATACTGACCAACCATGACATAACACACATACCCATTGTGATTATGTCAACCACTAGTTAATACTAACCCGTCATGATAAAACACATATATTCATTGTGATTATGTCAACTAGTAGTTAATACTAACCCGTCATGATAAAACGCATATATTCATTGTGATTATGTCAACCACTGGTTAATACTATATCAAGTGATGGACGCATTGATGCTGAGATACAGAGGAGGATGGCCAAGGCTAGCGCATCTTTCGGCCGACTACACCAGAGACTCTGGAACAACCACCATGTGTCCATTCGGGTCAAAGGTAAGATCTACCATGCAATCGTGCTATCCACCCTACAATACGGAGCCAAGGCCTGGACAGTGTACAGACAGCAGGTGAAAAAGCTGCATGCCTTCATGATGCGACATCTGCGTTCAATCATGAGGCTAACCTGGAAGGACAAAGTGACGAATAAGGAAATACTCGAACGGATGGGGCTGCCCTCTATGGAAGATCTTCTGATCAAAAAGAATCTCCGGTGGACTGGACACCTCATGAGGATGTCATCAGACAGGCTACCAAAGCAGATCCTCTATTCTCAACTGTCTTCTGGCTACAGAAACAGAGGGCGCCCCCGTCTCCGGTTCAAAGATACCATCAAGAGAAACCTGAAGCTGAGAGACATTAAGACCGACTCATGGACGCAACTCTCACAGCAGAGAGCTAAATGGAGAGCGGCAGTAAAGTAATGAAAGCAGTCTTTGTTGCATCGCGACCGACAGCATGATGATGATGGTTAATACTAACCCGTCATGACATAACACACATACCCATTGTGAGTATGTCAACCACTAGTTAATACTGTAGTGGTCTGCACTGACCTCTCAGGCAAGTAACCACATAGACAGGTAGGCGTGGGGAGTGTGTTGATATCAGGAAGCCTAGGTGGTGTAATGGTTAGCACACTGGCCCGGAATGCAAAGAGATGTGGGTTCGAGTCCCGCTCTAGGCGCAATATTTCCCATTTTCATCACCCCCCACGACACTGGTGCCGTGACCAGGATCCTGTACAAGCTTTGCGCTGTATGGTTGTTGAACCTACCCTGTGTATGTATGTGTTAGTGCATTGCCTGTATGTATGTAATTGTAAGCATTACAAGACTTACAATTCCAGGGGGACGCGTGTAGTGGTCTGCACTGACCTCTCAGGCAAGTAACCACATAGACAGGTAGGCGTGGGGAGTGTGTTGATATCAGGGAGCCTAGGGGGTGTAATGGTTAGCCCACTGGCCCGGAATGCAAAGAGATGTGGGTTCGAGTCCCGCTCTAGGCGCAGTATTTCCCATTTTCATCACCCCCACGACAATACTAACCCGTCATGATAAAACGCATATATTCATTGTGATTATGTCAACCGCTAGTTAATACTGACCCACCATGACATAACACACATATCCATTGTGATTATATCAACCACTTGATACTTTTTTGGGGTGTAAATGATTTGAATTCACATAGATCGTGTGTCAGTGCCGTTACACTGGTATTCCGACCGTAAGTGTTACAGGGATATAGATATTTACACAAATTCTTGTACATGGTTTATATAGTAAATTGAAGTGTGAAGTAAATGTTGAAATTAATACTGATTATGTCAGGCACTAACTGACTAATAACACAATGGCGTTTGGCACACACCCATGTGTGCATAGTGATTATAGGTCCCCCTCCACCCCCGCCCCCCACCCCTCCCCCCTCCACCAGTCTCTCACCAATCACAGGGCTACAAAAGCACGTGACAGTGTGCTCAAACATTGTAATTACACAAACAGCTGCCTTCTTGTCGTCAGGCCGGGCATGTAACCTTTACCAGCCACCCACACTTATGTGCGTAGGGCTGCTGCAGACACACCACGTGACCGCTAAGTGGGCACCACGTGACCTTTGCACCGCAGCGCACTGCACGTCTTCACACCAGGGTGGGGAGGGGTCCTGGCATCCGGCTCCAGTCCGCGTTGATGGCGTTCCTTTTTATTTGGTTTATTTAACGACGCCTTTAGAGAACATTGATTTTCATCATCAGCTATTGGACTTCAAACATGTGGTCATTCTGACATATTTCTTTAGAGAAATCATGCTGCCGCTATACAGGCTACTCCTTCCGATAAGCAGCAAGGGTTCTTTTATATGCATTTTCCCACAGACATGACAGCACAAAACACATCCTTTGATGAACCAGTTGTGGACCATTGGGTTTAAACGGAAAATAGCCCAAACTGCAAATGTGTTCACTGAGCAGGACGCTGCTGGCGTTCCAGTGACACAAATACATATTTGTCACTGCTACAGGAAGTTCACCAAACTAGTTATGTGACTAAGATAATAAATCCCATTCTTTGCTTCTAATTAAAATTCGATCCAAGTATAGGATTTAAACTGTGTTTAATTCTACTAAATTCCAGTGTTTGCAAACAATTACAACCCGGAAACAAGAAACAACAAGAAAACCTAAATTATTACTAGGACAAAATTCAAGTGATCTGAATCAAATTGGACTAGTCGTGCCCAGTGGTAAAAAGAAGTGTTAACACACTTATCCATTATGGGCAGGAGAAATACATCCATCACAACAACAAAATAAAAGAATTAATCAACAACAAGAATCTTTATTTAAACAACAGCATCCCACCAGACCAGTACCCAGCTGTGTCTCCGACACCACTTCTTCTCAGGATTAACAACTAAAGCATTCTGTATGGTCTGCCATACTTCTATGTATTTCCTTTTCCTCCAGTAGCCGATGTTTACTTGTTGTGCTGGAGGTCATTAAACAAATACACAAACACAATCAGTTATTTTTAACTGCACCTCCCAAGTATTGTACTTCTGCTTTCTCCCTTTTCATCTGAAATATTGCTGATATACATATATATCACCTTGTGTGTACAATGATGATGTGGAAATAAATATCGTATTATATTATTATTATGTATTTTGTATGTATCCCTATGTTGCACTAAACTATATAACACTTCACCTTGGTTGTCTTCATAATGAATTATATCCCATAATATATAATTTTCTAACATGTCCTATATCAAAAAGATTATTTACTAAATTGCTAGATTGTTTAGATACATTGACTGATTAGCTCTTGTTAGGATTTATTTGTCTGGACAGTCAGGAAGATGACCCCGTAGAGGGAGATACCGATTAAATCCTCCCTATGAAATTGTATAATAAAATAAAATGTAAGGACCAGTCCTATGGCGTTGACACTAAATTTGGTTTGCTGAATGTATTATTTTACACCTCCACATCAACCCGTCTATAAGTTGTGAGCTCTTGGTACGTAGGTTAGGAATGGTAATGACATTTATGTCTTTTCAGTAATGAAGCTATTGTTTATTGCGAAATCGATCTGTGAGGCTGGAGCAAGGAGCAGCATGAACCCTTTTAGTAGGTGTAGTATTTCTCTGATGTACATCACTCTCCCAGAACATTTCACTGAGGAGGTTCAATAGACCCAAGCAAGGACTTCAAGCTGAGACATGGGCCGCATTCAGTGTACGTCTCGGAGGCGCCGCGGAGACTTCTCGGCGATGCTTTTTGGCCTAATACCGTTCAGAGTGCGTCTCGGCGACGACTCGGAGAAGCCTCTCTTTTCAGACTCGAGATGAAAAGCGCCTCGAAAATGGCCACCGCATTCAGTGCTTTCAGCCAATTACAGCGCAGCTTGTCCATTGCAAATGGCCGCCGCCTATGGGGGCGGCCATTTTCGAGGCGACCAACTGCTGTTGTTGTTCAGACTAGCGTGATGTCACGGGCGCCTCCGAGGCGCCTCTGAGACGGACCCTGAACGCGGCCATGGCGGTAGGTGCTTGCAGCAGGACTTATTAGGGTGCTTCCTTAAGATGCGGGGGCCAAATGAGATGAGGCCACACGTCCTATGTAGTCGGTCGTAGGATTCAAATCCTATTACCAAATCAAACCGATGACGAAGCAATTTATACTTGTCGCCACCTAGCCTGGCACTCAGTATTACCGGGATAAGGAGCAGTTGAATGAGGAAGACCAATTCTTGGTGATTGAAATTTCCTCTGGTTAATGGGATGTAGTCCAATGAATGCATTTATTTTAGAAAGCAAAACACTCAGGTAGATTTAATGTGACATAGTCAATGTAGCTGCTGGTGCACTTCTTAAAGACACAGGTGTCCAAGATTAGTGGACAAGTGAAGTTGGACCGAGTCATGTGAGTGTACCTTGAATGAACACCGGTCCATGTCTGGGTGAGGGACCAGTGAAGTTGGACCGAGTCATGTGAGTGTACCTTGAATGAACACCGGTCCATGTCTGGGTGAGGGACCAGTGAAGCTCATGGACCGAGTCATGTGAGTGACCTTAATGAACACCGGTCCATGTCTGGGTGAGGGACCAGTGAAGTTGGACCGAGTCATGTGAGTGTACCTTGAATGAACACCGGTCCATGTCTGGGTGAGGGACCAGTGAAGTTGGACCGAGTCATGTGAGTGTACCTTGAATGAACACCGGTCCATGTCTGGGTGAGGGACCAGTGAAGTTGGACCGAGTCATGTGAGTGCACCTTTAATGTCTACAGTGAATGGACCAGTGCCAGTTGGACCGGGTCATGTAACTGCATCTTTAAGTAACACCGGTCCATGTCTACAGTGAATGGACCAGTGCCAGTTGGACTGGGTCATGTAACTGCATCTTTAATTAACACCGGTCCATGTCTACAGTGAAAGGACCAGTGCCAGTTGGACCGGGTCATGTAACTGAATCTTTAATTAACACCGGTCCATGTCTACAGTGAATGGACCAGTGCCAGTTGGACCGGGTCATGTAACTGAATCTTTAATTAACACCGGTCCATGTCTACAGTGAATGGACCAGTGCCAGTTGGACCGGGTCATGTAACTGCATCTTTAATTAACACCGGTCCATGGCTGGATGAGTTGACCAGTTGAGAGGGACCGGGAGGAGCTATTTCAGACCCACCTCTCTCGCGCGCCGGTCAACATCCACTTACCAACTGGTCGCCGACAACTACCTACACCCAGTAGTAACCCGACTCCTCCACGCGCCAGGTGCTTAGCAACCATGTAATTCCAGCGCTTCCCACGTTGTCTTTTATCCCTTTTTGAGAGTAATTCAAAGGTTGGCCTCTATCTATCTCCTGCTTGTCAGTAATGACTTTCATTAATGCGTTAATGATGTTGATAGCGCCTTCACTAGGCCGAACACCACCGGAGTTCCCAGGCACCTGCGTCCATAAACTCACAATACCATACTAACCGCTTTGAAGTGACTACGGCTAGTTATGGGTCGTATTAGTGTGCTGAGGTGACATGCCACATACACAGGTATGTGTAGGTTGGTTGTGTCATGGAGGCTGAGAACAATGGGAAATATTGTGTGCCTAGAGCAGGGTTCGAACCAACTTGGATTGCCATTCGGGGGTTAGCATGTTAACCATTACACCACCTAGGCTCCCTGATGTGTAAAAAGATGTGTTTTAAATCCTTGCTTGTTTCTTGGAGTGTTACGTCTTAACAACATCTAAGGTCACATCAGCTACAAACCCAAGAGCAATCCCTGGCTTGCTTCCAAGGTGAGAATTGAAGTCACCTGTCCCTGCCCATCCCGGAACCATATAATCTCCTTCCTGCAGTGGCCTAGCCATCGATGGAACAGCCCCCCCCCCCTAGGGACTGTTACTGCTAGCATGCTGCCACCTGTTGTACAGAAGTAGCAACAGGTGGCAGCATAGTCGAGGCCGCCATTGTGTGGTAGTGAGGTCCATGACAGACTACTCCTACAGTATCAAAGTCTACCAGAACCCATTGTGAAATACTGAACGCCAACATTTAATTGGTGTGAATTTGATATCAGCATTAGCTGACTTAGTGAATGCTGGATATTACACCAATTATCGCCACAGACAATGCACTATCTACACCAGTCTGGCCTTTATTTTGGGTATGTTCTCACGGCTGCACAGTCTTACTGTGATATATGTTCCATATATGGTATTATATGAATGTAAATTGGCGCTGCTTATTTATCTATACATTATCTATTTATTGCTGTTTATTATTAGTATAACTCTACCCGCATATGGCAGATTGACTGCAATTAACCCCGACTCAACCTCGTCAACTTTATAACTATTTTCTCCTCCACCCTATTTGCCTCACACAACTCCAAGTCTTCGTTGTCATGTATTTTGCCACAATATGTCAAATAATTTGTAGACGTTGTCATATAGGTAGGTACCAAGCAGTGACTAGAGTGAGTATCAAACATCCTACTGATCACTTCCGGTACTTGCACCTTGCTGGCTCCACTCAGTCGCCAAATCTTTGTTTAACTCGTCGGACGTGTCCCGTGCATTGCTCTGAACTAACCACTTGCTATTTAACTATATGACAATGCCTACAACTTATTGTACATATTGTGGCAATATACGTGACAAAGAAGACTCAGAGTTGTGTGAGGCAAATAACGCGGAGGAGAAAATTGTCACAAGGTCGACGAGTCAGATGCCTCCAAAGAAAATGGCAAAAGTGAAAGTGAAGTACGACTGGAGTGAATTGGAAGACGATGTGTGAAGGTGGAAGACGACTGGAGTGAATAGGAGGGGATGTGTGAACGTGGAGGACGACTAGAATGAACTGGAGGACGATGTGTGAATATGGAGGACAATGTGCGAATGTGGAGGATGACTGGAGTGAACTGGAGGACGATGTGTGAATGTGGAGGACGACTGAAGTGAAATGTAGGATGATGTGTGAATGTGGAGGATGACTGGAGTGAACTGGAGGACGATGTGTGAATGTGGAGGACGACTGAAGTGAAATGTAGGATGATGTGTGAATGTGGAGGATGACTGGGGTGAACTGGAGGACGATCTGTGAATGTGGAGGATGACTGGAGTGAACTGGAGGACGATGTGTGAACGTGGAGGACGAGTGGAGTGAACTGGAGGGGATGTGTGAAAGTGGAGGACGACTGGAGTGAACTGGAGGATGACTGGAGTGAACTGGCGGACAATGTGTGAACGATGACACTTAGAGATCACACCAAATTTAATCTCATAAAAGGTAGGAGGATGCAAGGCGAGCCGAAGATCAGGAACACTCAATCAGACAAATGTCAGAATAAATCAGTATTATCACTGTATGATCTGTGTGTATAAGGCAATGATTAATCAGGAGAATATTCATGTCATACAGCAATACAGTGTTGGGATTTCGGGGTGGATGCCGGGAATACACAAAGTGAGATAGCTTATAACACACACACTCCTCTCAGGGCGTGCATTTTGTTGGTGGGCGAGTTGCCATAATAATGCCCCCTGAGTTCAGCGTTCAATCCTGCAGTTGTTCAGTTTTTACTGCATTTGTTTAGATATTAAATATTAAAATCTACTTAATCAGCATAATCTATCTTACCGTTCCCAATTGTTCTTCACAAAATAAATATACAGTTGTGTTAATAACTCTACTATTCATGGCAGGAATAATTCGTCATATGTCGTTGAGAAATTACATTCCTATGAAGACAATTAATTTACCCCACCTACTAAAAGTAACATTGAAATAAGTTGTATAATAAATGACATTTTAAGGCATATTGGAAGCGAAAACATGCAAACTTACGTTTAGCACGCACGTTGAAAAGCTGGACAATGACAGGTTATGGTAAATGTACTTACTGTCAGCTTATGTGCATTGATATATCTTTAAAGTTGCATAGTCCAATGATTTGTCCCCTACTTACCAAACTCCTGGGGCCGTATTCATGAGCTCAGGGTAGCGCTACCCTGGGGCTCTAACCGGGGGGTACGCTACCCCCCCCCCCGGCTAACTGTGGAAAATCTGTATTCATGAGCTTGGGGTAGCGCTACCCTGGGGCTCTAACTGGAGGGTACCCTACCCCAATTTCGAAGCAGGGGTAAGCCACTACCCTGAGGTGTAGTGAGCGTGTGTGGCTCTGAAACTATTCAATGCGATCATATTTGATAGATTTATATACACAATAAGTGAAATTCGGTGAAATTAACTCTAAATGAGAAGCGAAATTAAAGCTGCTGCCGCAAAGGCGGCGATATTAATATTGTCGAATCGACGAATGTAAAGAACACAAATTGCCACCGCCATAGCGACGTCGATATCCATACTGTCGACGTCAAGTAAAAATGGCCGCCGCCGTCGCCGCCGAATTCCTTACGCCCAAATCTATTCAATGCGATCATATTTGATAGATTTAAATACGCACTAAGTGAAATTTGGTCAAATTAACCCTAAATGCGAACCGATATTAACGCTGACGCGGTAACGGTGGTGATATTAATATTTTCGATTCGACGCGTGTAAACAAAGTGAACGGGTAGCTATCCCGACCGGCTAGAACATTGCTGAATACCGATTGACCTACTTAAGCGCCACGGTTAAACCGTGGGATAGCTACCCAACGGCTAAGCCTAACCTCCGGCTAACCGTACCCCGCGCTCATGAATACGGGCCCAGGCGTGTCCATTCTCTGATGTTGCCATCTCACCTCTTCCTTGGTCCGCCTTGTACTTTTACTGTGCCTTGCAAGATGGTTTCGACCAGACCTGATGAACAGAAAATATGGCCAGAGATTACAAAGATTAAATCTTGATAGGTTCAATGAATACAGTCAAACCTCTCTAACCGACCACCTCCACAGATCGACCATTCCCCTATATCGATCGCTTTATTTGAGTCCCAACAATACCACTGCACGATATTCTAGTTCCCTAAACCGACCACCTCCCTAAATGGACCACTTGAATTCGGTCCCAAGGTCGGTCGATTTAGGTGGTCGGTTAGAGAGGTTTTACTGTACACCCGTATCTAAAATTGTACTGGTAGGCGTTTTGTGATCAACCAGAATGAAGAAACATCCGGAACTATCATCGTTTGAGCCTCGTTTTATGTGGATTATCTTAAACATGCATTTTGAGTATATTGACAAATGCAATTACAGCTGAATTAAATGTCGGGATTTAGTATTGCAAAATAGTTGTTCTCAAATTCTGGAGATCAGTACGTATTCTGAGAGGAAATTATTATTTATATCCAAGATCAGTGTAAACATACCCCAGACACAATTACTGCATTAAAGAATCAAGAGTAAGTAAGACGATTCACTCCATTATATCTTCACTCGCTACACCTATCAAGATTTAATCTTTTTAATCTCTGGTCATATTTTCTGTTCATCAGGTCTGGTCGAAAGGGGGGAAAGACATGGCTGACAAAGGAAGAGGTGAGACAGCAACATCAGAACATGGACACGCCTGGAGTTTGGTAAGTTCTAGAGGGCAATGGAGAACTGGACAAACTGGAGAAAACTGGTTGTAACGGCATCAACGGTGCCCCACTGACCCTCATATTTAAGGGATTGATGATGGTGATGATGATGATGATGATGAAACAGTAGGATTTCGTCTTAATCTACTGAAATCGTCAACTACCTTAGCATGTCCTGGAAGCAGAATACAGAATTAATGCAGGGTTATGCCTGTCTTATACCCCTGTCACACTACGACGTAACGAGCCAACGTGAGCCTAACGTGATCATTTTTCGTCATTACGTTGCCGTACGTTGGGTTACGTTATGATGACGTCATAATGACGTTAGAGTGACGTCGAGCTACGTCATGTTACGTCGTGTTACGTCGGCGCGCGTCTAGGTTTTGAACCTGTTCAAAACTTTCGACGTATCTCGACGTGACGCCGTCACGTCGGGATGACGTGACAATGACGTTAGGTAGACGTTCCGCGATCGTTATAGCAGCGTAAATGACGTTAGAGTCACGTTATGTCACATCAGACCGACGGCCCGGGTGGGAGCAACGTGTGGGCCGCGTTTTGCACGTTACGGTCACGTCACGGTCACGTTACGGTCACGTTACGGTCACGTCACGGTCACGTTACTGTCACGTTACGGTCACGTTACGGTCACATTACGGTCACGTTACGGTCACGTTACGGTCACGTTACGGTCACGTTACGGTCACGTTACGGTCACGTTACGGTCACGTTACGGTCACGTTATGGTCACGTTACGGTCACGTTACGGTCACGTCAACTACGCGGCATTCACGTCCACAATTTGCATATTACGCCGATAACTTCGACGTGATATCATTATTTTCACGTTGTGGTTACGCTGACGTAGTCACGTCGTAGTGTGACAGGGCCATTACTGAAGCATTAGTTTAGCAATTCCAGTGGCATCGTTTCATAGTTTAGACTTTATCCCGCATTTGCTTAGATATTAATTATTATAATTACTTTCCTTCAGCTAGAAGTAACTTTTATTTCAAAAGGTTTAACTTTGGAGATGTTGAAGTGTAAACATGCTAATTTAATGTTGGCATGAACATAGAAATACCGGCTATGGTTTGCTTCAGCAGGATTAGTTTCACTCAAATAGACTTTGTATACCTCCTACAAAGTAATGCATGTTTAATAAGTGGTGTTCTCTGTGGCGGACTGGTTAGAGTGTCTGACATTTTACTATGTTGGACTCCTAATCTGAAGGTTGGCGGTTCAATTTCCCGTGTCCCCACCTCTGCCGATTTGGATTTCCACCACTGTGTATAACTTACAGTATTATCAAAGGCTAGTTGCTCTCATACCATGTCTATGTGGTGTGTGAGGTTAAAAATCCCTTGGGTCGGTAAAAGTGTAGGCTCAGGTTTTCTTTCGACAAACTGTCTAATGGTGAAAACAAGTCTATTCAGACTTATCCATGAGAGGCAGTATAAATCTTCAAGAAGTGTAGAAGTATCTACAGTGTAAATGTACAAATAAAAATAGAATCTAGCTTAGTGTGTTGGCTTAAACATTGGGATGCTTTCATCAAACTATACAGGTTTAATATCAGTTGGAAATTAGAGAAGTAAGTTATGTTTAATCTCAAAACATAGTGTAGTAGTCCATACACAAGCACCACTACCAAACAGAATGCTGGGTGTCGGTGGCAACAAATTGTCCTCACACATTGGCCACTCTTGGCTGACTCATTTTTACTCAAGGGAGAACACCCCCCTGAGTGCATTGAGTGTCAGTTCCCACTAGAACTCAGGCACATTCTGCTCGAGTGTGCAGATTGGATGGTTTTGCGTCAACACTGTTTTAATGTAAATAGCGTGCAAAGCCTCTTTACCAATGAAAAGCGTAATCAATCTTAGCGTTCCTAAAAACAACAGGGGATATATGTAACCTCCTGTAATTTTAGCGATATTTCGTGAGTTAGATTTTACTGTCAGTCGACACAAGTATAAACACTTTTAAAATTACATCAGAGACGGCGGTTTTTGCCATCATTTGACGTGTATCTGAGCATTTTGGTATTTCATGTAAATTACAATGTAGGCACGTGAATGTGATTGACAAGACCGACAGAATAGATACCACTAGCTCGACACCATGAATATGGCCCCTGCTGCCGACACGGCATTAAACAATCAGTAATCAATCAATCAGTCCCTGGATGTAATCAACCCACACACCACGTGACCATGTCCCGGTGACGGAAGTTAAGCCTACTAGGTTTTCTCTACTGAGGTGTTTACCAAATTAAACTTGGTTAATCAAAACTAGGAGTCAACATACACAAATAAAGCACCATAGAATCCAAATCAAATCCAGTTATTGCTTTGCATTGATCTTAACCACTTCCACTTAGCTAATGTAGTTATTACTTTAGTTGCAGAGGAACCTTTTTTTATTATAATTGCACATTGAATTTAAACTAACAATTGCCTGTAGGCCTTTTCTTAATTCTCAATATCGGGGGAGTTTTTTGCATGATTGGTAATTAAGGACAGTGGCAAATTGCGTTCACCGTGTTATTATGTGAGAAGGGCTATTGTCGTGAAGGTCAACATTATGGGAATTATATTAACAAGTTCTTTTAATCCATCAAGTCTGACAGAGCTCATTGTGGCCTGTTCAGGGCAGCGGCCATATTAACTGATGTTTTGTTAACCACCATTAAGATGAAGTTCAGCAAAATGCAAATGAGATCATTGCGACAAATGTAACCCGAGGATACTTTCTCCGATGACTGGCAGGATTCTGAGCCCCGCGTCCTTATCACGTCTACACAGACATGTAAGCAGCACCCGCCCAATCCCAACATGTCTATATCCGCCAGCCCCGCAGCTTGCATTACTACCAGCGACCTGCCGTGTAATGACACAATTCAATCAAGAGCAAGCGCTCAGGTAATCCAGGGCATTCTATATTCCAAGATAGTCGCCGGAACCAATTACAAGTAGCCAATGGTGAAGTGGCGCTTAATGGCGGGTCCATTCAGACCTGGCTTCCACCACGACTCACTCGGTTATTATGCATATTGCATTAGCTGGCGTTGGCCTGATAACAATGGCGGGAATGAATTCATTTGTCGTCTACCGGCTCAGCTCCCGACACACACAGACGCAGCTGCACTCGCCCTGTGCTTACTGCTTCTCCCACCCCCCCTCACTCCCACATACCCGGTGTGTATAGAGGGTGGTATACCTGCAGATAGGGGACAGGGTAAGGACCACAGACTAGTGTTTGGCTGGTTGATCAGGGGGAGCGGGGTAAAAATAGGGGCTTAACTTGGAAGACGGCGTGATAGTTAGGTGTTGGACGTGAATCCCGAACGAACCAAACATGGCAGATGGGATGCATGGGGAGGGGCGGTGTGGGAGGGTGTGTGTGGGAGGGGCGGTGTGGGAGGGGAGGTGTGGGAGGGGAGGTGTGGGAGCCTGTTAGTGGGAGGAC
>CM059187.1:2167706-2236342 GCA_030323885.1 Branchipolynoe longqiensis | reverse complement strand
TATTACGCAGTCTCGTTGTTTTGCGAACACATGACAAATGAACGAAGCCTCGTTTTCGATGAGGCCTGAATAAGGTCTATAAACAAGCACTGCAGTCTCTGATTTCATTTGAAACCCGCTAACTATGTCCCGACGGGCGGCCCTAGTACCGAGACGTCGCCCCCGCGCGTGTGTGTGGCCCGGGGACGCATTGTAGGGACGGAGGTGCCGGGAGGCCGGGGCTTCACAGGCCGGCCTGCTGATGGACGGCGCGGGGCCTCAAGGGGTGGGGGGGGGGGGGGGTGGGGGGAGGGGGTGGGAGGGATGCCAGGGGGAGAGGGAGGGGAAAGGGGGGTGAGGACGGGAATGGGGCGGGTGGGAGGGGGTGGAGGATGGTGGCGTTGTTGAGGGGATATGGGTAGGGGAGGGGGGAGGAGTATGAGGGATGGAAGGGGGTGGGGGGGAGGGGAAGGCAGGAGGGGCAAGGGGGAGAGGGAGAGGAAGGCAGGCAAATGAAAGGGTGGGAGAATGGGGGAGTGAGTTAGGGGGATGGGAAGGGGAGGGTAGGGGGGAGGGGGGAACGGGGAGGGGGAAGGGTGAAGAGGGGGACGGGGGCGAGCGAACAGGTAAGTGGGGAAGGGGGAGGGAGTATGGGAAGCGAGGGGGAGGGGGGAGTGGAAGCAAGGGGGGCACGGGAGGGGGAGTCGGTGCGGAGGGCAGGCAGGGGTGTGGATGCAGGAGAAGGATTGGAGGAAGGACGAGGGGGAGGGTGGAAGGAGGAAGAAGGGACGGTGGGGGGGGGGGGGGCGGGGTTGCGGGCAGCCAAGGGAACGAATCTTGGTATGTTTTAAACGATGGGGCACTGGAATTCCAGGCAATGTTATATTCCATTCATTCACATACATGTAACATCATTTAAAATAAACACAAGTTTCCCCCAATAAACTGAAAGTAGTGTTGCTACGCCTCATTTATTGTTGTATAGCAGAGTGTAGATTATCTGGGTTAAATTCAAATTGTCATGTAATATATGGTGCCTTTCAGCATGGATTCACAATATATGCTGCCTCTCTGCCTACATGGACATACTTTTTGCTCGTATATTTGCATCGAGATTTATGTCCTGACATAGCATGTGTCTTGTCATCGAAAGGACAGTATAATGAGTTAAATTCAGTTCATATATTGAACACTTGCAGGACACTATATTCAGTGCTTTTCTTCGGGGCCAGTGCGGATGGCATGCCCGAAGTGACAGCAACACTGACATGGACGAGGTGGCCGGATTTACCTACTGCAAATTATAATTGACACATCTATGGCTGGGTTTGTCATGCATGGGACACACGGGGGGAGAGAGATGTGAAAGGCATAGACGAGCAGTCGTTGGTTTTCAATCAGAATTAGTGCAGTATGGAGCCGGATGAATGGAGCCAAATTGAGCGTTAGCGTATCAGGCACTTATCTACACGGTGTGTTGCAGGCGGATTGAGACTGGGTGGGGTGGATTGAGACCGGGTGAGGCGGATTGAGGCTGGGTGAGGCAGATTGAGGCGGAGTGAGGTGGATTGAGACCGGGTGAGGCAGATTGAGGCCGGGTGAGGTGGAGTGAGGCGGAGTGAGGCGGATTGAGGCGGAGTGAGGCGGATTGAGACTGGGTGAGCCGGATTGAGGGGGAGTGAGGCGGAGTGAGGCGGATTGAGACTGGGTGAGGCGGATTGAGGCCGGGTGAGGCGGAGTGAGGAGGAGTGAGGCGGATTGAGGCCGGGTGAGGCTGGGCGAGGCTGAGTGTGGCGGATTGAGGCCGGGTGAGGCGGAGTGAGGCGGATTGAGGAGGGTTGAGGTGGGGTGGGGCGGGGTGAGGTGGAGTGAGGCGGGTTGAGGCAGAGTGAGGCGGATTGAGACTGGGTGAGGCGGATTGAGGCCGGGTGAGGCGGAGTGAGGTGGAGTGAGGCGGATTGAGACTGGGTGAGGCGGATTGAGGCCGGGTGAGGCGGAGTGAGGTGGAGTGAGGCGGATTGAGACTGGGTGAGGCGGATTGAGGCCGGGTGAGGCGGGGTGAGGCGGTGTGATGGGGGGTGAGGTGAGGTGAGGCGGTGTTGGACGGGGCAAGACGGGGTGAGACGTGATGAGGCCAGGTGATGGGGGTGGGGCGGTGTGAGGCGGGGTGAGGCGGTATGAGGCGGGGTGGGGCGGTATGAGGCGGGGTGGGGTGGTATGAGGCGGGGTGAGGCGGTATGGGGCGGGGTGGGGCGGGCGGCGGGATGCGGGTGGCGTGTGAACGGACAGATTTATCGCGCCTCCCTCACTTCCGGTTAGAGCGCGTCTTGGACCGGGCGACTTGAAGCGTTTCACACCTGCCACACCCGCCATGTTTACCATCCACCAACTAGCCGATCTCTGACCTCTGCCCAACACGACTCTAGAATACCGGACACACGGCATGAAGGTGTAGCCACCACACATGGTCCGACCCTGTCCTCTGTATGCAGTGTACTTTGTAAGGACACAACCAGTGGTCCAGAACTGCTTCATCAAGGGCTGTAGTATGTGCTGTCCTGTCTGTGGAAAAGTGCATATAAAGGACCCCTTGCTGCTTATGGGAAAGACTATCCTATGTGGCGGTAGTGGGTTTCCTCCAAAGAAATAAGTCAGAATGACCATATGTTTGACATCCTAACTCCTGTAGCCACTGATATTAAAATCAATATGCTCTAGAGGCGTCGTTAAATAGAACAAGCTTTGCTGTGTACAGGACAACACTTTATTCGACAACAATTATTGTTTGTGTGTTCAGATTTGGGACAGTGTGAGGGTGAGGTGTATGTGGGTGTATGTGTGGATGTGGGTGTGGGTGTATGGGTGTGACTGAGCCGGTGTTAGGTGTGTAGGTGTGTAGGTGTGTAGGTGTGTAGGTGTGTAGATGTGTAGGTGTGTAGGTGTGTAGGTGTGTAGATGTGTAGGTGTGTAGGTGTGTAGGTGTGTAGATGTGTATGTGTGTAGGTGTGTGGGGGTGTGGGGGTGTAGGTGTGTATGAGTGTAGGTGTGTAGATGTGTAGGTGTGCGGGGGTGTTGGTGTGTAGGCGTGTAGGTGTGTAGGTGTGTGGGTGTGTATGTGTGTATGTGTGTATGTGTGTAGGTGTGTAGGTGTGTAGATGCATAGGTGCGTAGGTGTGTAGGTGTGTAGATGTGTAGGTGTGTGGGTGTGTGGGTGTGTAGGGGTGTGGGTGTGTAGGTGTGTAGGTGTGTAGGTGTATAGGTGTGAAGGTGTGTAGGTGTGTAGGTATGTAGATGTGTAGGTGGGTAGGTGTGTAGGTGTGTAGGTGTAGGTGTGTTGGGTGTGTAGTGTTGTGTAGGGTGTGAGTGTAGGTGTGTAGGTGTGTAGGTGTGTAGGTGTGTAGGTGTGTAGGTATGTAGGTGTGTAGGTGTGTAGGTGTGTGTGCAGGTGTGTAGGTGTGTGTAGGTGTGTAGGTGTGTAGGTGTGTAGGTGTGTAGGTGTGTAGGTGTAGGTGTGTTTGTGTGTAGGTGTGTATGTGTGTATGTGTGTAGGTGTGTAGGTGTGTAGGTGTGTAGGTGTGTAGGTGTGTGTGTGTTGGTGTGTTGGTGTGTAGGTGTGTAGGTGTGTGAGTTGGGATGTAGGTGTGTAGGTCTGTGGGTGTGTAGGTGTGTAGGTGTGTAGGTGTGTAGGTGTGTAGGTGTGTATGTGTGTATGTGTGTGTGGGTGTGTAGGTGTGGTAGGTGTGTAGTGAGGTGTATGTGGGTGTGTAGGTGTGTAGGTGTGTAGGTGTGTAGGGGTGTGGGTGTGTATGTGTGTAGGTGTGTAGGTGTGTGGGTGTGTAGGTGTGTAGGTGTGTGGGTGTGTAGGTGTGTAGGTGTGTAGGTGTGTGGGTGTGTAGGTGTGTAGGTGTGTAGGTGTGTAGGTGTGTAGGTGTGTAGGTGTGTAGGGGTGTAGGTGTGTAGGTGTGTATGTGTGTAGGTGTGTAGGTGTGTAGGTGTGTAGGTGTGTATGTGTGTAGGTGTGTAGGTGTGTGGGTGTGTAGGTGTGTATATGTGTACGTGTTTAGGTGTGTGGATGTGTGGGTGTGTAGGTGTGTAGGTGTGTAGGTGTGTAGATGTGTAGGTGTGTGAGTGTGTAGCTGTGTATGTTTGTAGGTGTGTAGGTGTGTAGGTGTGAATGTGTGTAGGTGTGTAGGTGTGTAGGTGTGTAGGTGTGTAGGTGTGTAGGTGTGTAGATGTGTAGGTGTGTAGGTGTGTGGGTGTGTAGGTGTGTATATGTGTAGGTGTGTAGGTGTGTGGGTGTGTAGGTGTGTAGGTGTGAGGGTGTGTAGGTGCGTAAGTGTGTGTAATTATACATGTCTGTTTATCTGTACGTACGTGGGTGTGTACCGGTGTGTGTGGGTATGTGTGCACTTGGGTGTATCTAGGTCTGACTGTGTGTAGATGTGTGTAGGTATGGGTGAGTGTGTTTATGTGTATGTGCGTGTATGTACTTGTGTGTGTGGGCATGTGTGTGAGCTTTGGGGCATGTAGTTGTGGGTGTGTGAGTGTGTTTATTGATGTATGTGGGCATGTGCGTGGGTTTGGTTGTTCGAAGGTCTGACTGTGTGTAGGTGTGTGTAAGGATGGGTGTGTGAGTTTAAGTGTGCAAGTGTGTGGATGTATGTGTGTACTGATGTGTGTCGGCATGTTTGTGAGTTTGGGTGTATGTATGTCTGACTGTGTGTAGTTGTAGGTCGGAATGTGTGTGTGTCTATGGGTATGTATGTGTGTGAGTGTGGGTGTATGTAGGTCGGACAGTGTGTGGGTGTGTGCATTTATATGCGTGTGTGTCTATGGGTATGTACATGTGTGTTTATGTAGGTCTGACAATTTGTGGGTGTGTGCATGGGTATGTACATGTGTGTTTATGTAGGTCTGACGGTGGGTGGGTGTGTGTATTTATATGCATGTGTGTCTATGGGTATGTATGTGTGTGTTTATGTAGGTCTGACAGTGTGTGGGTGTGTGCATTTATATGCGTGTGTGTCTATGGGTATGTATGTGTGGGTGTATGTAGGTCTGACAGGGTGTGGGTGTGTGCATTTACATCCGTGTGTGTCTATGGGTAAGAATGTGTGTGTTTATGTAGGTCTGCCAGTGTGTGGGTGTGTGCATATATATGCGTGTGTGTCTATGGGTATGTACATGTGTGTTTATGTAGGTCTGACGGTGGGTGGGTGTGTGCATTTATATGCGTGTGTGTCTATGGGTATGTACGTGTGGGTGTATGTCGGTCTGACAGTGTGTGGGTGTGTGCATTTATATGCGTGTGTGTCTATGGGTATGTACATGTGTGTTTATGTAGGTCTGACAGTGTGTGGGTGTGTGCATATATATGCATGTGTGTCTATGGGTATGTACATGTGTGTTTATGTAGGTCTGAGAGTGTATGGGTGTGTGCATTTGTATGCATGTGTGTCTATGGGTATGTATGTGTGTGTTTATCTAGGTCTGACAGTGTGTGGGTGTGTGCATATATATGCATGTGTGTCTATGGGTATGTACATGTGTGTTTATGTAGGTCTGACAGTGTGTGGGTGTGTGCATGTATATGCGCGTGTGTCTATGGGTATGTACATGTGTGTTTATGTAGGTCTGACAGTATGTGGGTGTGTGCATATATATGCGCGTGTGTCTATGGGTATGTACATCTGTGTTTATGTAGGTCTGAGAGTGTGTGGGTGTGTGCATTTGTATGCATGTGTGTCTATGGGTATGTACGTGTGTGTTTATCTAGGTCTGACAGTGTGTGCGTGTGTGCATGTATATGCGCGTGTGTCTATGGGTATGTACATGTGTGTTTATGTAGGTCTGACAGTGTGTGGTGTCATGTATATGCGCGTGTGTCTATGGGTATGTACATGTGTGTTTATGTAGGTCTGACGGTGGGTGGGAGTGTGCATTTATATGCGTGTGTGTCTATGGGTATGTATGTGTGGGTGTTTGTAGGTCTGAGAGTGTGTGGGTGTGTGCATTTGTATGCATGTGTGTCTATGGGTATGTACGTGTGTGTTTATGTAGGTCTGACAGTGTGTGGGTGTGTGCATTTATATGCGTGTGTGTCTATGGGTATGTATGTGTGTGTTTATGTAGGTCTGACAGTGTGTGGGTGTGTGCATTTATATGCGTGTGTGTCTATGGGTATGTACATGTGTGTTTATGTAGGTCTGACAGTGTGTGGGTGTGTGCATATATATGCATGTGTGTCTATGGGTATGTACATGTGTGTTTATGTAGGTCTGAGAGTGTATGGGTGTGTGCATTTATATGCGTGTGTGTCTATGGGTATGTATGTATGGGTGTATGTAGGTCTGACAGTGTGTGGGTGTCTGCATTTATATGCGTGTGTGTCTATGGGTATGTACGTGTGGGTGTATGTAGGTCTGACGGTGGGTGGGTGTGTGTATTTATATGCATGTGTGTCTATGGGTATGTACATGTGTGTTTATGTAGGTCTGACAGTGTGTGGGTGTGTGCATTTATATGCATGTGTGTCTATGGGTATGTACGTGTGTGTTTATGTAGGTCTGACAGTGTGTGGGTGTGTGCATTTATATGCGTGTGTGTCTATGGGTATGTACGTGTGTGTTTATGTAGGTCTGACAGTGTGTGTGTGCATTTATATGCGTGTGTGTCTATGGGTATGTACGTGTGTGTTTATGTAGGTCTGACAGTGTGTGGGTGTGTGCATTTATTGCGTGTGGTCTATGGTATGTCGTGTGTGTTTATGTGGTCTGACAGTTGTGTGTGTGTGGAATTTATATGTGTGTGTTCTATGGGTATGTGTGTGTGTTTATGTAGGTCTGCGGTGGGTGGGTGTGTGTTTTATATGCGTGTGTGTCTATGGGTATGTATGTGTGTGTTTATGTAGGTCTGACAGTGTGTGGGTGTGTGCATTTATATGCGTGTGTGTCTATGGGTATGTATGTGTGTGTTTATGTAGGTCTGACAATGTGTGGGTGTGTGCATTTATATGCGTGTGTGTCTATGGGTATGTATGTGTGTGTTTATGTAGGTCTGACAGTGTGTGGGTGTGTGCATTTATATGCGTGTGTGTCTATGGGTATGTACGTGTGTGTTTATGTAGGTCTGAGAGTGTATGGGTGTGTGCATTTGTATGCATGTGTGTCTATGGGTATGTACGTGTGTGTTTATCTAGGTCTGACAGTGTGTGGGTGTGTGCATATATATGCATGTGTGTCTATGGGTATGTACATGTGGGTGTATGTAGGTCTGACAGTGTGTGTGCATTTATATGCGTGTGTGTCTATGGGTATGTACATGTGTGTGTATGTAGGTCTGACAGTGTGTGGGTGTGTGCATTTATATGCGTGTGTGTCTATGGGTATGTACATGTGTGTTCATGTAGGTCTGACAGCCTGTGGGAGTGTATACATAGGCGTGTCACTGTGTGTTTATGTGTACGTGTGTATGTGTACGTGTGTGAGTGTGGGTGTATGTAGGTCTGACGGCGGGTGGGAGTGCATAAATAGGCGTGTCACTGTGTCTCTATGTGTGCATGTGTGAATGTGCGTGTGGGGCTTATCGGTGTGTGGGTGTTATCATGACAGATCATGATGGCACCCACACGCGACCACGTGGGCTTCCCGCCAACACCTCCAGCCGTCGGCGCCCTCTGAGCGTCATAACCGCCATCACTAATGTAAACCGGAAGTGGATGCTTTAACCAGAAGCAAACCGGAAGTCAGTTCTGTAAGGCGCCCATGGCTAACTGCAGCTTAACGTACATAGCGTGGGAAACTAGCCTAACAGTGTTGCGGTGTGCAGCTACCCGCAACTGCCTGGGCTGCTGACTGATGCCCGCATTACACGAGGGGTGCTACCCGCAACGTGACCACCCATAACACGTCAGTTGGACGGTGATTAATTAGTTTGTTGAGATTCATTTGGGTTTACAGACAGGAATATCACCAACTAGGAGCATGGCAACCAACCATATCGAATGTTGAAATTCAATTCAATTCAATTAGAAAATGTCGATGATTATAATCTACTATGCCTAAGCCTAATGCACCTGCCACTAGGACAATACAAGTGGAAATCTGAGACGAGTTATTTGAACCCTAATGCTAGTCTAAGTGCTGAACATACTGCACAGGGACGCGACATGAATGCAAAGGATGAGATTATCTATATAGGTAATTATATATATATATCATTACATAATTATATATGTATATGTGATCTACAAGGTATTATCTGAGTAAAAAGATATGTAAGGGAATATTATGTATTATTATTGTTATTGTTATCCTCCGTAAGATACAACACTATACCGGTCGCGTCATCTCGGCTACCTCACCTCCCCCGGATGTTGACACCCGACAGTGTCAGTCGCACCGGAGGACTCTCTTGTTATTGTACTGCAGATAGATAATTATAATTATATATGTAAACAGTTGGCCCCTGGTAAACATAATACCAACACACTGCAGTGGATGAGAAAGAGTACATATTTTCTGGCGGGAAAATAGTAATTTCCCACTTAAATTAAAAGTTAAAATCTGACTGTCAGCGTAGGTCTGGAGGCGGTAGTGACCAGACGCAGCTAGCTACAGGGAGGCTAGGTGCCACTCACAGGTGGCGCCGGTGTGGCCGAACTGGTAACTAACCCCTGTGGTAATAAATATTAGATACTAAAATAAATATAGAGAAGGTGTGTAGGTGTGTAGGGGTGTCTCCTTGTTTATATTCCCATACTAGATTATAGAGCATATACAATTATATATATTCACATTAACTGGTCTATGATGGTTTTAGTAAAACTTTTACCTTCAAGCACATACTGATAAAATATAAGCACTACTTTTAGGGCTAACTTCATCGAGACCATTATTGTCCTGACATAGCAGGTGTCCTGTCATCGGAGAGACAGTCAAATGAAATAAAGACATTGTGCAAATTGAATAACTAATTGCCTGCACATGGCAAGGAGTTACAGAGGTCTCTGAAGACAGGCGTTACTGCACTTTTCTTCATGGTATTTTTCAAGTATTGGATACCCGAGGTGACAGCGACATTAGTTTGTAGGTGAGTAGCGTTAGGGTTTCCCTGCAAAGTCTATGGCTAGGTTTGTCATCGATGGCAGGATGTCAGGAAAGGTGTAGATGAGCGGTCGTTGGTTTTCATTCAGAATTAGTGCAGTATACAGTGGGATGAATGGAGCCAAATTGAGCGTTAGCGTGTCCGGCACTTATCTACATGGTGTGTTGCAGCGCCGTCAGCGGGAGATATATACCTAGCTCACTTTGGGGTTTTAGGCATTTAGTCAAATCTATTAAAGCTGCATAGTCCGATGAAGCATCAAATTTTCAACAAAAAAACAATTATATAGATTTTACTCTACATATCTAACTTAGATATTGATGCACATATTAAGCATGTATTGCCACATAGAACGGGGCACTGAGACAATTTGATATAACCTGTTACTGTTGAAGCCTATGGTGTCAGAGTTTTGGCGTGCTTACCAAAACTAAGTTTACATGTCTCAATTTCCAATTACTCAAAACTTATCCATTTAAAATCAAAGTTACTTTAACCTGAAATAAGGTAGATTATAACGATCAATTTAATATATTTATCTCAGAAAAATGACCAAAAAGCAAAACCATCGGAGTATGCAACTTTAAATGAATGTTATTTTTAACTGGGGAAAGCGCCTCATAAGTGGTGTACTTCTGCTTTCTCCTTTTTCATTACATTACTTATATAAATATCAACTTGTATGTACAATGATCATGTGGAAATAAATATGTTATTGTTATTATTATAATATAAATAACATGATATTCAAAACCAGATTTGTTGTAATTCTATTTCCGTATTTTCTCCTCTCGTGTGTTTACGGTAGCGCCACTTATGTTGCAACAGACTCAATTCGATAGGCCCTACTCCACGAACTAAGCCAGATAATGTTGAATTTTGTGAGCAAATATAACCGCCACCAGAGGTGTGCAGAAGGTTGGGAGCTCGGTTCCCAGTCGAGTCAAACCAATGATGTTAAAATTGATACTTGCCTCTTCCTAGCCTGTTGCTTGGCATTAAAAGGATAGGGCAAGGACCGGTTAGCTTAGTGTCAGGATAAGGTGACTGGGTGGGATATTGCAGCATGGTGCCCATGGCCTGATCTCCCAGTGGGGCAGCACTATAGTGTGTACTGTCACAAATCGATACCCATCCTGATATGACCTTAGATGTTGCCAGGATGTAAAATGTCAACAGCAAACCAACCATTCACCATATATGATATAACCTTGTCCCCACCATAATGTATTAATGTCTCCATTTGATATCTGCCTCGTGCTTGTAAATATATATTATTATTACATTAATTAAGAAAGGAAGACAAGACAGAAAGTTGGATCGAGCCAATAACTCTGGCTGGCCCCCTAAAAGGACCTACCACATGCGGCACAGGCGTAGCTGGCCGGTGACACCTTGCACATCAAATACACAATTACAATTGCCCTGCAAAGATGAAAGAAATATATCAATAAACAATTCCACAATACCCTCATCTTGCATGTCAATCACGCCCAATACACAGAAGAGGCCCTCCAAAGCCTTCCGAGCCTCGTTCGGCCCCACCCCATGCAACCAGTCAGCATTGTTGCTCTCCAATCCAGGGTGAGGCCTGCTACCAGGGGGCCCACGTGGTTGGTTCCCGCCACTAGCTTTCCCGTGGCATCACCCCTGCAATGATGCATCCTTTCCCATCTCCACGTGGTCGATGATGCAACCTCCCGAGGATGAGACCCGAGGCGGCTAGCCCCGCTCAGGCTCGCCTCCGCGCTACATACATTTTTATTGACAGGCACATTATGTGAAACATCCCTGCTGCATACATATTTATCGACAGACACATTATGTTAACCATTTTTGAAAATGCAACCAACAACATTTTCATTTAGAATAGCTGGTGGCTTCATCGAACCTGAAATGAACAACATTTTGTGGAACATCCACCGCATTTACCATAGGTGGTGGCATTTGAAGTACTACCCCTATCAAGGCATGTGACATTGTTCACACACTCCAAGTCAGTTTCAGATTTACTAATACAAATACAGGGTTGTTGTAAACTCATAACATCTGGACATACGATATCGGTCTCACCGCAGCAGTCAGCCTGAAGCACCGCCCCCCTCCCCCCCATGTGCCACACCACCGAAACCCAGCTGCTTGAACCGTTACCGCCCCCCGTCCCCTCAGATGCACCGCCTGGCCCCCTGCCTGGCCCACGTGGCATTACATCACCCATGCCTGCCTCTACTGGCTCCCACATGCGTTCATCCAGCCGACATGCCAGCACCCCATCAACACTATGGGGGATTCAGTAGCGTTTACTAGTACATGATTCGATAGAGTGATCTTTACATTTACAGACGAGGCAGCAGTGCTCCCACTTACAGCCCTTAGCTGTGCATCCTTCTTTGTTTTAATTAAAGCCATAACACGTTTCTTTTACCTTGCCACTACCTTCTGAGCTTCTCTTAGTCCCCAAGCCTGTGCGCACAGCTGACACCTTCTTAGAATCTTTTAGTGCCTTAGCATTGTCCAAGTTGAAGTGCAGTGATGACAACTCCTGGTCACCTAGCTTCAAATGTTTGAGACCCTTCTCGTTAACCTTTTTCTGTACAGCCTTGTCATTGCCTCTGTACACATCGTCCGTATAATTTGCAGTTGTAGAATGCATGCAAAGATACATGAGATGTCCCATGTAACAATGCATGTGGTCCATCTCAATCCTGACCTTCTCTCCCTTTTTCATGCCCCACAGGATGAAAGTGACCTTCTTGATACTCTTCTCACCCTTTACATAACGGTCAATGGCAAACTTACTGATGCGCTTCCTGTCGCGGCGTGACTTGCACCTGCTCCTGTTTCTACTGCTGCTTGAACTTGATGAGGATGATGAGGAAGATGAGCTGGAACTTGGGTCATGGTCCCCAGCTGCTGCTGCTTTGCCCCGGGACCTGTGCACCTTCCTCACTTTGTTCCGGCCACATGGTTTCACCACAGCATTCTCCTTGTCCGTCTCCTCCAGCGCTGCCCTCAGCGCCATCTTGCACCGCTCACACACCTTCTGCTCCAGTTGCTCCCTCAATGTGTGCTCCTCCTCGTCCTCCATGACTGCAACCTCCCGATCATAGTTAGGTGTTTTCTTATCCCGGCGAGCATGTGGCTACTGCGAGCAGCTGGCCACTGTCTGCTCCGACATTTCCGGATGTTCCTCCTCCTCCTCCTCAATCTCTGTCTACACAATCTTCTTTGCCATAGGCAGCTTAGCTCTCTTACACTTGGCACAGCGACAAGTATCAATTTTTTAAGTCATTGGTTTGACTCGACCAGGGTCCGAACCAATGGGTTCGAATCCCAGGATCTACCAAAACGGGAGACGGGTGCTAAACTCAATCGACCAGATCCCGTCTGGTGGATTGTGGTGTTTTCACCCAGATGTACGGCTGCTGACGGAGCAGCTCGATCCGCCTTTACCATACAGTGTAGAACAGACTGCCCGTGCTGTGGGCTGACAAATAGATGATCTCCACCAGTCTTTTCATATCCATTTCTAGAAGTTTGACATGCAAGAAAGCCGCTCAGATACAATGGAAGCTTGTGTTGATTTCATGTGAGCTTCACGCAGGGGAACTCACACAGTATTGTATGTAACCTGTTCCATGTATATTTCAAGTCACGTATCCTTTGTATGTTTCAGCTGCACGCGCGTCCTCTGACGTCATGTTGATTGTATTTCAAGTGACGTCATACGTGTACATTTCGGCTGCGCGCTCTCCGTCAGTTCTACTGGGTCTCTGTTCCGCGCTCCCAACAGCAGAAGCTACTGCCGCAGTCACACTACGACGTGTTGCACCAACGTTGGACAACGCATGGCAACGTGTTGGGTTTTTGGGCGAAACGTCGGTACACGTCCGACATGTTACCGGCGCGTTACCGGCGCGTCGGTACACATACACTGATAGCAATGTGTGAGCCAACACGTCGGCGCCCCCTGGCTTGCGCTGATCGTTTTGTGCTTGCACAAAACTTTCGACGCGCCCCGACTCGCGCCGACGGGTTGGAGGGGACATTACGGACGCATTAACAACACGTCAAAACCCATTGCGGGTGCGGTGGCGGAACGTTGAGCAACGTCGCTTAATGTTGGCATTTTTTTGGCCAAAATGCGACCGTTCCATCGGCACGTCTGCAACGTCCCATCGAAGGGTAGTGGGCGCGCCACTGGCGTTGCTCCAGCGTTTCTCGGCGCGTTGGACATGTTGCCGGCGTGCCTGGATGCGTTGGCCGCATGGTGTGGACGCGCTGCCGCGCGTCCTGACGTGTTGCTGGCGGGTATGTATGCGCTGACACGGTACTAACATGACACCAACACGCTACCGGCACGCCATCAACACGCCAATGACGCGCTACTGACACGCTGCTGACATGCTAGTAGCACGCTACTAGAGCGCCAATAACGCGCCAATAGCGCGCCACCAACCCGCCACTAACACGCTGCGCCACGTCAAACTTTGTCCCAAAACACCAAAAAGTTGGACGTGTATCGCGTGCTAGCAAATATTTTGCGCGTTGGCGGCACGCCGGAAAACACATCGTAGTGTGACTCCCCTATTAAGTCAAGACTGCTGTGGGGCTTATAGTTATACTATTTGTTTGTTTGTTGTTGTTTTGCGTCCTAGCAACATCTAAGGTCATATCAGGATGGGTACCGACTTGTGACAGTGCACACTCATGGTGACTTTATAGTGCTGCCCAACTGGAAGACCAGGCCACCAGCACCATAACCTGATATCCCACTCAGTCACATTATCCTGACACTGAGCCAACCAGTCCTTGCCCTATCCTAATAATGCCGAGCGGCAGGCAAGTATAAATTGCTAAGTCATTGGTTTGACTCTACCAGGGTTCGAACCCACAACCCCATGATCTACCAACACGGGAGACTCTAACTCATTCGGCCATCCCATCTGGTATATACTATTTGAGTCGTGTTACTTACAATTTAGACAAACTCTACATATTCTAATCTGATATTCTGAGTACAGTGTTAGGACAAGAAACAGCAATGTAGCAATTCACCTTTGCTGGGTTTGTCATCCATGGAAGGATGTCCGGACAGTCGATGATCACTCGTTGGTTTTCATTCAGATTTAGTGCAGCTATGTGATGAATGGAACCAAATTGAATGTTAGCGTATCAGGTACATTTGCCACTATACATGCAAGTAAAATAGTTAGCACGCATATAGAAATACATATTATTTATCATCTTTTATTATCTGGGATGAACAGTTTGTGACTAATAAATGTTTGAATTGGTCAGTGTTAATTGTTTCCAGAAATAGAGAAGAGAATATGGGTTTATTTGATGCTACATAATCAATTCAAAGTAAAATATCTCAAATTTAACATTTCTATGCAAGAAAACCAGACCCAGACCACGAATTACCTGAGCACCCATCTCCTCTTTTGGTGGATTGTGGGATTGGAACCCCCACGTTTGAACCCTGGTCGAGTGAAAACAATGACATACAAATTGATACTTGTCACTACCTATCCTGACTTTCGGCATTACTAGGATAGGGCACAGAGTAGTAGTATAGGGAGCCCTATTGTCCGTGATTACAAATTCACCAGCTTAATCAACTAATGCATAACAAGAACAACTAAAATATGCAATATGGTGATGGTGTAATACATAATTAACAATATCTTCCACTGCTAAATCAACCATTGGTCCATAACTGGTTCATCAAAGGCGGTGGTATGTGCTGTCCTGTCTGTGCTAAAGTGCATATAAAAGACCAAAAGACCCCTTGCTGTTTATCGGAAAGCATAGCCTATGTCGTAGCAGTAGGTTTCCGCAAAGGAAATATGTCAGAATTACCACATGCTTAACGTCCAATAGCCGATGATAAAAGTCAATGCGCTCTAGAGGCGTTGTTAAATGAAACAAGCTTCTTTTTCTAATGCTAAGTTTACAGGACTTATCTATCGCGGATTGATACCAAACTAGACTCAACCACTACACGGCTTCGTCTAGTTTCGTATCAATCCGCCATAGGCGCGTCCTGTAGCCCTGACACCACATTAACTATACGAACGAGCCCTACCCTACTGCGCAGTAATAGTTACTCCACCTACTTGGACAATGGTGCAGGATTACTAGCTGACCAGGGAATACTTGCAAACTCAGAGAACAAAAAGCACACTGCCAGACTTTGTGTATGTCGACTGATTCATTAGAAGCTCCTAAGAGGTACTCTGTCTGATTATACGGCTTCAGTCTGCAGACGCGCTGCATACACACCCACACCCACACACCCACACACTCCATACCACACACGTCTATTTATTGACAAATACAGCTGACCTAGTTTGGGCCCTTTTTTAATCAGACGACTGCTGATGTATTGGCGGGTTTCCATTAGTCATCGTTATTTATTCGGAGAGTGGTTAGAGTGTGTGTGGGTGTGGGTGTGGGTGTGGGTGTGGGTGTGTGGATGTGGGTGTGTGTGGGTGTGGGTGTGTGGGTGTGTGTGTGCTTTAAATTAAGTACGGGGTGTCTGCTCCCAGGGAAGGGCCTTGCCCTGAGTGATGGGAATCTGTGAATGTGCACATTTGGCACCAGCAGTGAATGGGGCCGTGTGTGTGTACATTGCCACCCTCCCCAGCCTCTCCACACCCCCACACACTCACGCCCCCCCCACCCACTCCACACACACAGCCAAAGACCTCTCACCCACCCACAAACCCGGGCATTCACCCTCACACCCCCACGCCCATCCACACCGACACCCCTCCACACCACACCCACACATCAACACTCTCCCAACACACTCACACTTCCCACACCCACACACCAACACTCCCCCACACACCTACACGCCCATTCACCCACACTACCCCCACACATTCCAGCACACCAACTTACACCCGCCCTCCCCCACACCCACACATAAAGCCGCCCCTGACATACACACACTCTCCCCACCCACGCACCAACACTCCCCCACGCACCCACACTCCCATTCACCCACCCTACCCCCACCCACTCCAGCACACCCTCACGCACCCAGACAACTCTCACACACCTACACTCTCCACCACACATCTTTTACGCAACCCCTCACTTACACAACCACATACCCTCACACCCCCCAAACACCCACGCACCCTCACACCCGTCCACTCACACACACACACACACATCTTTCATACACTCACACCGTGCATCCACACTTCACGATTCTCGTGGGCAGTCTGCCTCACTCACTGACCCATCACTCACTCACGCCTCACTCACGCCTCACTCACGCCTCACTCACGCCTCACTCACGCCTCACTCAAGCCTCACTCACGCCTCACTCACGCCTCACTCAGCCGTCTCTCAGTCTCAGCCTCCATGAGGTCAGCGCCCTACCGGCCATGTCCGAATCGTCAACAGCAGTCGCTCGCTTCCTTTTTGTGTGAGGAATTTATTTACAGACACAAATTGCCCCGGTTATTTTCAATAAGTATCGCATGTAGTCTTTCAGAAGAAAAACAAACAAATGTGTGGGAAATAATGTTATTTCTTTTACAACCACCGAGTTAAACATCCCTCAAATTCGTCACATCCCGCCCCCCCCCCCCCTTCCCATCCTTCACACCCCAAACACCCCCTCACACCCCCAACAGCCCCTCACACCCACAACACCCCTCAAACCCCTTAACACCCTCTCATACCCCCTCACATTCCCTCCCCTCCCCTTCCCATCCTTCACAGCCCAAACACCCCCTCACACCCCCAACAGCCCTTCACACCCAAAACACCCCTTAACACTCTCTCATACCCCCTCACACCCCCTCACACCCCCTCACACCCGCTGACACCCGCTGACATCCCGTCCCATCCGGTCACTCCCGCCCTCCCTCATATCCCCTCCCATCTCATCCCCCCCCCCCCACCTTCCCTTCCCATTCCCCTGCCATCCCTCACTTCCCCTCATACTGAATATTCACCAGCCTCTACATGCCACTTTGTGATTTGATTACAGACTGCCCATATACTACATGTAAATGGCTGCGCTCTAAACTCTACATTATTCATCACTTATTTACACATATTCAACAGCATGCGCTGAGGTGCTTTGAATAACTGCAAATATGTGTCTGTTCCTGTGAGAGCCCCCTGGTGGGAGATTGGTCCGCTCATGTGTTCCGGGCAGCGCGAGGATGTGCGCAGTAAATGTGCGCATTAGAAGTGCTCAGTGCGCCCACCGGAAGTGCTACATACACATAACAGGTACTCGGAAGCTCTGTAGCACACTTGCCCATTTTCTGGAAGTGGCAACAAAAGGTGTTTGTGCGTTCCACTACGGTCGCCACTGACATTGCACTAACATGTCATCGACCTCACTGAACTCATGACGTCACGATTATGGACACGGCGGCGTGGAGGGAAGAAAGTTGAACATGGGCGATAATGGAGGCTGAGGACATATGCTTCTCCACTCGGACATACTATGAAATCCCGTATTTGCGGGTCCAGGCCTTTAAATGATATTGATGGCCGATCCCGTGAGGCAGTACACGTAGGTTATGGTTACTTTCATTATGTTCTCTCATGTTATTAGCTGTACTGCTCAACAAGGCTAGGCTGCCCTAATATCCTGCATAAGGCATACCATTCAGAGTTCCCCCTTTTCATATCTGTATTAGATCAATTATATGCTAGAGCTTACCCCATATTAGATACAATACACGACACAACACGCGATCCGAGTTCAGCACCAGCAGAAGTGTAGATAGATAAGAGCCTGATTGCTTAGTTTTATTCACTTATATATTGTTTTCAGATACATACAACAGTGGATGTAAGAGACTTTCTCATTGGCTATTACACTCATGCACACCAGTCACTCCTCTCCCGCATGATCTCTCCCTAACATAGTTCACCATTGGCTGCTTTAAGGACTAACCCCCCTCACCCCCAGCTCTGGCCACCACCTAGCCATTGTGGGATTACCTAACATGACAGATACAGTGTGGCTGGGCGAGATAAGGGGGAGGGATTCTGATTAAAGGGGCACTGCTTCCCTCCCCCAGAGTGAGCATTATAAAGGGAGTACTGTTTCTTATTTAGCCATCTCGATATTCAATATATACTTAATAGGATAATTGTTCAATACTGCTGAGTCATGGCAACATCACTGAAGTCACCGACGTCACTGTGCTGTGGAGGGATGAATGTTGAACATGGGCGATAATGGAGGGTTAGGATATTTCTCCACTAAAACATACTCGGCTGAGTCATGGCGACATCACTGAAGTCATGACGTCCCGACTGTGTACACGTTGCTGTGGCGGGAAGATAGTTGAACATGATCAATAATGGAGACTGTAGGTTTCTCCACTGAGACATACTGCTGGGTAGGGGTGGTGTTAGGGGCGGGTGGGATTAAGGGAGGAGTAGTCGGGCGCGGTTATTGGTGGGTGGATAAGGGGGGGGTGTACGGTGGGGTTAGGTGGGGTGGTGGGATTAGGGTGGTGGGGTAGGGATGGTGTAATAGCCGGGGTTGTGTGGGGGGGTTAGGTGGGGTGGGGTAGGGCGGGTTAGGGGTGGGGGGGGTAGGGGCGGGGTTAGGGGTTAGGGGGGGGTGGGTAGGGCGGGGTTAGGGTGGGGTGGGGTAGGGATGGTGTTAGGATAGCCGGGGTTGTGGGTGGGGTGGGGTTAGGGGTGGGGTGGGGTAGGGATGGTGTTAGGATAGCCGGGGTTGTGGGTGGGGAGGGGTTAGGGGTGGGGTGGGGTAGGGATGGTGTTAGGATAGCCGGGGTTGTGGGTGGGGCGGGGTTAGGGGTTAGGGGTGGGGTGGGGTTGGGGCGGGGTTAGGGGTGGGGCTGTGTTATGGTGGGGCAGGCAATCCCTGGACATTACCACTGTTACTTAGAAACCAGTGCAGTAACCATAGTTCGCTCCCTCATAAACATAAATGTCGTTGACCTCATAATTAGCAGCCTGGTTTTAGTCATTGAGAGTTTCACTAAAAACTAACAGCCATCAGACATGAAACCCGGTCACTAACATGTCAACGTCGACATTTTTCTTTCAACTTAAGCCAACTGCTAAGTCGGACACTGCCTCATGCCCTTAGAGATACCAACAGTAATATAGGGCTATACACAATTAAACCTTAAAGAGAACAGTCCCAACTTATACTTCTGTCATGAATGTTTGCTTGTCTGTATATTTGCTGGGGTTTTACATCCTGGCATCAATAAGGATGGGATCGAGCAGCACATATCTTACTCACTCATTCATCCACCCCAGCTAACAACATCACGTGTTTGCGCGTTCTTTTATTATTAACGTTCATTGTTTGCTGGGATACCGCACATAACGACCCTAGGTTCATCAAACCGACGCCGACCCCTCACCTCTGACCCCGCCGGATGTGGATTAATGGCGCGCGCGCACACACGGCCCTTGCTGACATGACTAGGTGGGTCACGCAGACGCCGGGCTGCTATGAGTCGATGGCTGCATAAACTCGTATAGCCTCGTTCTGGTTTCGGCGTCCCCATGACGCGGCCGTGACATGCAAGTGAGGCATAGGTTGGTTGTTGGAGTTTTACATCCTGGCAACATCATAGGTCATATCAGGACAGGTGCCCACTTGTGACAGTGCGCAATCATGACGGCTTTATAGTACTGCCCCACTGGGAAATCAGGCCATCAGCACCATGACCCAATATCCCACTCAGTCACATTATCCTGACACGGATCAAACCAGTCCTTGCCCTTATCCTATTAATGCCGAGCGCCTGGGTAGGAAGTGACAAGAATCAATTTTGTAAGTCATTGGTTTGATTCGACCTGGAATGGAACTCATGATCTCCCGTACGGGAGGCCCGCGCTCTACCGACTCGGCCACCACACCTGGTTGAAGCTTCGTTGTAAATCCGCCACCAGATGGCACGGCGATGGGGGCTGGGGCGGGGCGGGACTTGATTCTCGGCCCGCTATCTTGCATGGAATTACTTCAATGTGTGTGTGGGGGTGGGGGGAGGAGGGGGTGATGGATGCTCCAGTTAGGGTCCTTACTGCTTCTGCTGTTGTTTGTTGCTTGTGACTTCCTGTTGTTTCCGTAACCACTTTACAAACTGACCACTAAGAACAGACTGATAATGTAGCCACCACCTTTTGTTATGGTGCTGTCACATTACGACACTTCTCGCCAATGCGCGTCGACGTATGTGATTTTTTGGCGCAATGTTGGTATACGTCAGGAAGCCTCACTTGCGTGTTAGACATGCATTGGTATTCGTTGATGGATGGGAACGGTCGATGAGGGTCGGTGGTGTGCATCGTCGAACGTCGAAAGTTTTGTGCAAGCGCAAAACTTTCGATGTGCGACGACACGCATGTGCCAACATTATGGCGACGTTAGGGGCACATCGAGATACGTTGGACGCGCTGGAATAATGTTATGTGAACGCTAGGTATACGCCACAAGCACATGAGGGTCGTTCCCACATGTTACGCCAAACTGTTGCTTTGTTTGTTTGTTGTTGTTTTACGTCCTAGCAACATCTAAGGTCATATTAGGATGGTGCACCAAACTTTTTTTTTTCTTTTCTCACAACGTCGGCCGCACGCTACCAATACATTGCACTGATGCCGACAAGTTTGACGTGTCTCGATGATTAAAAGTGATTTTGCACATTGGCAGCACACCAGCACACCAGGAAGAAGCATCGTAATGTGACAGGGCCATTAACAAGCATCCCAAACACAACCTGCTTCTCAGTTACTATCCTCTCAACTAATGAAGATTGCTCCTGCTTTGTTTTTCACTATCGCCTCTTTTACATATTTAATTTAGTAATTAGGGTGGATAATGTACAAAGTTCACGTTCAAAACCACGCAATCGCCAATCCCAAAATGGAGCTAAACATTGGAATCAAACCTTCAAATAGTTATTTTGTTTATGTTCATACTGCTTTGTTCATTGTTCCATAACCGTACGATCATATGAAAAGTGGAATTAGTGAGAATTAAAATTATTGTTAATTAATTAAAAATCTGTTATTTAAATGAGATTTTGCTGAACTCTTCAATATGTCATGCAGGGTAATACAAATGGGAAATATTGAGCTTCGAGCAGGATTCGAACCCAAGCTTGTTGCCATTCCCGGGCTAGTGTGCTAAGCATTACACTACCTAGGCTCCCTGATGCAAGCACATTATCAACGCCAGCCTGTGTATGTGGTTCAGCGCCTGAGTGGTTAGTGCAGACTACTGCTATATAATATGTAGTAGTAGTCTGTATTATATATATACTTAGTAAAAATGCAAATCCCCGTGACAGCCAATCCAAAAATGTGGTTCAAATAAAAGGTTGATACCTGAAAATCATGTTAATTCTTACTAATTCCATTTGTCTTATGATCATATAGTTATGGAGCAATGAACACAAAAGTAGGAATATATTTCAATGTTTGGATCGACGGTTATGGGTTTTGGGCCTGAACTATTTTATGCATATATATATCCATGATTAAGGATTGCATGTTTGGCATTCGCAGTACAAATGACAAGTTAAAGCAGCAATCCGAAATTACATGTTTTCACTGAACCATGCCACATTGTCTCAAAAGCCTCGCTGTAACTCCCCATTCGATTCCAACCCAGGCATTATCAAGGGAGAGGCTATGCATGCAGCCAGTTCATAGTGAAGCAGTTTGGACTTGACCTCTCAGTAGATGCAGACTGCGCACGTGAACCAGTAATAGTACCTAAGTTCACTTTATATGGAGGTGTGTAATTGTTGTTGTTTGTTGGTGGTTTACGTCAGGGAAACATGTAATGTCATATCAGGATATGTTCATATATACAATGTATAAAACTGACATGAGTATAAATAAACAGATGTCGGATGAAAATATCAAACTTTCAAAACTAAAACAATTGCATAAATTTGATTCTGGTGTTCTCTGTGGCTGAGTGTTTAGAGTGTCTGACTTTTTTCTAGGTCGGACTCCTAATCTGAAGGTCAGTGGTTTGATTCCCTGTGCCCTCACCTCTGCCAATTTGGATTTCCACCGCTGTGTATAACTTACAGTGTCATCAAAGGCCAGTTGCTCTCATACCATGTCTATGTGGTGTGGGAGGTTAAAAATCCCTTGGGTTGGTAAAGGTGTATCCTCGGGCTTTCTATCGACAAACTGTCTAATGGTGAAAACAAGCCTATTCAGGCTTATCCATGATAGGCAGTATAAATCTTCAAGAAAAAAAAATATCTTACTTACATACTAGTGCACTTATTAAGCATTTGTCACCACACAGAAGGGAATACTGAGGCACTTTGATCGAACCTGTTACTGTGGAAGTCTACGGTGTCAGAGTTTAGGCATGGCAGCCACTATCTATTTTGCATGTTGGCATTTCAAATATCTCAAAACTTTATCATTTAAAGTGAAAGTTACTTCAAACGAAAGTAAGATATATTATAACGATCAAACTAATATATTTATCTCCGAAAAGGGCAGAAACTCAAAACGATCGGAGTATGCAATTTTAATAAATTCAACAATAAGGAACAACTGGTGCTCCACCTGCATGCCTGGCCCAAATAGCGGTGGCAGCTTCGCGCCTCAGTCACCAGACTACAACTTGTTAGTTTAGGGAAAGGATGGATAACCTTTTGTCAGAGATGGAAGGCCTGGTCACGGTTAGTGGACATAGTTGAACTTAGGTGAATGCAGTGGAGGCTAACGTGGGTCAAAAGTGGTGTAAGTATGTTAAACTACATTGAAATACGTCAAGGTACGGTAGGTTTTGGCATGGATAAATATGTTATGGTATGGATAAATATGTTACGGTATGGATAAATACGTTATTATGGTACAGATGCTGGTAAGTTCAACTACTTTCAACTACATTCAACTATGTTAGCTTCCACTATGTTCACCTATGTCCACTAATAGCTTTGTGACCAGGTCTTCATCCAAGTGCTCTAGAGCACGCTAGGGTATGCTAGAGTATGCTAGAGTACGTTAGAGTACGCTAGAGTATGTGAGCCTCACAAATGCAAATTCAACCCTAACCTAGCGCTATGTAAAGTCCATGGCTGGCATCTGTGGATTGTGTAGGCAGCCTATAATGAAATCAATACAGGCCAGAAGAGAAAGGAAGAGTATAAAGAATGAAAGTAGAGAGAGAGACAATGCCCTTAGGTTTATTATTATATAGTGGTACATGGATCTGGTATGGCATACCACCTGACCGTGTTCTCCAATGAGCAACAAGCATTTATAGTTCCACCAATGAACAGCAAGCATTCCTGGTTCACCATGTGATCTGCCCACTACCACCTTGCGGTGTGGCTGCTTGGCCACCACCTGCCTGAGCTGTGTTTGTGGTGATCCGTGACTAACAGTTGGGGGGAGGAGGTAGTGAGTAGAGCTCCATAGGCTCCTTACACACTATCACTAGTGCCTCCTTCACAATATCTACCTAATACACAATGACTTTTGACCATAAGTAAAGGATCACCAGCAACTACGTAAATACAATCATCCACCTGGCACTATATACCATTTACCTTAATAGACCATTTGTATTCCATTATAGACCATTTGCATTCCCCACCAATGCGTTTTATCGGAATATTTTCCAACTCTTTTGAACATTTCCAAAGATTAAATCGGAACTCACAGCCCACCCATGTTATTACCAAGGAGAAGTATGGATGCCGGTATGTTCAACTATGTTTAACTACGTTCAACTATGTTCAATTAGTTCAACTACATTCAACTACGCTCAACTACGTTCAACTACGTTCAACTACGTTCAACTAGTTCAATTACGTTAAACTAGTTCAACTATGTTCAACTATGTTCAACTACGTTCAACTACGTTCAATTACATTCAACTAGTTCAACTATGTTCAACTACGTTCAACTACGTCCAACTACGTTCAACTACGTCCACTAACGTGTATGTGACCGGGCCTCAACGTAAAGGATGGATAAAGTCTATTCAGAAGTTAGAGGTCACTCAACCCACATATCATATATCTAGTACATGTGTGTGTGAATAATCGATGAATACATCTAGTTACTGTGCTTTCCTACTTTTAGAATTAATCTGATTAGGAACTCAAGGCTTCGACGCTGACAATTGAGTTCTGCCCAAATAAAGGCGAAAGTTGAAGTAATTAGAGGTCCTGCTTTAAAACCGGCCCTTCGAACACAATTCAACATTGTCACTGCAATTGTATATTTTTAATTGCATTTTCCTTTCGATGATATTGAGGATTGAGCGCCGCTTGCTGATAAGTGCGACTGCTATATAACTTGCGGATATTAGAATATCTCAATGAGTACACACTTGTCGAATAGCACGGAGTATTCAGCCGTCCTTCACGATATTCACTCTCAATCTCACATATTCATTTTCAATCCCACATATTCACTTCTTAGGACTGGGTGTTCACACTGAATCTGACACATTTACTGCCTCATCGATATTCACAATCAATTCCTAATGTGCACACTCAATCCCCGATATTCATTCTAAAAACTCGATATTCACATTAACTTCACCCTGTGCTGATATGACCTTAGATGTTGTCAGGATGTAAATCTCCAACAACCAACCAACTGCTCGTTATGTACTCCTGCGTGTTCAATATTCACTTCCCCTGATATTCACACGTCCTCCCAGATATTCACACCCATCCATGATATCCACACCCGTACAATGATATTCGCACATCAATCCTCACTATTGCCTCCGTGATATTCACAAACCAATCCTCGATATTCATCATGAATCCCCAATATTTAAATACCAATCCTCGAAATTCGCTCGATCCCTAATATTCCCAATCAATCTCCATCTAGCATCGATAAGATAGGGTAAGGACTGGTTAGAACATTATCAACATAATGTGCCTGAGTGGCATTTTGGGTCATGGTGTCGGTGGCTTGATTTCTCAGTGGGGCAGCACTATGACGTTACCATGAGTGCGCACTGTCACAAGTCGGTACCTGTCCTGATATTACCGTAGATGTGTTCAGGACATAAAACTCCAACAACCAACCAACATCCGTTGATGGCCGCGTCTTCCATTCCTAATGCTAAATAGTGCTACACACTAAGCGAAGACTACAACCATAGTTTGACAGTTATAAGAACATAGATACACATCAATTACTTCTTTCCCAAAGTCCAGCCCCGACTTTCATGATTTTTACAATCCAAGACCTATGCCATTGACCTGTTGGATATGGGAACCAGCTCCAACTATCCCCCCCTCCCACACCCAGACACACTTCAGCTTCCTAGTGGCGGCCCCTAGTGGTGGCGGGCCTTAGTGGTGCCCCCTGGTGGCGTCCCACATGGGGAACACTTTCATTACATGGGCGTCGCCCTAATCTTGGCATATCCCAACCATGATGAAAAACATCACTCTCCGCCCCAGGGACATGGAGTTCATTCAGACCTGTGCCGCCTCCTCCCCCACCCCCAACCCCCACCCCCCGCCCCCCCACCCTTCTCCCTCCCCCCGCCAGTCCCAAAGTCCCAGAATGCAGTAGTCGCCAGTGGCGGCCCGCCCGCGCCACCTAGCGGCAGGAGGGCGCGTTACACGGGGTTGGATTTTGCAGACATATTGCAACACTTGTGTTGCTGGTCGACGCATGGAGCTGGACGTACGTTCTTATTGCTTTTACACCAAAGTGAGCATTTCACTTACCTCGCCGAGACCCCTGCGCCAGTCTCAGTGAAGCCTTCCCCTGATTACTTCCGTTACCCACGATGCACCTCTGTCACGGGTCACAGCGTGAATGTACGTGAAGCACATTGAGACAACGTCAAAGGAGATGATTCCACTGGACATGGCGCAAACAGCACACGGGCAAAGGACATGAGATCATCTGACATTGGATAGGGCCACATGAGATAAGGTGACATGAGGAAAACATGACGCAAGGCTAACTGACATGAGACTAACTGACATAGTACTAACTGACATGAGGCTGGCTGACATGACGTCATCAAACATGAGATGGGAGTCACATGAGGCAATTTGCCAATGTGACATGAGGAGAATATCTTAGAAAGCTAACTGACATGAGGCTAACTGACATAATATCAGCTGACATGAGGCTGACTCACATGAGCTTACCTAATCTGAGGTTAATTATCATAAGACCAAACGCCATTTTGCCAACTGCCATGCCCCTAATTCAGATTAAACTACCTGTTATGACACTAAAAGTGACATATTGCCAACTGACATGTGACATGACACCAAATGACATGAGGCTAACATTTCATTAGATTCACGAGACTGAAATCAACTGACACAAGGCAAATGGCCAGGAGGAAAACTGATTTGAGACCAGATGATATGTGAGCAGCTGACATGAAATCAACTCACATGAACCCAGTTTACATGCAACCAATTGAAATGATATGAAATCCTGACTTTTCTAGTTGCGGGCCCTCATATTTATATGGGGTTTTGAATGCTATTGATGGCCGATCCCGTCAGGTGGTATGTGGAGGTTATGGTTTCTGTCATTATGTTTGCTCATGTCATTAGCTGTACTGCCTCACAAGGCTATACTGCCCTGATATCCGGTGTACTACGTACAGTTCATAGCTCCCCTTTTCTATCTGTACTATATGAATTATATATTAGAGCTTACCCCATAGTAGATACAACACACAGCACACCACACGATCCGAGTACAGCACCAGCAGAAGTGTAGATAATAGATAATCCTGAATGCTTTTTATTCACTTATATAATGTTTTCAGATAAATACAACAGTGGATGTTATAGACCTCCTTATTGGCTATTAAACTCATGCACACCAGTCATTCCTCTCCCGCACGATCTCTCCCTAACATAGTTCACCATTTGCTGCCTTCAGGACTCACCCCCTCCCAACCAGCCCCGGCCACCACCTAGCCATCATGGGATTACCACATAACATGACGGTGACTGTGTGTCTGGGCGAGATAAGGGGGAGGAATTCTGCTTAAAGGGGCACTTCTCCCCTCCTGCGGTGTGAGCATTATAAAGGGAGTACTGTTTCCCATTTAGCCATCTTGATACTCAATACATACTTAATCGGAGAATTTTACAATGAGCCTAGTTGACATGAGATCAGTTGACATGAGTCTAACAGAGAACGTGCTAATTGATAACAGGAATTAGGGTCCAGGGTCCAGGGGGAAATGTCACATAATCGGAGGATCCAATAGTCTGCAGTCAACTAAAGTGTGACAGCAGCACATCAGGTCACAGGGGGCACCTCCAGGGGCGAGACGGGAGGATATTATTATTAGATGGGCAATTCACGCAGGCTATGAAGGTAGTACATAGAAAAGGGGCATTGTCTCGGTGAGTAGTAGTAGTACATAGACATGGGACATGTCTCGTTGAGTAGTAGTAGTACATAGACATGGGACATTGTCTCGGTGGGTAGTAGTACATAGACATGGGGCATTATCTCAGGGACTGCAGTAGTCCGTAGACATGGGTATTTTCTGTCAGGGTTAACATGGGACATTGACGCAGGGAGTACAGTATTATATATACGGGGGAATTGTCTAAAGGCTCAGGCACACCTTACCGGATTGGGATACCGGGTAGAAAATGGACACTGTCCGTTGAAATACGTCAATGCCCGGTTTATATATGGTACACATCCGGTGTGTCCATTCTCTGTCCGGTGGTGTCCGGTGTGTACGGTGGCAAGTTTTGAACATGCACAAAACTTGCACCGGACACCGCCGGACTGACCTCTATGGTTGGTGTCCGGCTTAAGTCCATTTAGTCCGTTTTGTCCGTTTCATGTCTGGTACCCATCCGTTACGTCTCCGGTTTGCTTCCTGAATAGTCCGTTGAAGGTGGTGGGGGGAATTTGGTCCATCGGTTTATTTGGCACGTCCCTGACAGTCTGGTGGCTATTCGTTAATGTTTGGTCTGTCCGTTTGACATTTCGTTGCTGTCCGGTTATTGTCCGGTTATTGTCTGGTGGGAATTCGTTAATGTACGTTCCTTGTCCATTTAGCATCCATTTCGTCCAGTGGGCTTTGACCCGATAGTGCAACATTTCGACACATTTCGGTACATTTTGAAACCGAACAGCGCCGGACTAGAAAATTCTTTGTCAGGTTTATATCCGTTGCTCAATCCGGTAAGGTGTGACAGGCACTTTAGGGAACGACAGCAATATAAATATATGTGCAGTACCAGACGGGATGGCCGAATGAGTTGAGTGTCCACCTCCCTTTTAACAGATCATGGGATTCGATCCCACGGGTTCAAACTCTGGTTGAGTCAAACCAATGACTTGAGCATTAATAGTTGTCGCTTCCTAGCCAAGTGCTCGGCATTATTAGGATAGGGCTAGGACTGGTTGGCTCAGAGTCAGGATAATGTGACTGAGTGGGATATCAGGGCATGTTGTTGGCAGCCTGATTTCCCAATGGGCTAGCACTATAAAGTCACCATAAGTGTGCACTGTCACAAATCGGTGCCTTATTTATGACCTTAGATATTGCCAGGATGTAAAACTCCAAAAACCAGAGAACCAACATTGATGGACGCGGCTTCCATTCCTAATGCTAAATAGTGCTACACACTAAGCGAAGACTAGAACCATAGTTAGACAGGTATAAGAACATAGATACATATACAATATTTATTTCCCTGAGAGACCAGGCCGCCAGCACTGTAACTACGCCATTAGTGCGCACTGTCTCCAGTCGGTGCCCGTCCTGATATGACCTTAGATGTTGCCAGGAAGTAAAACTCCAACAACCAACCAACCAATATACATGCAGTGTGTTCCCGAGTTGTTTCCAGGTTAAAGACCTCTGACTGGTTTCTATACTAAGAAAGTGTCACCCTTTTGGGGCCAACAACCAATCAGGTGTGTAGACATTGTGCGAGAGTACTGGTTGAAGGCCCTGTCACACTGCGACGTATGGCGCCGGCGTGTGCTTAGCATGTTGAAATAAATTTCAAATCAAAATAGGTTGGCATACGCCAAACTTTTTGCACTGCGAGGAATAAAAATGGGTGTACACACAACGTGCACACAACATAACACAACGTATGTAACCCATGCAGAACGTATCTCTGACCTATTGAGAGCATTCACGTGCCACACAAAACGTTCGTAAAATTTTTGCATATGCTGAGGGTCTGCTGACCAATGTTACGTATGTTACTCCATTGCTAGAAGTATGGCGCATACGTTAAGTATGCTGGATATACGGCACGTATATGTTCGAAGTACGTTTGGAGTACATTATGCATCCTTTGGCTGTACGCAGACTGCACGTTCCCAACAGGCTGAATGTACCGCTAATGTGTTCCAACCTATCCCGACCTACCCCTAACGTGTGCAAAACATATGCCAAAGTACGACCAGCGTACACCTAATGCATGAGAAACGTATGAGCCATACAGCGACATACATTGAACATTTTGAACACGCACAACATTTTTTTAGTGGCTCGACCTATGCCGACCTATGATGCCATATCCCGAGCGTACTCGCCGTATGCCCAACGTATATGTAAAGTATGATGCCGTATGCCGACGTGTTGGTCGAAAACCACATACGTCGGCATACGCTAAGGCCATACATCGTAGTGTGACTGTCCCTTGATGCTGAACGTGGGTTTCAGGTAAGGACTTGGTACAGTCTGACCGGGTTCAATTCTGACATCCTACCATCTGACCAAATACATCCATGGTTCAGATTTAGCTGATCTAATGGTTAGGTGAGAGTGGGTTCAAAATTGTCCATCCGATAATGTCAGTGATCGACATCAAATGCTGGGAACCAACAAGTCCAGATTAATAAAATTGTCTGGCCTGCATAGCCCCCCTCCATACGTTCAGTGCTATAATGTCAGCAGGCACTCCGTTGTTTTATGTCCTATATGATATAATTAATAGCAACAGCCGGCGGGCAAGCATATATGTCAGTGAATGGAGAGGCTTTTATGTACCACCACTATCGATGACAGAATTCATGACAGTTCACTCCCATAGAGGATTTATAATGCTGCCCCATTAAACAATCAATATACCATGCGACCTGGACGATGCTGAAATATCCCACTCAGCCTTAATATTCTCACACTGAGACAACCACCATCCTTATTCTGCAAATGTCGAATATCCAGACCATGCCCTGGCAATTCTCCCTGTTTGATAGTTCATAATTTTACTTGTCCTGGGCTGTGACCCCGCCCATCTCTCAGAACCCACACCCACCAGGCCGTGCCATCTGGTGTAGACACATTACCATGAATAGTTCCAGGTAATTACGCCACCTGGCGCAACGTGCCTCACTTTCCCTCCCTGTCTTCACCCATCTCTGATGGATGGACACTTGAGTGACACATGAGTGACACATGGATGGCACATAATGAACACATACGTGACACATGCATGACACATGGGTGACACATGGATGACGCATATCGAACAAATGAGTGACACATGAGTGACACATGGGTGATACATGGGTGATGCATAACACACACATGAGTGACATATGAGTGGCACATGGGTGACACATGGATGACAGGTATCAAACAAAAGAGTAACACATGAGTGACACATGAGCAACACATGGATGACACATAACGAACACATGAGTGAAACATGAGTGACACATGGGTGACACATGGATGACACAGAACGAATAAATGAGTGACCCATGAGTGACACATGGGTGACATATATCAAAGAAAATAGTGACACATGGGTGACACATGGGTGGCGCATGGATGACACATATCGAACACATGAGTGACAAATGAGTGGGACATGGGTGACACATGGATGACACATAACGAATAAATAAGTGACATACGAGTCACACATGGGTGACGCATGGGTGACACATTGATGACACATATCGAACCAAAGAGTAACACATGAGTGACACATGGGTGACACATGGATGACACATAACGGATAAATAAGTGACACATGATTGACACATGGGTGACACATAGCGAATAAATGAGTGACACATGAGTGACGCATGTGTGACACATGTATGCCACATATCACATAGCAAACTAAAGAGTGACACATGAGTGACCCATGCATGATACATGGATGACACATATCAAACAAATGCGTGACACATGAGTGACACTTGGGTGACACATGGATGACACATATCGAATAAATGAGTCACACATGACTGACACCTGGGTCACACATATCGAACAAAAGAGTGACACATGAGTGACACATGTGTGACACATGGATGACACATATCAAACAAAAGAGTTAAACAGAAAGGATAATCCACCTAAAAACATTAGCATATGGATATAGCCAAGACATTAAGCGTCTAACCCAACCACTAAGGTACACCAGAGCAAGCAAGGCACCACTACTAAGACAGACCAGAAGCCAGATCAAAGCCCATGAAAGGAGCACACTGGAAATGGCCACCAAGGCATGGAATGCGCAAACGGTGAAAGAAAGACAAATCCCTGACCTAAAAACGTACAAAAAATATCTGTGCAAAATAAAAACTGGGAACCCCAACTGAACTGCACCACAAGGGGGCAGGTGATATGTCACGGCCCACCAATTGGACAGCCCAGGGTGGGATAACCGTAAATATAAAAGCCAGATAACATATCCAACAACAATATAAATCAAATCAATTTCAAACAAACATAACTCAACCACCTATTACGTACAAGCCTATGGACATGTAAATAAAATAGGCTAGTATAGAATTAAGTAGAAAAAAGCGGAAAACTCTTCCCAAGAAAACCCCAAAACACTAACATAGAACCTTAAGAAAACAACTAACATAGTAATAAGAATAGAACAAAAATACAATGCCAAGAGGGCCCAAAAAAACTAACATAGACTACTAAACGTACCAACAGATCTATCTGCTACTGAAATGCAGACAATCAAATAACTTATCAGCAGCTACTGTTTGGTAAGACAACACCAACACTACAGCTGGCCAGCATTGAAAACAAGCCTGGGTACCCAGGCTTACATGCTATGGACAGAATAAATACAGCCTCAATAAAAAAAAAGGGAAAAAAAGTGACATATGGGTGACACATGGATGACACATATCGAATAAATGAGTGATACATGTGTGATACATGAGTGACACATGGAGCATACCTGGCGAACAAGTGAGTGACACATGAGTGACACATGGATGACACATAGCAAATAAATGAGTGATACATGAGTGATACTTGAGTGATACATGAGTGACACATGGATGACACATACCAAACAAATTGTCAAATATTCCGACGTTTTAGGTCTGGTTCATAAATAAATAATAGCTTAAATGAATTCTAAAATATCTCCTTTTCACGAAACTCATATGTGAAGCATTAAGAAAATTGTTTTAATCATAATTAAATCATCCAGTAATTTCTATAAAGTCATTATAATAATATTGCAATTATATAAGTAGCCCTATAAAACCGCTCTAACAATACCTAATTCATTCTATCATGTTGGTAACTACATATGCATAATATTCAAACCAAGTTGTGAAACCATACTAGATTATGTATATTAAGTTAAGTGATAAGTAATATCAGATTGTTCTAAGGTTCTACACCAAATATAACCACTGTAGATAAGAATGCAGAGAGGGATGTGGGTGTGGGGTGAATAATTACTGAATTGAAGACTGTTGGTATTATATATTGCATAAAGGGAGGGAAGTGCTGAAACTAAGGACAGCATATACAGTTGCTGCCGACTGTGGTTTCTTTGCATCAAATTTGAGTTGGCCTAATTTCACACGCCTGCCTGATGAATGAATACACACATGTTCGGAGTGCTGGCCGCGATTAATTGGCGACTTCCGGTTATGGACTACCGGAAGTGGTCGCCTCATGTGAAACACTGCCTGCGTCCCGCATCATGAGGCAGAGTACGACAGACTCTCCATTAGACCTGTCATCATGCACCCCCACCCCCATCCCACCTTCCCCCACATTCCCCCACATCCCCCACATCCACGTCCATCTTCAGCTGCAGGCACACGCACACTAACTCCACACGTGATTCATGAATTGTAGCCGCCTGCCACAGCCAGGGGGCGCCTTGCTACACCATCTAGACCGCCACCCCACTCCCACGCACATACACCCCTACACCCCAACCCATTCCCACCCACCCGCCCACCTACCCACACTCCTACACCCCCACCCCACTCCCACACACCCACACTCCTACACCCCACCCCACTACCGCCCACCCACCCACCTACCCACACTCCTACATCCCCACCCCACTCCCACGCACCCACACCCCTACACCCCAACCCATTCCCACCCACCCGCCCACCTACCCACACTCCTACACCCCCACCCCACTCCCACACACCCACACTCCTACACCCACCCCATTCCCACCACCCACACTCCTACACCCCATTCCCACCCACCCACCTACCCACACTTTACCTACACCCCACCCCACTCCACGCACCCACACCCCTACACCCCAACCCATTCCCACCCACCCACCCACCTACCCACACTCCACTCCCCACCCATTCCCACGCACCACACCCCTACACCCCACCCCATTCCCACCCACCCACGCTCCTACACCCCATTCCCACCCACCCACCTACCCACACTCCTACACCCGGACCACTCCCTCGCACCCACACTCCTCACCCCATTCCGACCACCCACCCACACTCCTACACCCCACCCCACTCCCACGCACCCACACTCCTACACCTCCACCCATTCCCACCCAACCACACTCCTACATCCCCACCCCACTCCCACGCACCCAACTACCCACACTCCTACACACCCACCCACCCACCATCTCACACGCCTACACCTCCACCCACACTCCTACACCTCCACCAGCCCTCCCACACTCCTACACCACCGGCCACCACCCACCGACACTCCTCCACCCTATCCACCCACCCACCCATCCACCAACCCACCACCCACCCTCACGCACAAGAACCATCCTCACAATACCAAAACCAATAACACCAAAATCACCCTTTAAAACAGTTCCTTTTGCTATCGACAACAAATATTTAAATAAAGTGCCAACAATGGGTTGGGGTTTAAGAGCTCCCTTATTAGTTATAGTGATTGTCAGCGTGGGACCTGTGTTATGCCGTCAGAGTTGTGTGGGTGGTTCACTTGTGTGTGGGGTGGGAGTGGGAGGGTAGGACCAGGTGGTGAATGGTTGGTAGCGCGGCGACAGGCGCAATTAAAGCGGCACATTGGTGAATGGTTGGTAGCTTGGCGACAGGCACAATTAAAGTGGCACATTGGTGAATGGTTGGTAGCGCGGCGACGGGCGCGATTAAAGCAGCAACATTGGTGAATGGTTGGTGGCGCGGCGACAGGCGCAATTAAAGTGGCACATTGGTGAATGGTTGGTAGCGTGGCGACAGGCACAATTAAAGTGGCACATTTAAAGTGGCACATTGGTGAATGGTTGGTAGCGCGGTGACGGGCGCAATTAAAGCAGCAACATTGGTGAATGGTTGGTAGCGCGGTGACAGGCGCAATTAAAGCGGCAACATTGGTGAATGGTTGGTAGCGCGGTGACAGGCGCAATTAAAGCGGCAACATTGGTGAATGGTTGGTAGCGCGGCGACAGGCGCAATTAAAGCGGCAACATTGGTGAATGGTTGGTAGCGCGGTGACAGGCGCAATTAAAGCGGCAACATTGGTGAATGGTTGGTAGCGCGGTGACAGGCACAATTAAAGCGGCAACATTGGTGAATGGTTGGTAGCGTGGTGACAGGCGCAATTAAAGCGGCAACATTGGTGAATGGTTGGTAGCGCGGTGACAGGCGCAATTAAAGCGGCAACATTGGTGAATGGTTGGTAGCGCGGTGACAGGCGCAATTAAAGCGGCAACATTGGTGAATGGTTGGTAGCGCGGTGACAGGCGCAATTAAAGCGGCAACATTGGTGAATGGTTGGTAGCGCGGTGACAGGCGCAATTAAAGCGGCAACATTGGTGAATGGTTGGTAGCGCGGCGACAGGCGCAATTAAAGCGGCAACATTGGTGAATGGTTGGTAGCGCGGTGACAGGTGCAATTAAAGCGGCAACATTGGTGAATGGTTGGTAGCGCGGTGACGGGCACAATTAAAGCGGCAACATTGGTGAATGGTTGGTAGCGCGGCGACAGGCACAATTAAAGCGGCAACATTGGTGAATGGTTGGTAGCGCGGTGACAGGCGCAATTAAAGCGGCAACATTGGTGAATGGTTGGTAGCGCGGTGACAGGCGCAATTAAAGCGGCAACATTGGTGAATGGTTGGTAGCGCGGTGACAGGCACAATTAAAGCGGCAACATTGGTGAATGGTTGGTAGCGCGGTGACAGGCGCAATTAAAGTGGCACATTGGTGAATGGTTGGTAGCGCGGTGACAGGCGCAATTAAAGCGGCAACATTGGTGAATGGATGGTAGCGCGGTGACAGGCACAATTAAAGCGGCAACATTGGTGAATGGATGGTAGCGCGGTGACAGGCGCAATTAAAGCGGCAACATTGGTGAATGGTTGGTAGCGCAGTGACAGGCACAATTAAAGCGGCAACATTGGTGAATGGTTGGTAGCGCGGTGACAGGCACAATTAAAGCGGCAACATTGGTGAATGGTTGGTAGCGCGGTGACAGGCGCAATTAAAGCGGCAACATTGGTGAATGGATGGTAGCGCGGCGACAGGCACAATTAAAGTGGCAACATTGGTGAATGGATGGTAGCGCGGTGACAGGCGCAATTAAAGCGGCAACATTGGTGAATGGATGGTAGCGCAGCGACAGGCACAATTAAAGCGGCAACATTGGTGAATGGATGGTAGCGCGGTGACAGGCACAATTAAAGCGGCAACATTGGTGAATGGATGGTAGCGCGGTGACAGGCACAATTAAAGCGGCAACATTGGTGAATGGTTGGTAGCGCGGTGACAGGCGCAATTAAAGCGGCAACATTGGCGAGTGGCGGGCTGCCGGTACGCTGACATTAATTGTTCAGCTTCATTAACGGAGCGGGTCAAACAGAATGAGCATCACCACCCCCCCCTCACCCACTCCCCCCACCGCCACCACCACACGCTACCACCATAATTAACGACGGCCACTGCGCAGCCTGGTCACGTGACACTGCGGCGCCTCGTCACGTGACCACCAGCTTCCGCCTTGTTTCCCCCCATTTCTATGGGCGCGTGTTACTAAATGTGTCCTGTGTCCAGTCTCCGCCGCGCCCTGCCTCACACCTCCCGCTGGGTACACATTGTGGATGGCTTAGTTTGATGGGCTATGTGTAGGTGTTTGGTTGGTTGCTTCTTGTGGTTTTACGTCCTGGTAACATGTAAGGTCATATCAGGATGGATGTATAGGTGTTGCTGACCAGGAAGTGTCCTGTGGCACTTAATCAATTAGGGGTGGGGGAGTGGGTGTGGGTGTGTGTGGGTGTGGGTGTGGGTGTGGGTGTGGGTGTGGCTGTGGGTGTGGGTGTGGGTGTGTGTGGGTGTGTCGATGTGTGTGGGTGTGGGTGTCGGTGTGTGTATGTGTGTTTGTGGGTGTGTGGGTGTGGGTGTGGGTGTGTGTGGGTGTGTGTGTGTGTGTGTGTGTGGGTGTGGGTGTGGGTGTGGGTGTGGGTGCGGGTGTGGGTGTGGGAGTGGGTGTGGGTGTAGGTGTGGGTGGGGGAGTGGGTGTGGGTGTGGGGTGTGGGTATGGGTGTGGGTGTGGGCTTAAGGTGTGGGTGTGGGTGTGGGTGTGGGTGTGGGTGTGGGTGGGTGCTGTCAGCCCTGACAGGACCTGTCTGTGTGAAGTTACAAGTGACAGGGTGTAGCGCCCCCCCCCCCTCCGGCGGTGTGTATCCAATTAGCGCGGGAGGCTTTGTTTGTTTGTTCCCACACATTGAATGGCGCACGCATATATTTATATATACAATCTTAAAGCTGCATAATCTGCTGAAAGCATAACATCCTCTCAACCCAAGGACATTTCCTGAACTCGATCCTCCGTATCAAACTGTGATGCTACTGCACTCATTAAACACTTAGTGCAGCTTAGTGCACCTGTGCTACAAGGCTATGCTCGGAAGTGGATTCTTATTAATGTCTCCATACACCATTACGGTGTGAATTATAGTGGCCATTTTCACTCTAAATATTTCCTAAATTAAAGTTTGCAAATGCTGATGAAAGCATCATATTTAAAAAACGAAAACGCTTAGTTTGATTTCATACTACATATATCCATTCACATTGGTCGTAATGCGAAGCATTTCGTTTGATGCGAGGGGAGGGAGAGCGACTCCCCTTGCCCGAGGCGTCACAATAAACGCCTCAGTTTTCCCACCTCCGCCTCTGTTCTTCCTTCTCGCGCATCAGATACTGATGCACTTATTAAGCATCTATCTCGGCTCCCTGTAGTAATCAAGCTACCCGCACCTTTTAAATGGGTGACATAACATGTGATGCTTTCATCGGCATTTGCAATTTTTATTTTGGAAATATTTAGAGTGAAAAAGGTCACGTTTATTCACACCGTAATGGCGTATGGAGACATTACAAAAATTAGTTTTCGAGCATAGGCTTGTAGCACAGGAACCATAAGCTGCACTACCTGTTTAACAAGTGCGCCTCACTACACTAGGGTCTATAGCGGCACCATACTCCTTATCCTGAGGCTGCGTCAACTCTTTATTACACAATCAACATTGAGCTGGGCAATTGTCATTACTCTACGCACTATCCCATCATTCAGTGGTAATGATACTTGTATCATTTGACAAGTAGCATTTTCACTTTAGGCCAGACCTATCCGATCTAGTTTAATGGTTGGTTGTTGGAGTTTTACGTCCTGGCAACATCTAAGGTCATATCAGGAAGGTCTAGTTTAATACTGCACAATATTCAGTCATGGAGCTGTGATAATTAGAAATAAGAGTATATGGGCTCAACTTTATTGTTCTCTTTGAAAATAAAAACTATATTGCTGACAAAGTAAGGAGTTACTCTATATATGAATTGATTCATTGATTGCTTTTTGATGGCTTAGAACAATGTCGGCAGCAAGGGCGATATTCATGGCGAAAAGTTAGTGGTATTTATTCTGACGCCTTTATTTCATGAATAAATATGTTAATCACATTTATATGTTTACACTGAAGCCGAGACAAACATCGGAAATGGTGATATTTGTGTCAAATAAGAATACAATTTATGTCAGATACGATCAGAATTAAAGTGCTATGATAAAGTAATAAAGTAAAATGTAGATAAATCGAAAGTTGTTATTTCTGTACCTTTATTATGAACCTAATCTGTAATTGTGTATTTTCTGAGTAGCACCTCCCTCAACAATTTAAGTGCTGTACAGGCTCATTTCAGAAATTAACACAATAAGCAGTGAATGAATGCTTTCAAATAACTGAACCCCAATTTGATATTGCATATTAATAAAGAATTCAATTCAGAGATTACATACTAATACTTATTAAGTTCTTTCCACCAGTAAGGTGCGAGGACGCACCTATTGTAGGCACTTATCACATTATTTCTGCCCTCTATGTGGCTTTGTCTAGTTTATTATTTGACACTCCGTAACACATAACACAGACACAATTATTTGATTAAGAACCTTAACTCTGTCTGGCCAACATTTCTATCCTATGGTTTATTACCTATTGTAAACATTTCCACCTGGAATGATAGTGATAGTGGTGCTCACGCCAGCTTGGCACCTGCTCATGGTGGGTTTGCCTCACTGCGCGCAAACCCAAGTTGCACTGGCCGCTGCCATAAATGGTTCGGGCGATAGTAGCATTCGGTGGCTGAGACGCTACTGGCACTCCATTAATAATATAAATATAATGTGTTTATATATTGCAATATCAATACACAATGGGTATCTCCCGCAAACCAAACAATGACAGGAACTTGTTAAACATATGACGGGTTCAGGCACAAAACTGACAAATGCCGTCTGGGCCGACATGAAACCATGACTACCGGGTTTGAACTGAAGCTGCCATCATTCTGATAATCAAATGTATTTGTTTGGAGAAGCTGCCACATTCCCTATATAATGCCCTACTGAATATGAACTTGATAGACTTTGACTGGAAAGGACAACAATAGATTCTGTTTTACAGAAAACAACTGACATAAATATACTGCTTGCCTAACTACATTAAAACTTACTACAACTTTACCAAATGAATACAGAAGATAACTTCTGCTTACATTCTAAATACTATGTAAATACTCACATTGATCTGACCAATATTGATCTAGTTACACTACTGTTACCATATTGCTATGGAACTTTTGGGTGACATACTATCATTGCGTTACATTAATCAAATTGTGTATTCAACAGTTATTGTATACCTTATTCTCCGCAGAGAGGTAAATGGAGAGCGGCAGTCAAGTACTAAAATCAGTCTTTGTCGCATCACGACCGACAGCATGATGATGATTCTATGTACCTTTTATTTAAATAACCCTGAAATGAAAAATGGCTGGAACACCAGCGCTTCGGGACGGACAAAAGACTTATTCAGCAGAATAAACATATTTACCACAACAAAACTAAAATGGATTTGTAAGTTTTTGCGCCAAAACCTTTCGGTCATATAGCATTAAGGCCACCTGCTCCACCTGTTGACCGGTTATCACTCCTTATCGGCGTCTTTTAGCCACATTAAACAATAAATGCATTAGGGTTATCATTATGGGCTGCTTTACTTTAATTTGCAGTGATATTTATTATGAATCGTTAAAGTTGCAGATCTTGGAAGTAAGAACATTCAAAATACATTTTCGTGCACATACCATAATGTCAGTTCCCAAAGGCTGGTAAGTCTTGCATCAGGAACATGTCTGGTTCAATTGAGGTAGCATTACCTTTGCTAATAATAGATGTTTAATAATTTACAACAGTATCTAAATTAGATAAGTTGGATCAAATTGTCGTATGTGTCTTAGTTAAGAAAATGTTATAATTCCATCACTTTATACACCTCTCATAGGGGTGATGAAAATGGGAAATATTTCACCTAGATCAGGGCTCGAACCCATGCTAACCATTACACTACCACGTCTCCCTGATACAATCACCCTATCCTTGCTCATCTACTATGTGGCTCCTTGCCGGAGAGGTCAGTGTAGACTACTACACACATGGAGTCATGTCTATTACACACATGGAGTCATGTCCACCTGGAGTCATGTCTATTACACATATGGAGTCATGTCCACATGGAGTCATGTCTATTACACACATGGAGTCATGTCCACCTGGAATCATGCCTATTATACACATGGATTCATGTCTACTACACACATGGAGTCATGTATATTACACACATGGAGTCATGTCCACCTGGAATCATGCCTATTATACACATGGATTCATGTCTACTACACACATGGAGTCATGTCTATTACACACATGGAGTCATGTCCACCTGGAGTCATGTCTATTACACACATGGAGTCATGTCCACATGGAGTCATGTCTATTACACACATGGAGTCATGTCCACCTGGAGTCATGTCTATTACACACATGGAGTCATGTCCACCTGGAGTCATGTCTATTACACACATGGAGTCATGTCCACTGGAGTCATGTCTATTACACACATGGAGTCATGTCCACCTGGAGTCATGTCTATTACACACATGGATGTTTTTGGGTCATGTCCACCTGGAATCATGCCTATTATACACATGGATTCATGTCTACTACACACATGGGGTCATGTCTATTACACACATGGAGTCATGTCCACCTGGAGTCATGTCTATTACACACATGGAGTCATGTCCACATGGAGTCATGTCTATTACACACATGGAGTCATGTCTGGGTCATGTCTATTACACACATGGAGTCATGTCCACCTGGAGTCATGTCTATTACACACATGGAGTCATGTCCACATGGAGTCATGTCTATTACACACATGGAGTCATGTCCACATGGAGTCATGTCTATTACACACATGGAGTCATGTCCACCTGGAGTCATGTCTATTACACACATGGAGTCATGTCCACCTGGAGTCATGTCTATTACACACATGGAGCGAATTCAATTGATGTATTTCAGGGAATTTGGAATAGTAGTCAATGACAAATAGAAATGATTTGTGTTCTATTTCAAAAAGGTCTGTTCCTACCTTCTCAAATGGCTTGTTTGGAATGTGATGAGAAATCATAGGCTCTGCATGAGGCGTATTTCTGTATTGTTTGCAAATTACACACTGGCTTACTTTATCTTGTACTTGTTTACTCATACCCGGCCAGAACACGTGGTCTGGGCAAATTGCTTGCACTTAACAATTCCCATATGTGTTTCGTGTACTAATTCCAAAATTAATGGGCGCAACGCATGTGGTATGATAATTTGGCTGCCTCTCAGTAGAACATTATTACTGAAGGTTATATCGTCTCGAAATCCGTAAAAAGGTTTTACGTCATTAGATAGGTTTATGTTACTCGTTGGCCATCCCTCATTGACTATTTTAACAATTTTTTGCAGAGTTTCGTCTGTTTTTGTTTCTATTTCAGTACGTTTTAACAGGGCGCGAGACACGTCGATACTTGCTATTGACATACTTTTGTCGAACAGGTTATGCGGCTCAGTACTCGCTCTTGACAAGGCATCTGCAAAATACATTTCGGATCCATTAATATGTTTTACAACTATATTATAGTTTTGCAGCCGCATCCTCATGCGCTGCATACGAGCTGACAACAAATGCAATGGTTTACTCATGATTTTTACCAGTGGTTTATGGTCTGTTTCAATCACAACTCGTTTCCCAAACACATACTCATGGAACTTAACACACCCGAAACATATGGCTAACAACTCTTTTTCGATAACCGCGTAATTGGATTGTGTCTCGTCTAGAGCCTTTGACGCCATGGCCACTGGTCTGCTGTTTTGGAACAATGTGGCTCCTAACCCGGATTTCGATGCGTCAACTTGAATTGTAATAGCTTCTTTTACATCGTAATAGTTTAGAACTGGAGCAGTTATCAGCAACTTTTTTAACAATGCAAATGATTGGTCCTGCTCATATTGCCCGTGCCATGCCGTATTTTTTTCTAGAACTGTTCGCAAAGGTTTGGTTATTTCCAAGAATTTGGGTATAAATTTGCTGACGTAGCCTACCATTCCCAAAAACCGTTGGATACCCGCCTTATCTGTGGGTGTAGGCATGTCTACAATAGCTTGTAGCCTTTCAGCGTTTGGCTTTAATCCTGTCTGTGTTAATACATGTCCTACGTAGTTGACTTGTGTCTGAAAAATTTTCGATTTAAAAAAATTTAATTTTAAGTTTGCTTGTCTTGCTCTGATAAAAACCCTTTCCAAATTTCGGTTATGCTCTTCTACTGTCCTACTATAAATGAGTATGTCGTCGGTGACTACATTAACTCCAGGCAAATCTTTTAAAATTTCGTTCATCTCATTAATAAAAATGTCCCCATCTGTTTTAATGCCAAATGGCAGACGTGTATACCGGTATCTCCCCCACGGCATGTTAAATGTACACAATTCTGAACTTCGTTTATTTAACTCAATCTGCCAGTAGCCGCTATTCGCGTCTAGCACTGAGAAATACCTGGCTCCAGCTGTTTTCAAAATAACCTCCTCTATCGTTCGTGTCGGATAGGGCGTGCGCAAAATGGCCATGTTCAACTTTGTTGGGTCGAGGCATACTCAAATTTTATTAGGTTTGCGCACTACTGTGATGGAACTGACCCACGGGGTGGGTTCTACTTGCGGTACAATTACACCTAATTTAAGCATCTTGTCTATTTCGTTTTTGACTTGGTCCGCTACAGCATGGGGAATCCTGCACGGTGGGTCTACACAGGGGGTTACATTGTTATCAATAAAGATATTGGCATTTGTTTTAATAGTCCCTAGCCCTACAAAGATATCATTATATTTCTTTACCAGGTTGTTAGCTTCAGCGTTGACATTCTGTAGCTCGTCCGTTGACGCACAGATTGTTTTCTTACGCTCGGACTGCAGTTGCCGCACTCTGCCACGCTTGACTTCGACGCGGCGCCCCTGCTTGATGAGTTGTAACTGCAAGCAGGCGTCCTTCCCCAGGATTGGGGTTCCATCCGCAGTGACTTGAAAGCACATGTCAATTCCTTCTATGGTTGTGTGCACTTCACCCTCGGGAATGATACGTTGACCTGAGTACGTTACCAGGATATTTGGTGATGGGTGTAAGACAGTGTTCTGAAGTTTTACATAAACGCTCTTCGGTATTATGTTGGCCTGTGACCCTGTGTCGAGTTTGAAGTCTATGTATTCATTCTCTAGCAATATCGTTGTGAACCACAGTCGGTTATTGTCGCCTTCGGGGAATGACACCCGATGTACAGTTCGTCGCTGTCACTGTCAGGTTGTTCATGTGACTCTTGTTGCTGTATGTCGTCTACTTTGATTTCGCCTACATATGACTTGTTGCGGTTTTTTGCTCTGCAAACTTTCGGAAAATGCCCCAACTTTTTGCAATAGAGACATGGCTTGTCTCGAGCAGCACATTGGTCTATCGCGTGATAGTATCCACACTTGTTGCATTGGACCTTTGGCTGGTTGAATGTCAGTGGCCGCTCTGTCCGACCACGTGGCGTCCCTGACGCGTATCGAGACTGACTCGCACTTGTAGCCGGTCGTTTTCTGACGAAATCGACACACTCAGCAATGCCGGTCGTTGCTTCTGTCAACTGGTCCTGACTATTCTCATTTAGCCTACACATATCTCGACATTGGTCCAACGTCAGGTTAGGTGTTTGTAAGAGCCTTTCTCGCAGCTTATAGTCCTTCACTCCACACACCAACCTGTCGCACAACATGGACTCCTCCAAATTGCCATAGTCACATAGGTGTATACGATGCTGTAATTCACGCATGTAAGTGTCTATACTTTCAGTCGTCTGGTTGTAGGAGTTGAATTTATATCTTATTACTGTCACATTGGTGTGGCATGTGCAGTATTTTTCGAATGCCTCAATCAACTTAAAGTTCAAATGCACTTTTTGAGCCTCCTTACCTGCTACGTGCAGGAAAATGTAGCATTGCACCTTCTCTGCCTTGTTTGACGCACCTGAAGCTATGGCGTAAATGTCATATGAATGCAACCATTCATGCCAGTTCAATGCCATGTTGCCCTGTAAACTTAGAGCACCCGGTGGTTTTAGGCCTGTGAGCGCCATTTTGTCCGTTCTTCTATATCTGACACCATGTAGAGACAACAAGTGAATGCCACGACAACCAGGACACAAGTGGTTTATTATTAGTTCCTCTCTCCGCGCTTCATGTGACCCTCACTCGGGCTACCCACTCTATCGCCGACACGCGACATCTGGTATTACATATATTACATTACACACATGGAGTCATGTCCACATGGATTCATGTCTATTACACACATGGAGTCATATCCACCTGGAGTCATGTATATTATACACATGGAGTCATGTCTACTACACACATTGAGTCATGTATATTAGACACATGGAGTCATGTCCACATGGAGTCATGTCTATTACACACATGGAGGCATGTCCACCTGGAGTCATGTCTTTTAAATGGTCTACATCAAGAAGTAATGTTATGCTTAAAATGACATACATACAAGTAATGGACTGATGTACATACACAGGGTGGATTCAATAACAATACAGGTTGTGGTTTATATGGGATCCCGGTCACAGAAACCAGTGCCGTCGGAATGTTGAAAATGGGAAATATTTCAGCTAGAGCAGAACTCGAACCCACACTTCCTGCCATTCCGGGCCTAGCATGCTAGCCATTACACTACCTAGGTTCCCTGATGGAATCACCCTATCTGCGCCGCCTACCTATCTACCTGGCTGCTTACCTGAGATGCCAATGCAGACTATTACGCACCTTGAACTGGTAAGACCATCTCTAAATCGCCAGTCGTAAGTCGGTAATCGGCCAAGTGAATACAACATTTTCCAGAAATGCTCAATGAGGTGATGTTCCCAAGTTTCCTCTGTGTGTGAACTGTGCATCAGTATCAACCTTCTGGGAAACTAACATCTATTCACAGCCGAAGTACTCTTTCAACCAACTTCATGTTTCTATACATGGGCGCCTTAAACTTGCATAGTCCGATGGTTTTGAGTTTCTCTCATTTTCCGGTTAAATATATTAAATTGATTGTTATAGCCTCCCTTACTTTAGTTTGAAGTAACTTTTATTTTAAATGTCTAACATTTCAGATATTTGAAGTGCAACCATTCACAAATAATTTTGGCAAACGCGCCAACACTCTGACACCAAAGGCTTCTGCAGTAACAGGTTCTATTAAATTGGCTCTGAATGCCCTTCTATGTGGTGACAAGTGCTTAATATGTGCACCAGTATCGAAGTTGCATATGTAGAATGAAATCTGAATAATTGATTTGGTTTTGAAAATTTGATGTTTTCATCAGACTATGCAGCTTTAAGATGATTATGGAAATAGCGTCAATGTCATTAAGCTAACAATGTGCCCGAAGAAATGAAATAATTGAGTAGCCGTTACACCACCACTAATAGTTATTGTGTATTTCCGAATCATTCCTTTTGAGTATCAAATGCTAAAAAGAGAACATGATATTGCTTGTAGCGCCTGTTCCTGTTGTCTCCGTCTGGCTGTTTGAGCGCCTTTATGATGACGTAAGCAACGTGTCAGCACTGGTGCTGCTGGGAGTTGGCTGGTATGGCTGGGTGTTTGTATAGAGGGAGCGTTGGCCGAGTGTGCATGTTGTAGGGCTGTGGGTGCCAGAAATAAAGACTGCTAATGAATGTTGATGTAGTCTGGATTAGTGGCTCCAAGTCTAGTCTGGCAATAGACTGGTGAAGAAGCGACAGTTTCGGTGAATCCAGGAAAGCACGTGATATCTGCACTTGTCTGTCTGGTCAGAGCCTGATCGTGTTCACTTCTTTCTGCCAACAGCTCAGTCTCCATCGCCATTCCTGGAATCAACTTGAATATTGTCATGGCATGTGGATGATGAAAATGAGAAATATTGCACCAAGAACGGGAGTCGAACCAACATCTCGTACATTCTAGGCCAGTGTGATAACCATTTCACCACCTAGGCTCCCTGATTTCACCACCTTAACCACGCCTACCTGTCTATGCGGCTCCTTAGCTGAGAGGACAGTGCAGACTACTACACTTGTCTCCCTGGAATTGTAAGTCTTTTAAATGGTAATTTAATGCTTACAAGTACATACATACAGGCAATGCACAAACACAGGGTAGGTTCAACGACCATGCATCACATATATTGTACAAGATCATGGTCATGGCACCAGTGATGTGGGTGGTGATGAAACTAGCAAATATTGCGTCTTAGCAGGAATCGAACCCGCATCTATTGCATTCTGGGCCAGTGTGCTAACCATTACACCACCTAGGCTTCCTGATATCACCACCCTACCCACGCCTACCTGTCTATGCGGTTCCTTGCCTGAGAGGTCAGGGCAGACTACTACAATACCAACGTCTGTGTTCATGGTGGGGCAGTCTACTCGCTCAAACCTAATTATGTCAATGCTGCCAATATATGTGTACATATAGTAGTCTGCACTGCCCCCCCCCCCCCCCCACACCCATGAAGGAGTCACATAACAAGTATTACGTATGTCTAGCTTGTGCATATATATGCGTGGGTAGAGGGATTGTATCAGGGAGCCTAAATGGTCTAATGGTTAGGACACTAGCCCTGGAATAGCAGAAGTATGGGTTGGAATCCGGCCCTAGCCACAAGTATCGGTAAGTTCGCAAGACTGCAATGACACTTGTGCTGTGACCAGGATATTGTACATGCTGAATAGTCTTAGAACATTGCCAGTATGTGTGTAATTGTAAGCATTGGATGATTTCTGGATGTGCACCACTTAGAAGATTCACAAGTCTAGGGTTTGACAATATTAGTATGCACTGATCTGACAGGTAAGGAGCCTTACACACATGTAGATGAAGTAGACATGATGCTCGCAGCGGGCAGCCATGGCTCTCATCCGGAATGGCAGAACTGTCGGTTCTAATGCCGCCCTAGGGATGATGTTCCTATATTTTTGCAGGACACCATTAGACATTCCTTAGATTCATAAATATATTATACTTATATAGCGATTCATTCAAAAATCCAATATATCAGTCTGCCACGATTGTGTTTTTACTGATATAGATCATTTTTATATTAGTCAATATATTGTGAGCACCAAGCAATGTATTCCCGCACGGACTTGAACATAGCAGCGCGTAAAAAGTGTCCTCTACTTCGTTACCAGCTAACACATATTTCCCTAAGGCATATACACTAAAGTCACAATGAAGCTCCCGAAGTCAGCATTCAGCAACCTGGCACCACATTGTATGGTCGGAATGTCCCAGACTGTTTGTTTTGTTTGTTTATTGGGGTTTTACATCCTAACATCTGCAGCATTTTCCAATGAATGCATAACATGTTCCTATCCAACACATGCCTGCTGTGGTGGCCGAATTGGTAGAGCGTGAGACTCTCGTTGGGGAGATCGGGAGTTCGGTTCCCGGTCGAGTCAAGCCAATGATAAAATTGATACTTGTCGCTTCCTCGCCTGGCACTCAGCATTACCAGGATAGGACAAGGACTGGTTAGCTCAGTGTCAGGATGATATGACTGAGTGGGATATTGGGTCATGGTGCTGGTGTCCAATTTCCCAGTGGGATAGCACTTTAAAGTTGCCACTACCATGTAAAATGTTGTGATATTTATTAGAGGCACAGGGATAAGAATAAGATGTGAAGTTAAGCAATACTGGTGTTCTCCGTGGTGCAGTGGTCTGACTCTTTTTTTTATGTCAGACTGCTAATCTGAAGGTTGGTGATTCGATTCCTCATGTCATCATCTCTGCCAATTTTGATTTCCACTGCTGTGCATAACTAACTGCCAGCATCAGCAAAGCCCGTCAATATACCGGCTGTAGATGTTAAACAAGGCCTATCACAATGACTTCTGTGTATGTATAAATGTTTACCTTTATGCAACTATTATATAAGCGTGAAAGTGAATCTATTGTGTGCTGATTCTGGAAGGTTCTATGGTACAGCTAGAGTGGCTTGGAGCCTTGTTGCTCGTTGGGGCAGGTAAGCAAGGCAGCTGGTCAGAAAGTGCTTCCTGTCCTACACCGGTTGGTCACTTCTACCTGAATTTTTACCTGAATCTACTTAGCGCAGATAATATAGCTAGTATATAAACATACGGGTATAAATCATCGGAATGAGGTTTATTAGTATTATTATGATTGTCACTGTATAATATTGTTAACGTCCTATAACGGACAAATATCGATTAACTGCGGCCTGCTGGCCTATGGTAGCGCCGCCACCGGCAGTTCTTGGTACTTATGCTCATTCGCTGTATGGATCACTTTGCTACGAAAAGTTTTATATATATATACGATAAGGCTATATTTCCTTGTCAAGAGAAAATGAAAAATCTCAATCCACTTAGCTCTTTCTATTTCTTCCATCACCTCAGGTAGAGATCAGGTTTATATATATGTAGTGAAGGCAGCAACCCAACAACAAAAGGGCGAGTACAGTATTTATTTTACAAACGCTCGTTGCATGACTGTCTTCTGGCTGGGCAAGGCACCCTACCAAGTTACACATATCTAATAAAAAAAAAACAACAGCAGAGCAGGGGAGGGAATCGACTGGTTCCGGTGACATCCGAGGCAGAAGTGGGTCCAACAAATTTAAGGGACTTAGATAATTGGTTACTGAAGAATATTAAACAAATTTGGATAACCACATTATATACAACGCGACTTTCCTCGGCGGACATGGAGTTGGACGAAGCAGACCGGGAAACTCGTCAATGAACCGCATGTACGTGCGTACATGCGTGCTACGCGTCATGATTCAACTAGGCGCGTAGTACTGTAGCAAAAGCTCCATGTTGCGGTGCAAGACTGTATCCCGAGCTCGACTTAGGGACACAAAACACATTATGGATGCAGTCCGGGCGACGCATAACCGGACTGATATAACCTGACCACAACTCATCCAACAACTTATCCCGAATAAATGCCTTTTCGTCTGAACTTAACTTAAATGCGGCCTGAGCCGAACACTGACTGGGACAATTAATATTGATAACGTGGAAACCATAAATAATACCGTGTAAAATATAAGACCAGTTCCAGTCCAAAAAAAGACGGGATGGTTTTAATTGTGTTGAACATTCTGCAATAAAATGAATGCAGGCACACTGACCTGCATTACAAAGAGCTGATACTTTAAATGTCTTAATATTGTTATTATGTGAACTGTCCGTAGCAGAAAGTTCTAAGTAAGTCCCACAGTCGGTGATTGTTAGCCAGTCGGCTGATGGGAGAACGCATCCAGGCGGAAGGTCATGAGTAATTGGACCATCGTGCACAGTCATGAGTGCAGTGGTGGGCAAGTCCAAAATAGCCTGGCTAGCAATGGCTGCAACTCCCACCGGAAAGTCTTGAATATTTGACGTAACTAGAGAAACTTCAGTGACCTGGTCGCTAACTATAGGGCAGTCCCCAAACGATTCTACTAGTCCCTCAGCAAAACAATTGGTTGGCGCGTAGCCAGACTGGCGGTCACCTGAAGCTGCGAATCCTTTTTTACATGATACTGATTTATGAGACATAGAGCGACACTTCGAACACCAATGGGCGTACGTGCAGTCTGAAGACGTAGCGGGGCAGCCGGCATCCTTATTGTACGCGTAGCATCGGCGTTTACCGTCTTTTGTATAGGTGTTCGCCCTGTAGACTGACCCCCCTGCATTGTCTTTACATGTTCGAATATTCTCGAATGCATAATGATACAACGCGTGCTCTGCTGCTCCAGCGCCGAAAGCGTCGAAGCCGACCTTCAACGCATCCTTTCTCACAGAATTATCATAACTGACATGAGCCGCATACAAAACCTATCTGCGCGTGCTTTACTCGATATATAGGCAATGTGCTAAATTACGCGCCTGCAGTCGTCCAATGACGCGTCCTCAAAGTCCAAAATCCACCGACAATTCGCTTCAACCATTTCGTGTGGGTTCCATTTCGGGACGCTTTTGTGGTCTTTTGTATGGCGCTTCAGTGACCACTTACTTTTCAATCTGCGTTCACGGCTTGGGGTTCGGTCACTGGACGAGGTCGACGACGAACGTGTTCGCCGGTGATGGCGCCTCGTTGCCTTCGACTTCGGTCTTGAACGGCTCTCTTTATCTGTCACCTCTAAATTATGCACCTCCTCCTCTCCCTGGTTTTTGGCCTGAGTGCAGTGGTGAGCAAGCCCAAAATAGCCTGGCTAGCAATGGCTGCAACTCCAACCGGAAAGTCTTGAATATTTGACGTAACTAAAGAAACTTCAGTGACCTGGTCGCTAACTATAGGGCAGTCCCCAAACGATTCTGCTAGTCCCTCAGCAAAACAATTGGCTGGCGCGTAGCCAGACCAGCGGTCACCTGAAGCCGCGAATCATTTTTTCTTTTTTTCCCTACACGATACTGATTTATGAGACATAGAGCCACACTTCGAACAGCAATGGCCGTACGTGCAGTCTGAAGATGTAGCGGGGCAGCCGGCGTCCTTATTGTACACATAGCATGGGCGTTTACCGTCTTTTGTATAGGCGCGCCCCATCGACTGACCCCCCTGCATTGTCTTTACGCGTTCGAATATTCTCGAACGCGTAATGATACAACGCGTGCTCTGCCGCTCCAGCGCCGAAAGCGTCGAAGCCGTCCTTCAACCATCCTTTCTCACAGAATCATCATAACTGACATGAGCCGCATACAAAACCTATCTACGCGTGCTTTACTCAATATATAGGCAATGTGCTGAACTATGCGTCTGCAGTCGTCCCACGATGCGTCCTCAAAGTCCAAAATCCACCGACAATTCGCTTCAACCAATGCACGCCACACCGGCCACACAAAATGTCCACCACTCCTTACGCAAGTACTAACACAATGAATTACTTAGTCATGGTTCTTGGCGAAATGTACACAAAATGTCCCCCTCCGACCTTGCATGCCACACCGGCCACCGGCAGTACAAAATGTTTATCAGTTCATAACTCACCGTGTGCCGGCGTGCGTGCAAACTCTTCAGGTCAGAACTAATTCTTAGGCATAGCAACAGGTGTCAGCACACTCGCAGGAACAATCACCCGGGTGGATGGACTGTTCTCCCTGTTGCCAGTGGTCCCCTTCTGCCTGATGGAGGCTGCATGTTACCTGACTGTGCAGTGACAGGTGGGATTCTTATGAACAATCTGGGCAAAATAAACAAGGGAGCGCCCTGGGGCTTGAAACAATCTCAGTGTTGCTCCTTTATTCCTCGATTGGAGTAGGACGTGGTCACCACATTATCTTGTATAATATAGTATAATCTAATATAATATGGGATAATCTGGTATAGTATAATATAATATGTTATACTATAGTTTATTCTAGGACGATCTAGTAGAATCTAAGATGATATTGTATAGCATAGCATCTCATCATCATCATCATCATGCTGTCAGTCGCGATGTGACAAAGACTGCTTTCATTACTTGACTGCCGCTCTCCATTTAGCTCTCTGCTGTGAGAGTTGTGTCCATGAGTCGGTCTTAATGTCTCTCAGTTTCAGGTTTCTCTTGATGGTATCCTTGAACTGGAGACGAGGGCGCCCTCTCTTTCTGTAACCAGAAGACAGTTGAGAATAGAGGATCTGCTTTGGTAGCCTGTCTGATGACATCCTCATGAGGTGTCCAGTCCACCAGAGATTCTTTTTGATCAGAAGATCTTACATAGAGGGCAGCCCCGTCCGTTCGAGTATTTCCTTATTTGTCACTTTGTCCTTCCAGGTCATGATTGAATGCAGATGTCGCATCATGAAGGCATGCAGCTTTTTCACCTGTTGTCTGTACACTCTCCAGGCCATGGCTCCATATAGTAGGGTGGATAGTACGATTGTATGGTAGATCTTGCCTTTGACCCAAATGGACACGTGGTGGTTGTTCCAGAGTCTCTGGCATAGTCGGCTCAAAGATGCGCTAGCCTTGGCCATCCTCCTCTGTATTTCAGCATCAATGCATCCATCACTTGATATAGTGCTTGCGAGGTAGGTGAATTCCAGAAGAGAGTTCAGCTTGTTTCCATCAACAATGATCTCCTCCTCTCGGGTTCTTGTAGAGTTGGGTTGGTACAACACCTCCGTCTTCTTGATGTTAATCTTCCAGTCCAATCTAGTCGAATCACATGTCCTGTTGCATTGTGTGTAGGGAATAAGCCTTGTCTAGGTTCCCTACAAATATATATCATAATTAGACAAATGTTTAAACTACTGAAACAATGTTATTGCTCTGAATAATAAATTATAGACCAACTAAAAAGTTCCAAAATGCTTCGCGGAAATCTCAGCTGGAAATACCTCCACCTACAAAGTGTGAGGTGATTCTGATATATACTCAGCAAAGAAATGCTGATGTTATAACATGATACTGATAACCCACCACAATTAAAAGAAATATAGAGGTATTTAAACATTCACAATCACAACAGCATCATGAGGTACACTTTGCTCCTATTTCGAACACCCTCTCCGCTGTCGAACGATTGGAGAAGCTTGAGAAATTCCACACCGTGAAAAAGGTCGACCTTGGTCTTAATATGGGGAGCAAACTGTCAAATAACGCCATCTCTAAATGTAAATGCGTTATGATGCAGGCGCTGCCTGTCCACTTCCGGTATGCAGCGTCCTGTCCACTTCCTGTATGCAGCATCCCTGTCATCTGTGGTTTTAATTTGTAATTTAAAAGCGCATATATTTGAAGTGCAAGTATGCAGAATCAATCTTGGCAAACACACCTCAATGTTGGTACCAAAGGCTTCTGCAGTAACAGCTTCTATTAGATTGGCTCAGTATTCCCTTCTCTGTGACAACAGATTAAAAACTGCATCAGTTTCTAAATTAGATATGTAGAATCAAATCTAGGTCAGCGCCTTGGTTTTTGAAAATATTATCCTTTTATCAGACTATGCTGCTTTAAGAAAATCCAAAAAAACTAACATAGGCTATTATCCATACCAACCAATTATCTATCTGCTACTGAAATGCAGGCAATCAAATACCTTATCAGCAGCCACTGTGTGGTAAGATAACACCAACACTACAACTGGCCAGCATTGAAAACAAGCCTGGGTACCCGGGCTTATATGCTATGGACAGTATAAATACAGCCTCAATAAAAAAAAAAAAAAAAAAAATGGCAGAAACTCGAAACCATCAAACTATGCAGCTTTAAGTTTGCATAATCCAAAGCTCTTGAGCTTACGCTGTATGTTCATTGAGATCAACAATTAGGCTGATCATTAGAATCTGCATTGCTTCAGTTTGAAGCAATTGTGTATAGATATTTGAAGTGAAGATATGCAACATTAATTTCGGTGTGTGTCCCAACATCCTAGAGAGCAGTCTTGTTTAGATATTTTCAAGAACAGAAGCACAACACAGACACTCAGAACTGTGGTATTTTGAATGTATTTACCAGTATATAAGTTGGATATGTAGGATCAAATGTGTATAAGTGATTTAGTTTAGAAAATGTGGTTCTTTCCATTGATTAGGCAGCTTTTCGATTATTGTTGCTATCAGTCTAATACAGTTTGAAATAAGGTGAGTGTAGGTCACTACACATTCACCCTGCCCGACACCTACCTATGTATGTGGCATTTCACCTGGAGAACTGACGGCACCTCACTACACACATCATCCTTCAACGCTTCACCGCCATCCATCTACACGCATCTACGTCACAACCAGCATCCGTTTATTCTGATAATTAAATCAGCTGAAATAAAGAAAATACACAAAATTCTAAAGACTCATGCAGAGGCTTAGCCTGAAACAGCAGTCGTACGCTGTAACATTTATTTCAAAGTCGCATCATGTTAGTTGGATTAATCTCCTTTTAATCAGTGTTTTAACCAGGGAACTCACCACATAGCTAATTGTTTAGTTGTTTTGGGTGTTTTTTCATTGACAAGGTATTTCTCTTCCCATAATGTATAAGATCCGACAAGGGTGCTTGTTTTCAACACCGGACAGCTGTGGTGCTGTCTTGTCCCTCGCCCATGAGTGTTTACCTGTTTCTACTCAGGCCAGCCTTTTGCGAATTTGGGTGTTAGTAGCCTATTTTAATTTTTTTGTATTTTTCCAGAGTTTTGTCTAGTCTGAGTATGATACCTTAGCCTACTATATACATCTACTTGGGTGTCATGCAGGCTTGTGGGAGAGGATCCCGTCGCATTTTGATTTGTCACAGCATCCTTTCACCTAAACCCTGTCCTTAGATAGTGCACCAGTGTGCCAGAACACACTCGGACCCTTTAGGACTGTGACCAGGTGGGATGGTTTTGTTGTTTGCTTAGCCATTTTGTATTTCAGGGTGGATCAGTCACATGACTGTGGCCTCTCCATTTCTGTGTTGGTTTGTGCCATTACACATACCTAGGTGGACTGCGCCATGTGGTGATAGCTTTCCTGATTTCCTTTCTACTTAAGATGGCTAATTGTCTTATTTTTAAGACCTACCATTTTCTCTGGCCTGTCTTTTGCTTTTTGTGCCAGTACACAGCAAGCAGCGACTGCGCTCAGGAGCAGGTGTGATTTTGCTGTGTCAGTCAAGGGCGCATTCCATATACGCGTAATGCGTAATACGAATGCGAATGCGAATGCGACAAAAAATCTAAACGCCTTGAAACCTATGAGCTACATTCCATACACGCGTAATGCGTAATGCGAATGCGAATGCGTCAGAAATTCATTATCCCGATCGGTCCCTGTAGCGATCGGTGCGTAATGCGTTATGCGTCAAGCTGGATGTGAATAGAAACCTGAGTCTGATGTCTCCATTAGTTTAACACCAGGAGAGGCGACTGAGCATTACGGAACAGCCTCACAGAGGGGTGCTAATTGGAAACACATGGTGAGCTGGGCACCAGGGAGACAAAGGGTTAGGGGAAAGCTAAACATGCTACCATATGCACAGAAATATGAATACTTATCTATAATTTGGTTATAATAATGGTAGGAACCCCCATGTGACATAGAAAAAGTTACATAGATATACATGCAATATTTGGTCACATACAGAGCAGTATGGAGAATCATTGTTTATTTTTATTTTTTAAATATAGCCAGTCATGCGCCACATAGCGCATTACGCATTACGCGTATATGGAATGCTGGCATTCGCATAACGCATAACGCGTAACGCATAACGCATTACACATTACACGTATATGGAATGCGCCCTTAAGTAATTGTTTTCTATGCAAACTGATTGATTGCACGCATTTAATAGTGGGACAGTGCTTTCAAAACATATCAACAACTTTCAAGAAGCCTAATTTGAGGCCTTCTAGCGGAATGCTTCCTCCTCTCCCTACCCCTTCCCCCCTCCCTCCCCCCCTTGCATCCCCCTCCCCCGCCCTTACTCTCCCTTGCTCCCCTTCTTCCCTCCATCCTCTCCCTCCCCTCCCCCCCCTTCTTCCCCCTTCCTCCCCATCCATCCTCTCCTCCTAGCACCCTCTCTCCCGCCTCCCCCTCCTTCCTCGACCCACACTGCCTAGCGCCCCCCTCCCCCTCTCACACTCTCTCCCGCCTCCCCTTCCCTCCTCGTCCCTACTCTCCGGCATCCCCCTCCCCTGAACCTATACAACAAATGTCATCATTCATACAACAGCCCCTTCTATTGGCCGTCTGGGAAATCAACAAATACGGACATCCAAACCCACCTTCCTGACTATTGTGTGTATATATGCAAATATATGTGTATATATATTCATGTATATTCATGTATATATGTATATTATATGCATATATGCATATATGTACACATTTTTATTTATGTATATAGGTATGTATCTATATATATATTTGTCGGTTGCTAGAGTTTTACATCCTGGCAACAACCAAGGTCATATCAGGATGGGTACCGACTTGTGACAGTGCGCATTCATGGCAACTTTTATAGTGCTGCCCCACTGGAATAGCAGGACACTGGCACCATGACCTGATATCCCACTCAGTCACATTATCCTGACACTGAGCGAACCAGTCCCTTCCCTATCCTAATAATGCTGAACGCCTGGCTAGCAAGCGGCAAGTATCAATTGTTATGTTTGCTTGTTTGCTCGGTGTCGTATCCCAGTTGGCGGCCGACGACCGACGACTACCGACTGGAGAGTCTCAGTCTGGATGCTCGACATATGGACGTTCAAGGAACAGATCACGTGATAGGAGGAGACGGTGGCGTTCGTCAAGCAGTTCATCGGCTGACAGTGTCAAACGAACATTTTGAAGTAAGTGGTCACTGAAAAAACGTCGAATCAAAGAAAGATGTAAGGAAGCTAAATTGCGATTATACTGTTTGTTTCACTGCAGCCTGGGTGCTGGAGAAACCGGAAATGTCAATTCAAAAACACAGGGCCATGTGGGAGCAGGTTTATTTTCTCTCGCACCGTGCTCGTTATAGTGACTATCAAGACACCGCTCATGCGGACTATGCTTTGTGTAAACACAATTGGCAGTGAAGCGTGGTTTTGAGGCATTTTTTCGAGTACGCATACCGGCACAAGTGTGCTGCACTGTGGCCCTGATAGCATCAAGAAGAAACAAATGTCATCCTCAGCGTTTGTTGATAAGAAACGTGGTACCAGAGGCGGTAAGCCGAATATGCCTTGCTCTGCATGGAACAATGAACGGGGTTGTAGTCAGAGGGAAGACGAATGTAGGTAGAAGCATAAATGCTCGAAGTGTGGAGAAAAGAGCCACAAGAGAGTCATTTGTAAGGACTCAACGGTTGCCATATGTATATATGTATATATTCTGTATATGTATATATATATATCATCAGCATCATCATCATGCTGTCGGTCGCGATGCGACAAAGACTGCTTTCATTACTTGACTGCCACTTTCCATTTAGCTCTGTGCTGTGAGAGCTGCGTCTCCATTTAGCACTCATGTATATATATATATACATGTATATATATGTGTATATATATGAAGGGATCATGCGCAAAAACCACGTAAACGCCAATCCCAAAATGTAGATACAAATATTGGAATCAAACCTTCAAATTGAATGTTTATATTCCTACTCTTTTGTTGATTGCTCCAGAACCAGCCGATCATATGAAAAGTGGAATTAGTGAGCTTTAACATTATTTTCATCTAAAGATCTGTTATTTGAACTACATATTTGGATTGGCCTTTACATGGATTTGCGCCTGAATGTACATGTGTATATATATATATATATAGGTATACATACATGTATATATATATGTGTAGACAGAAGGAAGACAAGAAGAGATGAGGTATGGGTGGTATAATTTGTTAATAAGTCAATGTAACAGGTAATAAGTAAAATGGGTAATAATTAATCACAGTGAATATATAGTAGCAAGATAGTTATGCAGAAACAGTGCTGCAGGAGTAATTACTTACACAGAAACAATAGACAATATCAACGCATGTATATATATGTTTATATATGTATATATTTGTAGATATATGTATATATATATGTATATATATGTATATGTATATATGTATATATATGTATATATGTGTATATATATGTGTATATATGTATATGTATATATATATATGTCTGTATATATGCATATATATGTATTATATGTATATATATGTGTATATATGTATATATGTATATATCTATATATATAAAATTGCTTCCGAACGAGTGGCAATAGCAGCCCCCCCTCCAGGTAGGGGGGAGGTGCATGCTGGGCGCCCACCCCCCACCCCATGAGAGTCGGGGGAAGGAACCACTACAGAGTTTATTATGCGCGATAAAGGAGTTTATCACTATCCGTATATATGTATGTATTTATATATTCTGTATATATATATGTGTATATATGAATAAGTGTACAGTGATTATGAAAGCAGCACCGACATAATAATTATGATAACAACGTGAACTCCGAAAACAAGCAGACGACAATGAGGAAACATTTCTACTGCGGTCTGGGATCAGGATGGCGAACCTACATTGCAGACCGCTGCACCTGCTCCTTCACATCTCAAGACTTAACAATACATGCAATATTGACTGTGACATTCACCCTCCACGGCCGTCTAGCCTGTTACCGCTTCTGTTTGAAATGTACACGTCCCATTGGAGACACTGAGACGGTCTGGTTGGAGAGTGGCGGTGCTGGTTTGGCTGTGTGTTTGTTGGCGGGGACCGTCCGCTGTAAGTGGTTTGTGCTGATGATGTTAGTTGTTGGTGACGGAGGTCGAAGAAGCCGTCGGGAAAATCAGTTTGATGTTAGTAACATTGTTGCAGTCTGGAATTGTGGGTGCTTTTCCACATCTGGTTTTTAAGCGGGGGGATTTCAGTTGTGGGTGATAATACGGCAATTCCAAGTGATGCTGGTCTCTCAGGAAGGACCGAAGCTGGGACTGATTACAGCTTGGCACGAGTACTGAGTATACGCTACTGCCGGTGGCGCCACTGGCGCAGGTAGCCGACAGCAAGGCGCAGATGCGTGACTATCGTCCAATCCACATACACTCTCCGCTACTTATATATATATAATACATTATAGAATTTATAACAATGTTACTGCAATCGAATTTAGAAACAAATGGATGGCAATAAGGAAGCACGTGGATAAAGGTGCAAAGGTGCAAAGGTGAAAAGGTGAAAAGGTGAAAAGGTGAAAAGGTGCAACGGTGCAAAGGTGCAAAGGTGAAAAGGTGATAAGGTGAAAAGGTGAAAAGGTGAAAAAGTGCAACGGTGCAAAGGTGCAAATGTGAAAAGGTGCAAAAGTGCAAAGGTACAAAGGTGCAAAGGTACACATGTGTAAGGTGCAAAGGTGCAAAGGTGCAAGGTGCAAAGGTACAGATGTGCAAAGGTGCAAAGGTGCAAAGTGAGTTTAATGTGTTGGGCACAGAGTGAACGAGAGGACGGGGAAGGCATAGGACCCTAGCTAGATAGGGGAGCAAAGGGGGAGTCGCCCCCTACACAAACCCCAAGACGTAACCTCCCTTAAATGACTGGAAATGGCTGTTTAAATCATCTAGATTGTAAAGTTCCTGTATTAATACAGACTCCATTCTCTGTAGCTTAAAGTAGCTCTTCAGTATAGCGTCAGTATTAATATATTCATCAGAGGTCGTTGTTCCATACAGCTGTTGCCCTCTTGCCCTCCCCTCCCTTCCACCCATTCCCTTCCCTCCTCCTCCCCTCCCATCGGCTCTTCCCCTCCCCTCACCCCTCTTCTCCCCCCCTCCCTCCCACACCACCCTTTCCCTCCTCCTCTCCATCGATCCCCTCCACCCCTGTCCCTGTCCGCCGCCCTCCCCTTTCATTCCTTCCCTTCATCCTTCTTCTTTCCTTCCTTTCCCCCCATTGCGTCCCCTCCCACCTTTCACTCATCCTCCCCTTCCCTCCTCTCTCTTTACTTTCCTTCTTCCTTCTTCTTTCCTTCCTTTCCCCCTATTGCGTCCCGTCCCACCTTTCACTCATCCTCCCCTTCCCTCCTCTCTCTGTACTTCCTTTACTTCTTCCTTCCTTCTTTCCCCCCATTGCGTCCCCTCCCACCTCCTTCCTCCCCTTCCCTCCTCTCGCTTTACTTTCCTTCTTCCTTCTTCTTTCCTTCCTTTCCCCCTATTGCGTCCTGTCCCACCTTCCACCCCTCCTCCCCTTCCCTCCTCTCTCTTTACTTTCCTTCTTCCTTCCTTCCTTCTTTCCCCCCATTGCGTCTCCTCCCACTTTCACTCATCCTCCCCTTCCCTCCTCTCTCTTTACTTTCCTTCTTCCTTCCTTCCTTCTTTCCCCCCATTGCGTCCCCTCCCACCTTCCACCCCTCCTCCCCTTCCCTCCTCTCGCTTTACTTTCCTTCTCCTTCCTTCCTTCTTTCCCCCCATTGTGTCCCCTCCCACCTTTCACTCATCCTCCCCTTCCCTCCTCTCGCGTTACTTTCCTTCTTCCTTCCTTCCTTCTTTCCCCCATTGCGTCCCGTCCCACCTTCCACCCCTCCTCCCCTTCCCTCCTCTCGCTTTACTTTCCTTCTTCCTTCTCTTCTTCCTTCCTTTCCCCCTATTGCGTCCGTCCCACCTGCCACCCCCCTCCTCCCCTTCCCTCCTCTCTCTTTACTTTCCTTCTTCCTTCCCCTCTTCTTTCCGTCCTTTCCCCTTTCCCGTCCCCTCTCCACCCTTCCACACCTCCTCCCCTCCCCCATCTCCCCTTCTATCCCCCTCTCGCTCTCCCTTACCATCCCTTGCCCCCCTCCACCCATTCACCTATCCCGTCCCCTCCCACCTCTCACTCGTCTCCCCTTCGCTCCCGCCCTCCCTTACCCTTCCTTGCCCTTCTCCCATCTTCCTCCCACCCTGGTGTCCTCCACTCGGCGCCCGGGGACCATTCCCCATGTTGTCACCATGCTGCGCATGATCCGCCACTCAACCCCCACCGGAAGTCCGGTGTCTGCGCCGGCGTCTCCGTAAAGGATGTGTTTCATCACTGGTCGGTCACGTCGGTGCGGTACATCCTGGGCAAAGACCCTATAATACTAAAACGGCTCACTCAGCCTGTACTGTGTAATCAAAATGATCAAAACCACCACTTGGTGTCTTGGTTAAACAGTTGCTATATTATATGGATAAATGTATATATGAATGTGAGAGATGTGTGATGATGGCGATGATGATGATGATGATGTGTATTTGTTCATAACAATTTCATATTGATGTGTATTCATACTTACCTATCTCATGTATAATATAATTGTATGTGTTTACATGTGAAACACCAACCAGCAGCCGGGCTGATCAAACCCACCACAAGGTGGCACTGCAAAATTTACATTACCATGGGAGAGATAATGAGTGAACCATCTTAGTATTATAGGGTCTTAGTCCTGGGGCAGCCCTGCCACGACTCACCCGAGAGGGCTTATACAATTGATACTTGTCGCTTCCTAGCCAGACACTCGGCATTATTAGGATAGGGCAAGGACTGGTTGGCTCAGTGTCAGGATAATGTGACTGAGTGGGATATCAGTTCATGGTGCCAGCGACCTGATTTCCCAGTGGGGCAGCACTATAAAGTCGCCATGATTGTGCACTGTTACAGATCGGTACCTGTCACCATATGACCTGAGATGGTGCCAGGACGCAAAACCCCAACATCCAACCAACTAACATAAAAATGGGAAATATTGCCGCCAGAGAAGGTGTCGAACCCACACCTCTTGCATTCCAGGCCAGTGTGCTAACCATTACACCACCTACAGCCCCTGATGTGATAACCCTGTCTATGTCTGCCTGTCTATTTGGCTCCTTCTCTGAGAGGTCAGTGCAAACTACTACACGTACAGTTGTCTCTCTAGAATTGTATCTCATTTAAATTGTTTGCATCCATAAGTCGTTTGATGCTTACAATTACATATATATGCAGCTAATGCACTTACACATACATATGCAGCGGAGGTTCAACAACCACATAGAACACAGCTTACACAGGCCAACAGGGCGACCACTTATAAATAAGACCTTCTTTGAACCCCTCCTGCTTCTCTTGTTCCTACTGTTATTGAACATGACGAGAATTGTTTTGCAGTTTCACCTAATGTGTTCATCAAAAATATAATTCTGGACATTTTTGCTTTCATCAGCATGAATTATAAATCTATATTTAATTAAATACAGCTCAACACAAAGCTCAACCCATTTTGGAATTTATTTGGATTAATTATGGTATCACACATTATGTTACCCTTTGAATTAATATATATATTTATTTATATGCTGCTTAAGAATTGTACAAGTATAATAACGCAGAATTCCATACTCGCTTCTCACACCCACCTCGAGGTAATCGGGTGATGCAGCCTTAGGCTAGTCATCTAGTGCTCTAACCTACTCAACATCAGCTCCGACGGTGGCGCCACCGCTCGCCTTGCTCAATATTCTGACTCACTTATTGCCGAAAATTATATATATATATATGAGCCTGTCTCCGAAAGTGCTAACTCTTCCTTTTTTTGTCCATAGTAACGATTGACACAAAACAGCACAGAAACGGTTACACTGAAAACACAAGGACATTTGCTTTAAATCAATATGTATTCTATTGGGATTATGAAACACCATGTAAAAATATATCAGTTTATCCTGAGCAAATGCATAAGTAGATAGTGTGTTGATCGTTACTATGGACAAGGTTTTGTCCTATATTGCTTAGCACCTTTTGAGACAGTCTCATATACAGATTAAATGTCAACACTTTTCCTCTGATTGCGCTTATAATTGGATTTCTGTGTCAGCCTGTATTTATACCTGGGTGACCTTGTACATTATAAGTAGCATGTATAATAATGATGTCCTACCAACGACTCCCCCACCCAAACACCCAGCACTTCTGTCTTATTGTTGCAGATCCCTGATAATATTAACTGCAATATCCTACTTGACATTATTAATCTGTATCGCCAACGCATCTATCTTCACAATGGATGACCCACATTTGAAACTCATCTCCAATAAGATGACCAGCAAGGACAGCCATTTTGTAAATATGAAAGAACGGCTCTCGTTGAATGAATTGTAAGGGAGTACCTGATTGGATCCCATTTCGTAAGTCAGCAGCCATTTAAAAGCAAGGCTGTCTTTGGCTGAACTGTTGGATTCACAAAGCGGTTGTAAGGTAGTAGCTGATTGGATCCAATGTCCTGAGGTTTGAGTGTGCGTGCTTGGACATTCGACAGTCTTCGAACGCCATCAATAATTTCATTTAAATCATTAAAAGGAAATCACATTTTCTTAGTTCCACAAGCACGAAGGATACGAACCGTTGGTGTGCAAGCTAAGTGCCTACTTTCTTATCTCCGCTGTTTCCTTTGACGGCCTTCCTTTGAATAATTAAAGACATCACTTTGCTTCAGATTAGCCAATATCACGATTAGGGCAAATAAACTAAAACAATTGGTGATCGTCCTTTTGAAATAAAAATCAGGGTCAGGCGGGGCGGTTTTTATTATTTTATTTTTTTTGTGTAGATGTAATACGGAACCAGACGCGATAGCCGAATGAGTTCAGTGTCTGCCTCTCCCCGTCCTGATATGACCTTAGATGTTGCTAGGACGTAAAACAACAACAAACAAACAAACAAACCTATTCTGGTAGGTCATGGGGTTTAGACTCCTGGGTTCAAACCCTGCCTGAATCAAACCAATGACTTAACAATTGATACAAAAGTTGAATTGCTGCGAACCCAATGTATTTTTAACAGATAAAACATTTTTAATTTTCACAAAATCAGGGGTGGGCATTTTGTCAAGCATGGGCGCGGACGATCACCAATTGTTTTAATTTGATTTGGGCTTTTGTGTAGATCAAAGATTCATCCCTATCCAGAATAGGGGTGAATTACAATCCTACCGATATCCTAGGCAAAAACTGCTTTAGTAGGAATTAACTGTGGAGGTGGTAGTTCCAGTGCACAGTGTTTATTTATATTGGCGTAAAGTTGAGAAATTGGTGGAGAATGAAAAAAACACCAAGATAGCAGCTACAGAAAGCTAACTCTTCATTGCTATTAACCTATATGATTTCATAAATTATTCACCGCAAGAAGTATTATGATATGATCGATAAGTAATTGTGCAATATACTCAGCGCATTAGATTGCAAAATTATATGGTTATTTCCCTGACACAGGCTTGTAGTACCTTTTCGAATGGATTGTTTAGTAGCCCTGTCACAGAAACAGTGCTGCAGGAGTAACTACTTTCATAGAAACAGTGCTGCAGGAGTCGCTAGTTACACAAAGACACTGCTGCAGGAGTCACTAGTTACACAGAGACCTTGCTGTGGGAGTCAGTAGTTACACAGAAACGGTGCTGCAGGAGTCACCACTTGCACAGAAACAGTGGTGCAGGAGTCAGTAGTTACACAGAGACAGTGCAGCGGCAGTCACTAGTTACACAGACACAGTGCTGCAGGAGTCACTAGTTACACAGAGACACTGCTGTGGGAGTAACTAGTTACACAGAGACAGTACTGCAGGAGTCACTAGTTACACAGAGACAGTGCTGCGGCAGTCACTAGTTACATTGGGACAGTACTGCGGCAGTCACTAGTTACACAGAAACAGTGCTGCGGGAGTCACTAGTTACACAGAGACACTGCTGCGGGAGTCACTAGTTACACAGACACAGTGCTGCGGCAGTCACTAGTTACTCAGAAACAGTGCCTCGGGAGTCACTAGTTACACAGAGACAGTGCTGCGGGAGTCACTAGTTACATAGAGACACTGCTGTGGGAGTCCCCAGTTACATAGTTACACAGAGACAGTGCTGCAGCAGTCACTAGTTACACAGAGACAGTGCTGCAGCAGTCACTAGTTACACTGATACAGTGCTGCGGCAGTCACTAGTTACACAGAGACAGTGCTGCAGGAGTCATAGTTACACAGAGACAGTGCTGCGGCAGTCACTAGTTACACAGAGACAGTGCTGCGACAGTCACTAGTTACACAGAGATAGTGCTGCAGGAGTCACTAGTTACACAGAGACAGTGCTGCGGCAGTCACTAGTTACACAGAGACAGTGCTGCGGCAGTCACTAGTTACACAGAGACAGTGCTCCGGCAGTCACTAGTTACACAGAGACAGTGCTGTGGCAGTCACTAATTACACAGAGACAGTTCTGCTGCAGTCACTAGTTACACAGAGACAGTGCTGCGGCAGTCACTAGTTACACAGAGACATTGCTGTGGCAGTCACTAGTTAAACAGAGACAGTGCTGCGGCAGTCACTAGTTACACAGAGACAGTGCTGTGGCAGTCACTAGTTACACTGAGACAGTGCTGCGGCAGTCACTAGTTCCACAGAGACAGTGCTGCAGGAGTCACTAGTTACACAGAGACAGTGCTGCGGCAGTCACTAGTTACACAGAGACAGTGCTGCGGCAGTCACTACTTACACAGAGACAGTGCTGTGGCAGTCCCTAGTTACACTGAGACAGTGCTGCGGCAGTCACTAGTTACACAGAGACAGTGCTGCGGCAGTCACTAGTTACACAGAAACAGTGCTGCGGCAGTCACTAGTTACACAAAGACAGTGCTGCGGCAGTCACTAGTTACACTGAGACAGTGCTGCGGCAGTCACTAATTACACAGAGACAGTGCTGCAGGAGTCATAGTTACACAGAGACAGTGCTGCGGCAGTCACTCGTTACACAGAGACACTGCTGTGGCAGTCACTAGTTACACAGAGATAGTGCTGCAGGAGTCACTACTTACACAGAGACAGTGCTGCAGCAGTCACTAGTTACACAGAGACAGTGCTGCAGCAGTCACTAGTTACACAGAGACAGTGCTGTGGCAGTCACTAGTTACACAGAGACAGTGCTGCGGCAGTCACTAGTTACACAGAGACAGTGCTGTGGCAGTCACTAGTTACACTGAGACAGTGCTGCGGCAGTCACTAGTTACACAGAGACAGTGCTGCAGGAGTCACTAGTTACACAGAGACAGTGCTGCGGCAGTCACTAGTTACACAGAGACATTGCTGTGGCAGTCACTAGTTACACTGATACAGTGCGGTGGCAGTCACTAGTTACACAGAGACAGTGCTGCAGGAGTCACTAGTTACACAGAGACAGTGCTGCGGCAGTCACTAGTTACACAGAGACATTGCTGTGGCAGTCACTAGTTACACTGATACAGTGTGCAGTTGTTACCACGTGCTGCAGGAGTCACTAGTTACACAGAGACAGTGCTGCGGCAGTCACTAGTTACACAGAGACATTGCTGTGGCAGTCACTAGTTACACTGATACAGTGCGGTGGCAGTCACTAGTTACACATAGACAGTGCTGCAGGAGTCACTAGTTATACAGAGACAGTGCTGCGGCAGTCACTAGTTACACTGAGACAGTGCTGCAGTAGTCACTAGTTACACTGAGACAGTGCTGCGGCAGTCACTAGTTACACAGAGACAGTGCTGCGGCAGTCACTAGTTACACAGAGACATTGCTGCAGCAGTCACTAGTTACACTGAGACAGTGCTGCGTTAGTCACTAGTTATCTCTCGACACACAATTCCTGACGTTGCTTCCTTAGGAGAGTGACTGAGTGCTATCCGTACTAAACTGGAGTAGAGCCCATATCAAATGCTTTCAAACCTTTTATCTTCGCCTTTTTCCCGAGTGCCTGATCGCCACATGTGATCGCTTTGTGAACATACATTAAGCTCATCGCATGCTCGCCTATATATCAAAGATTAGCCATGCATGCCTTCAAATTGTCACCCGGTATTTGCAATGTGTCTTTTTGTTTGTTCTTTAGTCATGGTTTGTTTATTCTGCTCATAATGGTTAAGTGCACACACTTGTTTTTTGCCGCTGTTTAGTAGTAGTCAGAATCGATATGGATTGATTTCCTTTATCAATAATTTCTGTAAACTTGTTTTTGATGTAAAATCGGGGGGTTCCCAATTTTTTAATATTTTGTTTTAGTTGTCGTATATATTTTGTACACAGTCAACATGTGTAATGCCTCGTACCTATATATTAACCTAGCTACACTGTGTTAGGTTTTGTCAGACCTTTGAAGTTTAGGTTTGTGCATAATTTGTATGGGTTTCGGGTTTCTTTCTTACATTTTTTTAAAGAAACACCTCCCAATATTTCAAATACACATCTTGCCTGGCATTTACATGATCTGTCGTTGTTTAGCATGGGGTCTTCTATCATGTCTATTGATTTGTGATGTTTTTTTTAGCTTACTTACTGTTTATTCCTGATATATTACTTAGTATATATTTCTTGATGTAACATATAGCTCTCTAATGCAAATACATTTCATTCCTTCCTTCTTTCTCCTCTTCTCAGCTTTGTTCTCCTCTTCACTACTTCAGAATCAGACCATGCAATGTAAATGACGAATCACCTGTCAACATAGCAGTGTGCTGAAGTGTCTTCATGTTTGTTATTTATTCTTCTCCCTTGAGACTTTTTCATTTGCTACTGATGTCATGCTACCATCGTTGGAGAGTGTGTTTGTTCTCTGATGCCTTATGTTCCTAATGCCTTATGTTCCTAATGCATTATGTTTTGAATGCCTTATTTCCAAATGCCTTATTTCCTAATGCCTTATGTTCCTAATGCCTTATGTTCCTAATCCCTTATGTTCCGAATGCCTTATGTTCCGAATGCATGTTGTTCCTAATGCATTATGTTCCTAATGCATTATGTTCCTAATGCATGTTGTTCCTAATGCATGTTGTTCCTAATGCCTTATGTTCCTAATGCATGTTGTTCCTAATGACTGTTGTTCCTAATGACTGTTGTTCCTAATGCATGTTGTTCCTAATGCCTTATGTTTCTCATGCCTTATGTTCCTAATGCGTTATGTTTGTAAGGCCTTATGTTCCTAATGCCTGTTGTTCCTAATGCCTTATGTTCCTAATGCCTGATTTCCTAATGCCTTATGTTCCTAATGCATGTTGTTCCTAATGACTGTTGTTCCTAATGCATCTTGTTCCTAATGCCTTATGTTTGTAATGCCTTATGTTGCTAATGTGTTATGTTCCTAATGCTGTATGTTCCCAATGCATTATGTTCCTAATGCCTTATGCTCGTAATGCCTTATACAGAATTGTTCCCCTTCTTTCTTCACTGTTTACTTTGCTTCCAACTTTCTCAACAATCATTTTTCTTCATCGTGCTCCACTACATATGCATCTTTGTCATCTGCGTTCCTATTTGACAATGATGAATCATCAGACATTGTATGCTACGCACTAACATCTCCTCATGTCCTAATGTGCTCCACATTCAGCTCTCGCAAGTACTTCCCTCAGTAACTCTTCTTTCTCTCACCATATTGATACTAAACATTTCATCAGATTTCTCATCGGTTCCACATTTATTCGTTATTTAAAAAAAGTGAACCATCTACACTACTCGTTTAAAAAATATGATTACATTAATTGAATTAGTGAGAGAAATTTCAATCACAAACAATTGGTCTTCCTTATTGCACTGCTTCATACCCTATTATAGTAATACCTAGTGCCATGCTAAATGTCAATTGTTAAGTGATTCGTTTGACTCACACCGACACCCTCCCATAAACACCCACCCACACCGCCCCTTCCACAAACACCTCCCCTGCCAAACCTCCCCTCCCACACCTCCCCTCCCCCACACACCCTCTCCACACACACCCTACCACACCAGCCTCCCACAACGCCCCTCCCACACCGCCCCTCCCACATACACCATCCCCCACACACCGTCCCCCCACACATCCTCCCACACATACCCTCCCATACTACCACTCCCACATCTCTCTTTTCCCACCGCCCCTCCCGCACCTCCTCTACCACATACACCTCCCTCCCACAC
>CM059187.1:2147715-2167207 GCA_030323885.1 Branchipolynoe longqiensis | reverse complement strand
AATGACTAATAGATACGTTTGACATCCAATAGTCGATGATATAAAAATCAATGTGCTCTAGAGGCGTCGTTAAATAAAACAAGCTGGTTTTTATTCTCCTCACAATATGAAAGTAATGTGTGTCCAATGTGCAGGGAGAGTGATCGCCGGCTGGGTCTCTGATCGACCCTGGGCCGACTGTCTCTTCATTAACAACATGGCCCTCATTATTGGCGGTATCGCCACAATGATGTGCCCCTTCTTCACCAGCTACACCGCGCTTGTCATTTACGCCAGCATCTTTGGACTCTGCATAGGTAAGGTAATCGAGAGGCTTTAGCTTTTATTCAAGAGTTGAGAGATTTTCCAATTTGTTTTCTTGTTGGTATATTTCCGATTTTTTTTTCTTTTTTGGTGGATTTCCGATTTTATTGGTTCTTTTTGGTAGATTTCCATTTTTTTTCCCTATTGGTGAATAGCCGATTTTTTTTCTTGGATTTACGACTTTTTTATCTTTTTGATAGATTTCCAATTTGTTCCCCCCTTTTTTTTGTGAATTTCCGAAATTTTTTCTTGTTGGTGGATTTCCGAATTTTTTCCCGATTTATTTTCTTGTTGGTGGATTTCCGATGTTTTTTCTTGTTGGTGGATTTCCGATTTTGTTCTTTTTGGTGAATAATCTGGTTTTTTTTTTCCACATTAAAATAAAATTCACATCGATTCATCCAATACTGATGTACTTATATGACACTGTTATTGCTGTGGAACTTGTATGTTGATCATATGTCTATCTTACATTAGCTTGAAGTAACTGACTGCCAAATGAAATGGCTGCCAAAGTCTGGAAGGCCCAAACGGTAAAGGAAAGACAAATTCCTGACATAAAAACATACAAAAAAATCTGTGCAAAATAAAGCCAGGAAACCCCCACTAAGCTGCGCCCCAACTGGGGGGGGGGGGCATGTGATATGTCACGGCCCACCAGTTGGACAGCCCTTGGAAGGTGAACAGCCAGAAAACCATCAGATAACACTAAAACCACACACCAACCACTTACCAATCACCTAATTCAGGACACAAGATGGAGCTATAGTACGGGAGTTTATTGAGGTATAGGTTAATGGTTGCATCAAGTAGGTACAGTAAGTGGGGGAAATTGACGGTATAGGACAAGTAATCAAGAACAGTGGGAGAATCGAGGTCATGAATGTAACAGTAAGGAATATGACAACAATGCAGTAGAACAATAAGCGAAACAAGGTCATAGCGATAATCGGGTCAGGTCGGAATTGTTACTTTAATTAAGGAGTGAGGATGATAGGAGAATAGGGGGTGAGTTAATCGGGTCAATAGGGGCAAGCGAAATAGAGCATAGGTTAAGTCTCTTCATGACCCGGGCCTCAATCCTCGGCATTGTCGGTAGGGTGGGGTAGGGGTGAATGTGGGGTGGGTGGGGCGGTGAGAATAGGGTAGGTGTTGCTGGGTCGGCGTCTGGAGGAGAAGTGGGGTTGGGGCGCTGTAGGGGCGGAAATTACGTCACAGGGGTCGCCGGGTACCGGCGGTGCCTCCAGTGTGTGTGATGTTGTCGCCACCTGGAGTTAGTAGGGGGCCTATGAATAAAAGGGGGGAATGGGGGCGATGTGGGTGTGGGCGGTAGGGACAGGGAGGGGAGGAAGGAGGGCAGCTCCGACTTGATCCCGAATTACCCACATTGCCTAGCAATATGGACATTGCGTACAAGCCTATAATATGTAAATAGATTAGGCTAGTCTAGAAATAGTGTAGAAAATATAACCATTATCAAGAAAAAAACTAACATAGATTACTAATCACAAATAATAACTATATGAAACTCAAACCGATAACTGCCCAGCATTGAAAAGGAAGCCCGATCATCCGAGCTTATGTTATAGATAGCATAAACATCCCATAATTCTTTTTTTGTTTAACTTGTTTTTAATTGGCCAACTTGTGAGATATTTGAGGTGTAAACAAGCCAGATTAACTTTGGACACCACGCCAAAACTCTGACGCCATAGGCTTCAGTACTAACCTCTTCTATTAAATTGCCTTATTTCAACAAATGCTTAATAAGTTTTAGGTGTTGCTAGGACGTAAAACTCCAAACATCTAACAATCGACTTAATAAGTACACCAATATCTAAACCTGTGTTCACACATACAGAGTTAAATCTAACTAAACCGATTTAGCGCTGCGTTCACACTTACCACATTTTGAAAGTTGTCGCGTTACCACACGCAATAGTTAAACTGCTTTAAGGAAGCAGTTTCAAGAATCAAATCTAGGTCAGTGTTTTTGGTTTTGAAAAATGTTATCCTTTTCATGGGAATGTGTAGTTTTAGACTTCCCCCCCCCCAAAAACATACAAACTGAGTGTGCCTCAGATGTAGCTAGGAGCTAAAACCTGACACACCCATTGCTCACACAGCGGCGTTCGTCTCACTGAGGTCGATCATTCTCGTCGATTTGATTGGTCTAAACAAGCTGACGTCAGCGTTTGGAATTATCGTCCTCTGTCAGGGCTTGACCTCATTCGTCGGAGCTCCGATAGCAGGTAGGTTATGTTTTACCCCCCCCCCCCTCCCCCCAGCCCCACCCCCAAACACCCTTCCCCCCTCCTTCCTCCTCCCAGGAGCTGGTCATAGTAGCAAAAGACCCTATAATACTAAGACGGCTCACTCCCTATCTCTCCCATGGTAATGTAAATTTTGCAGTGCCACCTTGTGGTGGGTTTGATCAGCCCGGCTGCTGGTTGGTGTTTCACATGTAAACACATACAATTATATTATACATGAGATAGGTAAGTATGAATACACATCAATATGAAATTGCTATGAACAAATACACATCATCATCAGCATCATCATCATCATCGCCATCATCACACATCTTTCACATTCATATATACATTTATACATATAATATAGCAACTGTTTAACCAAGAGAACAGCCAGTGGTGGGTTTGATCATTTTGATTACACAGTACAGGGTGAGTGAGCCGTCTTAGTATTATAGGGTCTTTGACATAGCTCAGGCGGTAGAGTGTCCATCTGTGAAGATGTGGGTCATCCGATTGATCCTGCTCAGTGGGCACAAATTTGCAGTTTGGGCTATTTTCCGTTCCAACCAGTAGTCCACAACTGGTTCATCAAAGGCTGTGATATGTGCTGTCCTGTCTGTGGGAAAGTGCATATAAAAGACCCCTTGCTGCTTATCGAAAAGAGTAGTCTATTTTGTCATATATGTATATATATATATGTGTGCGGAGCGCCCGCGCCTGCACGCGCACCCTGGCGGAATGTGTACGGGGAGTTCCATAAATAAACCACTTGCTATACATCGACTGAAGCGTACAGACGTTCTCCTTACATGGTGTCAGATGTCAACTACCGATATGGCACTGACAGGCCTAAAGCCTCCCAGACCACTAATATTAGACGCAAATGCAAGCAGTAACTGGAAAACCTGGTACAGGGCCTACAGAATATATGCGACGGCCGCAGGAGTAAAAATGAAACCAGAAGATGTTCAGTGCTGCATATTCCTGCACGTGGAAGGCCATGAATCCCACAAAGTGTATGACAACTTGGACTTGGTACCCGAGGATGAAGACAAGATAGAACCCACAACCCAAACTGTATCGGTCGGTGAAACATCATTATAACCTGATTTTGATTCAACACCTATAACCAAACCTCCGAAGACATCACTACGTATATCACTGCTCTCCGTGACAAAGTGTCTGAGTGCGAGTACGGTCCAATGGAGGAAACGTTATTACATGACCGAATAGTAGCCAGTGTTCAGAACAGGGAATTACAAAACAAGTTACTTCAAACAACGAAGGCGGACCTCACTCTACAAAAATGCATTGGAAATATGCCAGTTGACTGAGTACAATTCCAGACATTTGAACGAAAAGCCCGAAGACCACTTAAAGGAAGTAGACGCCATCTCCGGAAGCGCCAGTGCACATACTGGCAGGCCCACAACGATGCCATCTTGGAAGCCCCATGGTCCGAACAACAACAACAACAACAGGGCCAGCAACACCACCATGTGTCAACTGCTGTTACGATCACTGTAGGGGAGGGTGTGCGGCCCATGGCAAAACATGTAATTAATGCCGCAAGCTAGGCGGACACTTCGAGAGTGTATGCAGAAGCAAGTCCAGACCACTGAATGAAATATCTACAGGTCACCCAGACACCACATGCAACATGGGACACAAAGGAGCAGCATCGGTGTCGAGTGTGGACAGTCTGGAGGCGGACTTATTCGTTGGCGCAATCAACGACGATCATGACGATTGCACCAGACTGTGGCACAAAAATGCTTGCGTGGAGGACCAGGACATATGTTTCAAGGTGGACTCAGGATCGCAGGCCAACCTGATCCCATGCGAGATCTTCAACAAGTTGAAGGAGACAACACTGATGAAATCGAAATGTCGACTGATCACCTATTTGGGGCATCGAATTGTCCCGGATGGCGAGGCGATCCTAAACACAAATGGGCACAAGATCAAGTTCCAGATCGTTCAAAGAGGGCACCCCATATTAGGACAAAAGGCATGTATCCAACTGGGAATCCTCACCAGGATTGATGAGGTGTCAAAAACAACGGTCACTGGGACACAGTCGACAGGATCCCGCAGCAAACGAGCAGATGAACTGGTGAGCCAATATTCCGATGTATTCTGTGGCCTTGGCCTGATCAAAACAAATGCTGTAATTTATATCAATCGACATGTAACACCAGTCGTAGATCCACCAAAACGTATCCCATATGCTATTCAGGGTCAAGCTCATGATGCAATTATATGAATGATTAAATTAGGGGTCATTACCGAACAGCATGAGCCGACCAAGTGGGTCAACTCAATAACAATTGTCCGTAAGCCGCACAAATTACGCATATGTTTAGACCCCACAAAGCTTAACAAGGCAATCATGAGAGGCCCATACCCTACCCGGACTATAGATGAAATAATAGCAAACACCGCTCATGCTAAATATTTCTCTGTGTTAGATGCCAAGTCAGGGTACTGGCAGATCCAGCTAGATGAACAAAGCTCACATCTCTGCACTTTCAACACCCCATGGGGATGGTATAGATATACTCGGCTGCCTTTTGGCATTAAGACAGCCAGGGATATCTTTATCGAAGAAATGCAGTGGATAGTAGGGGATCTGCTAGGAGTAGGAGTGGTACCAGATGACATACTAATATACGTGGCCACAGTCGAGGAACATGACCACAGGCTTAAGTCAGTACTGGGACTGATTTGAAATTAAATGCAGACAAATAAAATATCTGCTAAAAACAGGTGTCGTATGTCAGTCATCTCCTCACTCAAGAGGGAGTGCGACAAGACCCTGCTTGAGTACAAACAATAGTCAACTTTCCCATGCCACACGACAAGCCCAGTGTAGAGTGATTTCTCGGCATGGTTGGATATGTACATAAGTTCATACCGAACATGTCAGAAATTGCCAAACCTTTACGGACGCTGTTGGCAAAGGATGTGGTGTGGCACTGGCAAGTCAAACAAGAATCAGCATTCAGTAACCTGAAACAAAAGCTCAAAGACGCTCCAGTGCTGGCATACTATGATGTACACAAGCCTGTCATCATACAGGTGGATGCCTGCCAATCAGGTTTAGGGACCCTATTGTTACACAATCAAAAGCCAGTAGCTATGGCCTCCAGGGCACTCGATAATGTGCAAAGTAACTATGTGGTAATAGAAAAAGAGATGCTTGCCATTGCTTTGGGTGTAAACAATTTTATGAGTATGCATACGGCCAAGTAATACAAATTGAGACAGATCATAAACAGCTCCTAGCCATAATGGAAAAGCCAATACACAAGCTGTTCACATGCATGCAACACATGCGCATGATGCTGCATACAAGCATCACTAATCCCATACAACACACATAAAGCTGATCTGACAGTCGAGAACAACATGATCATGAAAGGCAATAGACTAATCATCCCCAGCAGATCACGCAATCGAATCATAGAAATTCTACATGAAACGCACCTCGTGGTTACTAAAACAAAACAACTCGCTTGCGACACAGTCTTCTGGCCAAAGATAGATTCAAAGATCGCTAAACGAATCGAGCAGTGTGCCACATGCCAAATACACAGAAAACAACTACATCACAAACCAATGATAAACCATCAAATACCCAACGAGCCGTGAGAAAAAATCGGGGCCGATTTATTTGAGTTAGAAAACACATTCTATATCATAACAGTAGACTACTTTTCAAAATACCCAGAGGTAAACCAATTAAAAGACATTTTGTCTCTAAGTATAATAAAAGCACTAAAAGACAATTTTGCCTGGCATGGTATACCATGCCAGTAGGTGTCGGGCAATGGTCCACAGTTTCGAAGCCAAGAATATGCCATGTTTGCAGAACACTACAATTTCAAACCGATATATTCAAACCCCCAATTCCCCAAAAGCAATGGCCAGGTTGAAAGGTTCATCCAAACAGTCAAAACAATGTTTTAAAAATGCAAAGCAGAGAACAAAGATATAGAGTTAGCATGAACTACCGCAACACACCACTCATCACATTAAATGCATCCCCGGCACAGCTCATAACGAGCAGACTGCTCAGATCCAGAATACCAATACACCCAACAAACTTAAAGCCGCAAAGACAGAAAAACAAAGCACAATTAATAAACAATACACAACAGACACAAAAGCACTATCACAACATAAAGGCAGGGCGCTCCCACAAACAGCTAAAGGTAGGGGTCAAAATTAGGTATCAAAATCACAACAAACAATGGGTACACGGAACAATCACAAACAGAAAAGGACCGACTGGACGAGAGTACAAAATACCCAATACGAGAAACAAACACATCAACCGTAAACACATACACAAAATAGAAACCCCAGCCCCGGAATATTTGACCGATATAGCGCAGCACAAATAGACACACCACAACCAGCCATACAACAACAACAAGAAATAGCTGACCTACCTACACCACCACCAGTCAGAGTGTCCAGCTTCGGATGGGTGATAAAACCGATAATACGACTAGCTCTATAAGCAACCCAGAAGATATTGAATCATTCAAAATAAGAAATATCCGAGTGGATTATCTATGCGATCATTAAAATAAGAATAAAATCAAGAATTAAATTGCTACAACATTGTTAGAATTAAGTGAAAATGTGCACAAGTGCATAAACTTTACTATCAGATAATATTGTTAGAGTTAAGCGATAAACATGCATAAGTGCATAGACCTCACTATCAGATAATTGTTCAAACAAATCAAATAATACAATACAATGTTAGAATAAGCCTAGGTTTAAGTTTACAATAACTTGATAGAGTATCTGTACAATGTTAAAAACTAAATCAAAATCAAGAATTTAAAGGATTGTTACATCGTTAGAATTAACCGATAAATGATGCATAAGTGCATAGACCCAACTATCAGATAATATGTAAAATAAATCAAGACATACAATGTTCGAATAAGCGTAGGTTTAAGTTTAAAATTAAAAAAATTAAAAAAGGGAGAATAGCATTGACGATGTATGAAGACACAATGAAACCAGAGCAAGATCGCAAGTCGTAAATGAAAACTCAATATGATCAGATGTCGGAAGGGAGATATATATGTACGGAGTGCCCGTGTCTGCACGCGCACCCGGGCGGAACATGTATGGGGAGTTCCATAAATAAACTACTTGTTCTCCATCGACTGAAACATACAGACGTTCTCCTTACAGTCTGCACTGGCTTGGGGGACGTCCAGGACAAATCAATAATCACAGCCTTCCCCACGGAAATGGATACAACTAGCAGTTGTACTTCACTGGAAAAATGCAGCACCAAACAGGTTCAGGCACATATATGGTGTCAGCTTTCAAATAACCTGATAATACTGCACATATTAATAGTTAAACTATTTTCCCATTTGTGATAGTTTAGTGTGTTGATACAATCGCTAACAAGCAGAGATTTTGATTGAATATCAGCTAAAAGTGAATTATCCAAACTAAACAGCTAATGAAACTAATTAACACGCAACACAATTAAAGCAAAGAGACAACACTCTAATATAGAAATTGCATACGGATACCATCGTAGGGTTGATGAAAATGGAAATACTGTGCAGGATACAAACCCATACTTCTTGCCATTCCGGGGACTAGCATGCTAACCAACCATCACCTAAGCTCCCTGATGCAATCATCCTATCCACGCCTAGCTGTCTGTGTGGCTCCTTGCCTGACAGGTCAGTGCAAACGACTGCGATATCGTTGTAATTGCTATCACTCTCCCAACAAATGTTTCATGACATAAACACCAGGTTTATGGAGGGATCTACACACAATTTTATCAGCGCTACTTTAGCGTGCGGTCTATAGCTAGCGTGTGGTCTATATCAATGAACACCCACATCAGTATCCTCCTCACATTGAAGGTCAAGGTTAAGCCTAGGGTTTAGGGTTAGGGATAAAGTGCAGGTAGACCGGATGCTAAAGTGTAAATGCCCAGATAGACCACATGCTAAAGTGGCACCTATTTCTCTTAGTTTTGAACTGGTCAACCTGGTTCAATCTCACCTGGAGGAGTATCTACTGTCCGCTAGGGGTCAGGGCGATAATGGGTGACGGGAGTACCAGGGCCGCGTTCAGGGTCCGTCTCAGAGGCGCCTCGGAGGCGCCTGTGACGTCAGGCTAGTCTGAACAATAACAGCAGTTGGTCGCCTCAAAAATGGCCACCCCCATAGGTGGCGGCCATTTGCAATGGACAAGCTGCGCTGTGATTGGCTGAAACAACTGGATACGGCAGCCATTTTCGAGATGCTTTTTGTCTCTACTATGAAAAGGGAGGCGTCGCCGAGACGTCGCCGAGACGGACCCTCAATGCAAATAGACCAAAAAGCATCGCCGAGACGTCACCGAGGCGCCTCCGAGACGGACCCTGAACGCGGCCCTGGTCACTGAGCGTCCCCGGCCTCCCCCAACCCATAGTTATGTGAAATAACGAGCTACCTGACAACGGACTGGTTCGGTGCTGTGGGTAATAGAGAGCTTTAAACTCACCGGGTGGTATTCTGGTATTAGAGAGCTTTAGTCACACAGTGTGGTATTGTGGTCTTAGAGAGCTTTAGACACACAGGGTGGCATTGTAGTATTAGAGATCTTTAGACACACAGATGGCATTGTAGTGTTAGAGAGTTTTAGTCACACAGTGTGGTATTGTGGTATTAGAGAGCTTTAGCCACACAGTGTGGTATTGTTGTATTAAAGAGCTTTAGCCACACAGTGTGGTGTTGTGGTATTGGAGAACTTTAACCACACACGGTGGTATGGTGGCATTAGAGAGATTTAGACACAATGTGGTATTGTGGTACTAGAGAGCTTTAGCCACACAGCGTGGTATTGTGGTATTAGAGAACTTTAGCCACACACGGTGGTATTGTGGTATTCTAGAGCTACAGCCAAATATAGTGGTATTGTGGTATCAGAGAACTTTAGTCATACAGTATTGTATTGAGGTGCTAGAGAGATTTAGCGACGCAGTGTGGTATTGGGACTAGAGAGCATTATCCATAAAATATGATCTTTAGACATACAGAATAGTCTTGTCGTATTAGAGAGCTTTAGACACACAGGATAGTCTTGTCGTATTAGAGAGCTTTAGACACACAGGATAGTCTTGTCATACTAGAGAGCTTTAACCACACAGGATAGCATTGTCGTACTAGAGACCTTTAGCCACACAGGATAGTCGTGTTGTACTAGATAGCTTTAGACACACAATATAGTTGTGTCGTACTAGAGAGCTTTAACCACACAGGATAGTATTGTCGTACTAGAGACCTTTAGCCACACAGGATAGTCGTGTTGTATTAGATAGCTTTAGACACACACGATAGTTGTGTCGTACTAGAGAGCTTTAGACACACAGGATAGTATTGTCGTACTATAGAGCTTTAGATAGTCTTGTCACACTGGAGAGATTTAGTCACACAGGATAGTCATGTCATACGAGAGCGCTTTAGACACACATAATAGTCGTGTCGTACTAGAGAGCTTTAGACACACCTGATAGTCTTGTCATACCAGAAAGCTTTAGACACACATGATAGTATTGTCATACTAGAGAGCTTTAGACACACATGATAGTATTGTCATACTAGAGAGCTTTAGACACACATGCTAGTATTGTCATACTAGAGAGCTTTAGACACACATGATAGTATTGTCATACTAGAGAGCTTTAGACACACATGATAGTATTGTCATACTAGAGAGCTTTATACACACATGATAGTATTGTCATACTAGAGAGCTTTAGACACACATGATAGTATTGTCATACTAGAGAGCTTTAGACACACATGATAGTATTGTCATACTAGAGAGCTTTAGACACACATGGTAGTATTGTCATACTAGAGAGCTTTAGACACACATGATAGTATTGTCATACTAGAGAGCTTTAGACACACATGGTAGTATTTTCGTACTAGAGAGCTTTAGACACACAGGATATTATTGTCATACTAGAGAGCTTTATACACACAGGATAGTATTTATTGTAGTACTAGAGAGCTTTAGCCAGTCACAGTGGTGTTGTGGTACTAGATAATGTTAGCCTCGTAGTGTGGTCATGTGGTACTAGAAGCTTTAATCGACTAGAGAGCTTTAGCCACGCAATATGGTCCTGTGGTATTAGAAAGCTTTGCGGTCTGGTGGTGTAAGACAGCTTCAGTACCAGATACCTTTAGCTGCATAGCCTGATCTTGTTGTACTACATAACTTTAGCTACACAATGTGTTCTGGTACTAGCAAGCTGTAACACACAATCAACTTCCCACTCAGTTACATTATCATGAGACTGAGCTAACCAGGCGTTGTCCTATCCTAATAATGCCAAGCGCCAGTCTACATAGCAACACATATCAATGTTGTAAATCATTGGTTTTGACTTGGCTGGGAATCCAATTCCCTACCTTTCGCACTGCAAGTTCGGGAACAGCATCCAGTATATATATAAATGTAGTTGTTGTTCTTGACAGTACAAATATAGAAAATATAGATATATGGATGGTGATAAACCATGCCAGTCATTCCTGGAGTGTTATTTATTGGCTTATACGCTGACCCCCCCGCGCCCCCCCCCCCCCACCCCCCGTCCCCTGCCACCACCACCATGCGGGTGTAGGGGTGGGGGTGGTGGTATTGGGTTGGGTGTTTCCGGCTTCAGTTGCGGTTGACGCTGCCGTTCTCCTTGCGATACAACACTCCAGTCCCTGCTATATATTTATATAGATAGCTGTCATCCATACACAGAGACAACACGGAGACGGAGCCGGTTGATGAGAAGTTTGTATGGTATGGTAGGCACAGCCCGCTGAGTAAAGTTAAAACCCGTCACACTGCGACGGTATATAGTTGCGTTTGGCTGCCCCAGAGGGCGCCAGCGGCGAAATCAGGAACTACACTGAGTCCACTGGGTGTTGGTCAGTGAGAGATTAACTGCGAGGTGGTCTGTCCTTTGTTTATACGCCCATACTTCATTACATCGCCTATATATATATGATCTATAAGGATTATGTTAATATAAATAATCAGCAGGTTGTGTTATTATGTGACCGGTGGAGCCGCCACTCGGTTGTCCACCTCACTAACCGGATCGAGCGACCATTGTCAGTTGCCACATACAATTTTAATTAGGTAGGGTAATGTAATCCCTTGCCAGAGATTGTATCTTATCTTAAAGCTGCTTATTCGGATGGTTTTAAGCTTCTGCCACGATATGAGATACTATACTAGCATAGTACATTATGTGTCATATATATATATATATATATGTATAAGAATTATACGAGTATAATAACCAGGAATATCCCACCTTTCCCCCATCACTCACTCAGTTTTATGGGCTGATGGAGTCTGTCCTAGTCATCTACTGCTGCAGCCTTCCCAACCCCAGCTCCGATGGTGTCGCCACAACTCCTCCATACTGTAACCACCACTCACTGTACTGCTGAAATTTTGTTTAGGTACGAGACGTGTGTTCCTCTAGGCAGATTGAATACACTCTCACCCACTATCATGTCTTCCGCTTGTTTCATTATGTAGGCAAACTATTATATATATATATTTATATATATATATATATATATATATATATATATGCAAATATATGTGACCTTAGTGTTATTCTTCAATCCAGCTGTGAGAAATTAAGGCCCATTATCCAGCCCTGGTCGAGTCAAACCAATGGCTTAAAAATGTATACTTGTCACTTCCTAGCCAGGCACTCCGCCTTATTAGGATAGGGCAAGGACTGGTTGGCTCGGTGTCAGGATAATGTGACTGAGTGGGCTATTAAGTCATGGTGTTGGCGGCTTAGTCTCCCAGTGGGGCAGCACTATAAAGTCACCATGAGTGCACACTGTCACAAGTCAGTACCCATCCTGATATGACCTTATATGTTGCTAGGATGTAAAACAACAGCAAACAAACAACAAACAAAATCCAATATTGCCTATTCTTCCCAACCCAAAAGCCTTGATTCGACCATGACCCAGATTAAGGACACTAATTATGGAAACGACTTGGTGCCGTAAAATAAGTGCATATCACGTGACTCATTAAACCGATCTGATTACGTAATACTCCCAGGGGGCTCCGAGCACAAGACGTTGAAGGCTACCTAATTATTTAATTAAATTTAGCCGTGTTAAGGCCCTGTCACACTACGACGTGACAACATCAGCGTAGGCAGAACGTGAAAATAAGTATTTTACGTCGAAGTTATCGGCGTAATATGCAAATTGTGGACGTGAATGCCGCGTAGTTGACGTGAGCGTAACATGAAAGTAACGTCGGCGTAACGTCGGCCTAGCGTTATAACACGTTATAACAATGTTATCGACCCGTCATCGTATCGCTCGGCCGACGTTCCATTACGTCTGACCCCCGTTAATTGAACGCTGCCCACACGTTGCTCCCACCCGGGCCGTCGCTCTGACGTGACATAACGTAACTCTAACGTCATTTACGCTGCTATAACGATCGTGGAACGTCTACCTAACGTCATTGTCATGTCATCCCGACGTAGCGGATTCACGTTGAGATACGTCGAAAGTTTTGAACATGTCCAAAACCTTGACGTAACTCGACGTAACACGCCGTAATGTGACGTAGCTCGACGTCAGTCTAACGTCATTATGACGTCATCATAACGTAATCCAACGTACATCAACGTAATGATGAAATATCACCACGTTACACTCACGTTCGCTCATTACGTCGTAGTGTGACAGGGGTATTACGCGGTGCACTTACTAATCACACCGACTGAAGGAAGGTGTGCAAGTGTCCATTGTCTTCCTCATTAGAATGGGCACGTCGAGCCCAGGTGTTGATATCTATTGGCTTATCTCAAATAGGAGCCGGTAATGCTGGGCTATTAACAATAGGCAGTTTCCACCACTACCCTATCCCTCTGGCTGCAATGGCGCGAAGTAATATGACGCGTAGGACCTATGCGCAAGCTATGTTAAAATATATTCAAAATACAATATATTATAATGCATTTTATATCAGTCTGGACATTATAGTTAAATTGCAGACTTCCAAACTGTGCCAATTTGAAATTGTATTTTGAGCTAGGGGAATTGTTAAATATATGGATGTAATTTCGCAGTGTTTTGAGTGATAGCATAATTTACACATAATTACGCAACATTACGCACAAAATCCTACTGTGTGAGGGACGCAGGAGGGGGGCATTCGGTTACAAGCACCGCCCCCAGGGGGGTATTCCACCAATGTGTTACTTCAGGAGGATAGATATTGGCAAAGACCCTATAATACTAAGACTGCTCACTCAGCCTGTACTGCGTAATCAAAATGATCAAACCCACCACTTGGTGCGCTGGCTGTTCTCTTGGTTAAACAGGTGCTATATTATATGTATAAATGTATATATGAATGTGAAAAATGTGTGATGATGGCAATGCTGATGATGATGCTGATGATGATCTGTATTTGTTCATAGCAATTTCATATTGATGTGTATTCATACTTACCTATCTCATGTATAATATAATTGTATGTGTTTACGTGTGAAACACCAACCAGCACCCGGGCTGATCAAACCCACCACAAGGTGGCACTGCAAAATTTACATTACCATCGGAGAGAAAGGGAGTGAGCCGTTTTAGTATAATAGGGTCTTTGATATAGGGTAACATAAAATAATTCCCTTCCTAGCATTTATATTTGTATAATGCGTTATGCATCACATTTTCAAAGAGTAATTAAAAGATAGTATAAGGTACAATATTTAGAATTACACCCCTTTAGAAAAAATGCCAGTATTTAGTCAGTATGACTAGTTACATTTGTTTGTTGTTTGTTTGTTGTTGTTTTACGTCCTAGCAACATCTAAGGTCATATCAGGACGGCTAGTTACATTTTGAATACAGTAATACATATGGCAACAAGTAAAAAGGTATGTCGTTAGTTTTTACAATTAGCGCCTCATTATATTGAAAGTGTACTCCTATATGTATGCAATCGACCAGACTATGCACCTTTAAGGTTTTGGGAAGGCTCATACTGGGTATCCACAGAAGTCTGTGAAAATGTAGATATTGTGTGTCGTTGGATGAAAATGCTTCAAAAGCGGTTTAAAAATAGTATTGATTTAACCATACACATTTAAACTGACTAGTTTGGTGAAGGAATTTACATAATTTTTCTAAATCAAAGCATTTATCTAGATTAATATCCAAACATCCAACATAGGTACCTTTGGCCATTAATATCTGCAGTAGTAATTCTTGAATTTAAATGGACGTCAACCTTAATCAATGTGATATATCTATATATAGAGCATAGCAGAGACGCATACCGATCTGATCGTTAAAGGGGCTGTCACATTACGATGCATCTGGCAAGCGCGTGGCCAATGCGTAAAATCACTTTTTTTCACCCATCAAGATGCGTCAAACTTTTTGGTGAGGGGGGAAAAGTTGGACATATACATAATGTATACATAGTGTATGGCCAAGGTATTGCCAAGGTATGGCCAAGGTATGGCCAACACATGGCTAACATGCCTCCCGGCGAAAAATGCTAGAATTATGCTCACGGTACATTCCCAGAAGGCCGGTGAACATTATACACATTATTCGATCGCTATAACTATGCATCATACGTTACATACATCAAGACACGGTGGAGAAATACAAAACGTATGTTAGACATATGTTAGACATACGTTAGATTATGATATCCATACATTGTCAGAATGCGGACTGAACGTTTCCACTGCCTTTAACGTAGGTCAACGAAATGCAACATAGTGAACAACATAGTCTAACAAACGTCTAACGTACATCGACATATGCCTAACGTACATTTGGTCCTCAATGCGCGTGTAAATTACATACCTGTCGTTGGCCTACTTAAGTAGTTTGTGTAACACCTTTCCCATGAACTGATATAATTTCCATTAACTGAGTGGTTTAATTATACCCTAGTGAGTAACTGCTTAATTATGCCCAAGTCACCATCAGCGCCATCTCTCGGCGCCCCCGGAGTTAGTAGGCCAGCGAGGACCAGATGGAGTGGCTGAATCGGTAATAAGCTTCCCAGGTAGAAGATCAGCCATTCAAAACCCAACCCAGCCAAACCAATGACTTACAAAATCCATACTTATCGCTAACTAGCCTGGCGCTCAATATTACTAGGATATGGAAAGGACTGGTTAGCTCAGTATTAGGATAATGTGACTGAGTAGACTGAGTGGGAAATTGGATCATGGCACCCGTATCCTGGTATTCCAATGGGACAGCACTATCAATTTACCATGACTGTGCACAGTTACAAATCGGTACTCATCCTGCTAAGACCCCAGATGTTTCCAGGATGTAAAACGCCATCAAACCAAGAAACCATCCAGCGATGAAACATGCAGCAAAGTGTATACCACAACTAAAGGAGGAGACTCAATGAACTCTTACCTGGCAACTGGGTCGACTTAACCAGCTCTTTATTGAGCATACAGTTGCACAGTCATTGTCCCATTCTTTCCACTGCTGATCTGAGGTGAGTTAAACATAGCCAGAATCATAGTGAATTACACAAATATGTCAAACACTTTAATCTGTGCTATACATAAATACAATTTGCGATTGTTTCTGAATACGAAACTATGACAACTACATCTGATTTCTAAGGAGGTCGACTTAAAAAGCACAAACTGAATAAGTGCTGGTGTGGTCTTCCTCGGTGCAGCGCGAACTGTGCTGATGAACACGCAAGACTCCGCATCAACGTCCTCACATTCCAGCCTCGTTTGGGGATTTTTTAAATAATTGTCTGCGGTGGGCTAAGTGTCATCGAACCGGTGACAGTGTCTCTTTAAATGTGTGTCCCCGTGAGAAGAAGGCAAATAAAAACAAACTCCAGAACGAATTCGCCTTTCCAACCTCCTTCAAACCCTCCCAGTAAGCGCTGTCTGAGAGGAGGGGTGGGTGTGAGGGAAGAACACTGTCAGTAACCATAACAACCTCTCTCAATATACTCCCATCTCAGGACCAGGCCTGCTGGCGTTGTGTGGGAAACATTGTGAGATCAAGTCACGTGATCCTCACAAAGATCCCCTGCTTCCTTCACTCAATCGGAAACACAATAGCCACATCAGTCAAGTGTCAACTGCATCTGCGATTTAGTCGCAATGCTTGCATTGCGTTTGATTCGAAAGGAACAACGACTCCCCGCCACCGGACCTGAACCACTCATGACATTAGCGCTTTCACACCTTGCATCCCTGCGATCTTATAAGGAGGGCCGCCGCCATCCATTGGCACTTCCCAGTGAGCCGACACAACAAATACATCTCCAGTTTCTTCCGCCCATTCACCCTTCTTCTACGTTAACACGTTACCCTTGTTACTTCTTTAGCCGGCCCCGCACGGATCTGTTCACCCGTTTTCTAAATAAACCTCAATCGAATATGATCAGTCATGGTTTGTATATCTTGAAACACCCTATTGTCTAGTAGTTATTTATGACCAACCCATAGGAAGGTTTCTGTGGTCAATCTGTGGCTATTTCTGTTATTCAGCCTAATGATGTTTCTCAGCCCCGTAGACTAGGCCTTATTACAGATTTGGAAATTATTGCAAACCCCATCTTTTAAGGTAAAATTATAGCAACCCCCATCTTTTAAAGTCAAATTTATCACTTAAAGTAAAATTATAGCAAACCCCATCTTTTAAAGTAAAATTATAGCAAACCCCATCTTTTAAAGTCAAATTATTGCCAACCCCAATCACTTAAAGTAAAATTATAGCAAACCCCATCTTTTAAAGTCAAATTATTGCCAACCCCAATCACTTAAAGTAAAATTATAGCAAACCCCATCTTTTAAAGTCAAATTATTGCCAACCCCAATCACTTAAAGTAAAATTATAGCAAACCCCATCTTTTAAAGTCAAATTATTGCAACCCCAATCACTTAAAGTAAAATTATAGCAAACCCCATCTTTTAAAGTCAAATTATTGCCAACCCCAATCACTTAAAGTAAAATTATAGCAAACCCCATCTTTTAAAGTCAAATTATTGCCAACCCCAATCACTTAAAGTAAAATTATAGCAAACCCCATCTTTTAAATTAAAATTATTGCAAACCCCAATCACTTAAAGTAAAATTATAGCAAACCCCATCTTTTAAAGTCAAATTATTGCCAACCCCAATCACTTAAAGTAAAATTATAGCAAACCCCATCTTTTAAATTAAAATTATTGCAAACCCCATCTTTTAAAGTAAATCATTGCAAACCCCATCACTTAAAGTAAATTTGAAGGTTTTTGAGTGTGCGTTTTAACCTACATAAAGACACCCTTCAATTCCCTGCGTCACGTCACAGAACCATTAGTAATACACAAGGGGGGTTTAGAGTCTAATTATCCTGGCCAGACTAATCCTCACCTATTGGGTTCGAGCTCAAGTAAAACACGGGTACGGCACCTCAAATGTGATTTTTGATGACCACACAACGATCTTGAAAATCGTTAAGAAACTGATCTCCTGTGTTCATCAGGTCTGGCCAAAACCATTTTGCAAGTAACAGTAAAAGGCGAAAGAAGGTTGGACACAAGAAGAGGTGGGAAGAGAACATCAGGCAATGGACAGGTCTGGAGTTCCGCAAATGCCAGAAGGTAGTTCGTGGAGAACAGGGAAAACTGGAGAAAACTGCTCGCAAAGACATGCGTGATGATCTGCCACGGAATAGCTGGTTTTAATGTCTGCAGGTTATCACCATCCATACTCACCCCCTGACACCGGACTCGTGTGAAGATGTCAACTTGCAGAGAGTCAATCGAACGCGGTGGTCGAATCGACAGAGCACATGCTCCCCGACGGAAAATCAGCAGTTCGAACACTACCCGAGTCGAACCGATGACTTACACAATTGATACTCGTCATTACCGAGCCTGACACTCAGCATTGATAGGATAGGGCAAGGACTGGTTAGCACAGTATCAGGATAATGTGACTGTGTCGGATATCTAGCAATGGTGCTGGCAACCATCTCTCAGTGGGGCAGCACTATAAAGTCACCATACGTTCACACTGACACAAGTCAACACCCGTCCTGATCTGACCATAAATGTTGCTTGGAAGTAAAACCCCAGCAAACAATTAAAGCCTAGATTCAAGTTGGTGCACCTTTAGCGTGGTAGTATTGTTTCACATCCAGTGGGTTGTGATGGTGTCAGGCCTGCTTCCAATACCCCCACCTTTAGCGTGGTAGTATTGTGTCACATCCAGTGGGTTGTGCTGGTGTCAGGCCTGCTTCCAATACCCCCACCTTTAGCATGGCAGTATTATGTCACACCCAGTGGGTTGTGCTGGTGTCAGGCCTGCTTACAATACCCCTACCTAGTTTACCCCTCCACCTCCCATTAAACAACTTCCCTCCTTTCGTGGGTTCGAACCCTGGGCGAGTCAACCCAATGACTTAAAAATTAATACTTCTCACCTCCTAGCCCGGCGCTCGGTATTACTAGGATAGTGGAAGGACGTGTTCGCTCAGTGTCAGGATAAGCTGACTGAGTGGGGTATCAGGTCATGGTGCTGGCGGTCTGATTTCCCAGTAGGGCAGCACTATAAAGTCGCCCTGATATATCCTTAGATGTTACCAGGATGTAAAACCAAAACGAACAAACAAAATCTTCCCTCCTTACCGGTTACCCATCTGTGTCCCGATCTCGCCCTTCCCCCCTTTCTCCGCCCCGTCACCCCCCTCATGCCCTCCTCTCCTACCCCGCTGACCCCCATCCACACACCTGTGTACACACTCAACAGGCCGGTGTCATCACATTCAGAGGCACCGCAGACCGGAAGTAGCTCCCAACTTCCGGAAGGGTGGTGGGGGAGTGGTGGGGGAGTGGT
>CM059187.1:2105238-2147215 GCA_030323885.1 Branchipolynoe longqiensis | reverse complement strand
TGCGTAATGCGAATGCGAATGCGTCAGAAATTCATTATCCCGATCGGTCCCTGTAGCGATCGGTGCGTAATGCGTAATGCGTAAAAGATGTGCGGATAGAAAAGCATCAGTCGCATTTGTCCATTGATATAGGGTTGGAGGAGGCGACTGATAATTACGGACAGCCGGGACAAGGTGGTGCGAACAGAATAGCATCAGTCGCATTTGTCCATTGATATAAGGCTGGAGGAGGCGACTGATAATTACGGACAGCCGGTGCAAACATGTAGGTTTATGGGGCGGACCTGTGAGGAAGCAGTCTTCATATTTGGGACGGTCCTAACATCCCTCTAAGCAAGCTAAACTGAGCCATGTTTGGACCGTCCCATTCTCTGTGTGTGTCTGTGTGTGTGTCTCTGTGTGTGTATCTGTGTCTGTGTGCGTGTCTCTGTTTGTGTGTCTGTGTGTGTCTCTGTGTGTGTGTCTGTGTGTGTGTCTCTGTGTTGTGTCTCTGTGTCTGTGTGTGTGTGTCTATGTGTGTGTATCTGTGTCTATGTGTGTCTCTGTGTGTGTCTCTGTGTGTGTCTCTGTGTGTGTCTGTGTGTGTCTGTCTCTGTGTGTGTCTCTGTGTGTGTGTCTCTGTGTTGTGTCTCTGTGTTGTGTCTCTGTGTCTGTGTGTGTGTGTCTCTGTGTGTGTGTCTGTGTCTGTGTGTGTCTCTGTGTGTGTCTCTGTGTGTGTCTCTGTGTGTGTCTGTGTGTGTCTGTCTCTGTGTGTGTCTCTGTGTGTGTGTCTCTGTGTTGTGTCTCTGTGTCTCTGTGTGTCTCTGTGTCTTTGTGTCTCTGTTGCTGTGTGTGTGTCTGTGTCTGTGTGTGTGTCTCTGTGTCTCTGTGTGTGTCTCTGTGTCTGTGTGTGTGTCTGTGTGTGTGTCTCTGTGTCTCTGTGTGTGTGTCTCTGTGTCTGTGTGTGTCTCTGTGTGTCTCTGTGTGTGTCTCTGTGTCTGTGTGTGTCTCTGTGTATGTGTGTGTGTCTCTGTGTGTGTCTCTGTGTCTCTGTGTGTGTCTGTGTGTGTGTCTCTGTGTCTCGTGTGTGTCTCTGTGTGTGTCTCTGTGTCTGTGTCTGTGTGTCTGTTCTGTGTGGTCTCTTGTGTGTGTCTCTGTGTTTGTCTCTTTGTGTGTGTCTGTGTCTTTGTGTCTCTGTTGCGTGTGTGTGTCTGTGTGTGTATCTCTGTGTCTTGTGTGTGTCTCTGTGTTTGTGTGTGTGTTGTGTGTGTGTCTTGTGTATGTCTCTGTGTGTGTCTCTGTGTGTGTCTGTGTGTGTGTCTCTGTGTTGTGTCTTGTGTTGTGTCTCTGTGTGTGTCTCTGTGTGTGTATATGTGTCTCTGTGTGTGTGTCTCTGTCTCTGTGTGTGTCTTTGTGTGTGTGTCTGTGTGTGTGTCTCTGTGTTGTGTCTCTGTGTGTGTCTCTGGGTGTGTCTCTGTGTGTGTATCTGTGTCTGTGTGTGTCTCTGTGTGTATATGTGTCTGTGTGTATATGTGTCTGTGTGTGTCTCTTTGTCAGAGACACACATAGAGACACACACAGAGACACAGAGTCACACACACAGAGTCACACACAGAGACACACACAGAGACACGGAGACACAGACACACACATAGGGACATGCACAGAGACAAACGACACAGACAAAGAGTCACACACACACAGTCACACACGGACACACACAGAGACACGGAGACACAGACACACACATAGAGACACACACAGAGACACAGAGTCACACACACTTTTTATATACTTCACTGCATAACGCATAACGCATAACGCATTACGCATTACGCGTATATGGAATGCTGGCATTCGCATAACGCATAACGCGTAACGCATAACGCATTACGCATTACGCGTATATGGAATGCGCCCTTTAGTGCCATTCTCCAGCCCTACTTCATAGACCCCCCCCCCCGCCACCCGACGGGCGGCCCGGTGACGTCACGGCGACCACGTGACACAATTCTATTACAGTTGTCAACTCGAGGGGGCCGGGCCTCCGTCAGCCGGCACGCCGAGAATCATGAGTCAATTTGCACCCACGCCGCTACCCGGCGTGCATCTGTTGTCTAACGGCACTAGTGCCATCCGTCAGTGCCACTAGGCTTTATAATCATGCCATTCGGGGGGCGGCGGGAAGCAGCAGAACCAGACCGGCGTTTAGGCGAGTATGGGAGATGAGTTCTATTTAGTAATTAAACAAAAGACAAACACATCCTCGCTCTATTTAAGTGCAGCTGATGTCAGATGGTGGGGTCTTTTGCAGCCAACAAGGAAAGCATGTTATTGTGTTTGCCTTGCAATGACTGGAAGTTTAATTTGGGATTCTATAATGATTCTATAAAAGCAGCATGTTATGTATACTAAAATAATGTTTAGTAAGCATGTACACAAATTGTGTGTAAATATACCTGTAACACTTATGGTAAGAAGACCAGTGCCACCCCACTGACAATACTAAAAAAGGAAATCCTATTTTCTGAGGGGGGGTGGGGTTCTACACAGAATAATTATTCTCAAATGTGTGTACCATTATCTAATAGTCTCAAACCCCAGCTATATAATAATTTTCATTCCTGTATTAAATGTTTGCTGCTTGTTCTTATTTGTTCTGATATGAGCTTAGATGATGCCAGGATGTAAACCTCCTCCTGGTGTCATTTGTAAACAGTTGTAGAGTGTACATTGTACTGTGCTGTGAGAGTGATGCACTTTCCCCACTGTAATCTTTGTGAGATTAACTATTAATATATGAGACTCAAAAAGGGGACGCTACACATTACAAGAACTCCTAACTTTATTCAACAATTTGTATAATATTACCCATAATGCAATGAGAATTTGAAGGTTGTCATTTCAAATGTAATATCACACACAACTTTATGTTGTTGAATCAGAGGATTCATTTGGACAGTATAATATAAATAGCAGTGTAGTATCATTGTTATGATGGATTGCCGTCTACTCCATCTGAGGAATAATCAACTAAGCGGAACATACTTCAAACCCCAGGCCATCTCCCGGTGTATTCTACCAAGGTCGGAATAAAAGTGACTTGTCAGGGCTCAGCCGTGTTGCGTGTAATGTCCTGCAGGGTCTGGGCCACTAGCCATGGGCATAGCAGTGTACCGTCAGAACTGTTCCCGCTCGCGTGCTGCCACCTATTGATGCTACTTATCGACAGAGGTCAGCATGCCTGAGACTTCTACCATGTGGGAGTGAGGCTCATGATAGACTACTACAGGATCTGCGCATTTAATCTAGAATGTGTTAGTAAGTATCCACGTACACCTGTATCCATCGCCAATAATCACTCCTTCTCGTTCACTAACTTATTCACCGCTGAAATGATTTGTAAAATGGCTACCAGTGTTTACGGCTGGAACACTAGTGCATCATCGCTGATGAATGTGTTATTCTGAAAAATACAAATATTTGCCACAAAGGACAACTGACTGAAGATTCCAGGGGGGTGTTTTTAGATAGTTCCTGGTGGAGACTACAGGGGGCGCCAGGGAGGGTTCTTATGCAAATAGTGCTTAGAGGCAGGAGATGGAAAGCATGAATGTGATTAGTTGATTAATTTCACATCACCATAATGGAGTACACATCACATAAGGCATGTACTTATACCATGTCTATATGTTAAATATACAATACCACTTATCCAGGCTTGATTATCTTTACCATATTTCCTCAACTTCTTTCTGGAGAAATTCTTGAGAAATTCTTGATTTATTGTGGGCCAATTTAGTTCTAAGCGAAGGGAGTAGGCATTTATTTAAAGAAATGTTTCAAGGATTTATGATTGTTTTTTTTGGTGTTTTATAGAAGGGAAATTACCATATGCATTTGAAGATCCCTGAAATCTAGTGAGATAACCTTGGAAGAGTGATTGTTGTGTTTTGTACATTAATATGCTCATTGTGTGACCATTACTTAGTGCAATGTTACCAGTATTGTGATGTATTCAACTGAAATAAGTAGCGATGCTACAGGAGGACTTAATTAACGTATGCTCATTGTGTTACACTTAATGCGATGTTACCAGTATTTCTGCACTTAGTAGCATCTCACTTTCTTCAACATTCGCCATTCTTTGTAACTTTGAGAAACTAAGTAATCAGAAGTTCCGACTTGTGACAGCGCGCACTTAAGGCGACTGTGGTACACTACCCTCATGATCTGATATCTCACTCAGTGACATCATAATGGTGGCTGTTACTAGAACGTAAGACCCCAACAAACAATCATTATGACATTGTATATGGACAGCTACATACATGTGACAGTAGTTACTTGTTGCAGCTGTCACCGTGAGATGCTGCTTCACCGTCACCACGACACACTACCCAACCTGTTCTCATTTAATGTGACACCAAGCCAACCAGTCATTGTTAAATCCTACTAATGCCAAGCGCCAACCGAGGCACTGATGGCGGATGACACTTTCTAACGCCTCGCATTGACTTAGCCATGGATCGAAGCCATCGAAAGTGGATGCTGTACCGCTAGGCCATCCAGTTTAGGTTCCCACCTTCCTGGGCCCGTATGCATGGAGCAGTGTTAGAGGCATGTCGTGTTAAGGCTCTAACACGGGGTAGCTATCACCGTTTATCGGCGGCGTCGAGAACTATGTCAAGCCATATGCATGGGCGCCTAAACGGTGAGTGTTAGCTAAACGTGAATTAATTTATTCATTATGGAAATTTCTCTGAGCCTGTTGCCGGCGACCACCTGGTTGGGCCTAATATATTGCGTTCTCTACCCACTGGGAACCAGCGCGCTTGTTACTGAGGCGGCGGCGGCGATTTGTTTACTTTACATTCGTCGATTCGAAAATATTAACATCGCCGCCGTTGCGGCGGCAGCGTTCATCTGGCTTCGAGTTTAGGGTTAATTTAATAAAATTTCACTTATTGCGTAGGTAATTCTGTTAAATATGATAGCATTGAATAGATTTGGGCCGAGGCGGCGGCAGTATGGATGTCGACGTCGGCGATTTGTTTACTTTAGCTTCGTCGATTCGACAATATTAATATCTCCGCCGATGTAGCGGCGGCCTGAATTTCGCTTCGTTTTTAGGGTTAATTTGCTTAAATTTCACTTATTGCGTATTTAATTCTGTTAAATATGACAGCATTGATTAGATTTGGGCACCTTCCTCAGACTAACCTAACACTAACACCGCTGTAAACCTGCTATGAGCAGAGTTAGAATTTCCGGGTTTAAACGCGCGGTGTTAGGTCTGACACTGCTCCATGCATACCAACTTTTCGGCGCTAAACCAGAAATCCCGCCCTACACGCGTTTTGGCTCGCTAACACCGCTCCATGCATACGGCCCCAGGTGTCCAAGATTATTGTTACCGGGTTTTGCCGAACACAGCCACCTGGTGGTCGGACTGGTTAGTCAGGATAATGTGACTGGGTGGGATATCCGAGCATGGTGTCGGCGGCCTGGTTTCCCAGTGGGGCAGCACTATATTATAAAGTCACCATGAGTGTGCACTGTCACAACCCTGTACCCGTCCTGATATGACCTTAGATGTTGCCAGGACGTAAAACTCCAACAGTCAACCAACCTGGTGGTGGCTCTGTCTGTTAGAAACTTGCTTGGAAAGCTTGCGGGGCTGGAGCAGATCATGTGACGATGGAGAATGAGGTTTATGGTAATGTTGATCAGACAGGACTGCACACGGCGCCTGCGGCACACACACTCACGTATAGCTGAATACAGGCGTGTGTCAAAGGGTGCCGGGAGGGGGCGTCCCATAAAGCAGGCACTTATGGGAAATGGCCAACAGAAAATGCTGGATCGTAGAGTTAGATGATTATATCATGATTAAATCTGGGCAATTATATCTTGGATAAACACTGTCCTGGGTACATGAAACAAATATAACTAAAACAGTCCATTGTTTATATAATACATCATCATCATCATGAAAGCTGCCTGCAAAAGTGTTGAAGTGCTGCTGGCTTTTGCAAGTTACCAGCGGCACTCTCTCGGGGAGCAAGTAGAGGTTTCACACCGGCAAGAACATGTCCAGACAGGCGCACAACTATTTGTCAGTGGCTGGTCGGGAGATGTTGGGAGTTCCATACATCAACCGCCCTTGATGCTGCCACAGTGACATGGTTTTCTGTTCAGGGTTTGCTCCCTTAGCCTTTGGTTCTGTTAAGAACCTGTACCACAAGGCAGTGGTTTACAACTCTGCATGCAGGGGCGTCAAACTCCCTGAGGTATTGCACTACCTGCATACCAGCATACCTGTGTGACACTCATATTGATCGGTGTGATACTCTTTATAGTGAGATGAAGGCGGTCCGCTACATGCTTACCTGTCTGTGTGACACTTTACCTGGTGAGGTAAGTGCAGCCCACTACACACCTACCTGTCTGTGTGACACTTTACCTGGTGAGGTGAGTGCAGCCCACTACACACCCACCTGTCTGTGTGACACTTTACCTGGTGAGGTGAGTTCAGTCCACTACACACCTACCTGTATGTGTGACACTTTACCTGGTGAGGTGAGTGCAGCCCACTACACACATACATGTCTGTGTGATACTTTACATGGTGAGGTGAGTGCAGCCCACTACACACCTACCTGTCTGTGTGAGACATTACCTGGTGAGATGAGTGCAGCACACTACACATATACCTGTCTGTGTGACACTTTACCTGGTGAGGTGAGTGCAGTCCACTACACACCTACCTGTCTGTGTGACACTTTACCTGGTGAGGTGAGTGCAGCCCACTACACACCCACCTGTCTGTGTGACACTTTACCTGGTGAGGTGAGTGCAGCCCACTACACACCTACCTGTCTGTGTGACACTTTACCTGGTGAGGTGAGTGCAGCCCACTACACACCTACCTGTCTGTGTGACACTTTACCTGGTGAGGTGAGTGCAGCCCACTACACACCTACCTGTCTGTGTGACACTTTACCTGGTGAGGTGAGTGCAGCCCACTACACACCTGTCTGTGTGACACTTTACCTGGTAGGCTGAGTGCAGTCCACTACACACCTGTCTGTGTGACACCTTACCTGTGTGGTGGCCATAACACTTGCTTTGAACTTTATGGTGAGGTGAGTGCAGCCCACTACACACCTACCTGTCTGTGTGACACTTTACCTGGTGAGGTGAGTGCAGCCCACTACACACATACCTGTCTGTGTGACACTTTACCTGGTGAGGTGAGTGCAGCCCACTACACACCTACCTGTCTGTGTGACACTTTACCTGGTGAGGTGAGTGCAGCCCACTACACACCTACCTGTCTGTGTGACACTTTACCTGGTGAGGTGAGTGCAGCCCACTACACACCTACCTGTCTGTGTGACACTTTACCTGGTGAGGTGAGTGCAGCCCACTACACACATACCTGTCTGTGTGACACTTTACCTGGTGAGGTGAGTGCAGCCCACTACACACCTACCTGTATGTGTGACACATTACCTGGTAGGGTGAGTGCAGCCCACTAGCACCTACCTCTCTGTGTGACACTTTACCTGGTGAGGTGAGTGCAGCCCACTACACACCTACCTGTCTGTGTGACACTTTACCTGGTGAGGTGAGTGCAGCCCACTACACACCTACCTGTCTGTGTGACACTTTACCTGGTGAGGTGAGTGCAGCCCACTACACACCTACCTGTCTGTGTGACACTTTACCTGGTGAGGTGAGTGCAGCCCACTACACATCTACCTGTCTGTGTGACACTTTACCTGGTGAGGTGAGTGCAGCCCAATACACACCCACCTGTCTGGGTGACACTTTACCTGGTGAAGTGAGTGTACATTACATACCTGTCTTTGTGACGCTTTACCTATAACTTTACAGCGATTCACCACACTGCTGGGTTGATCAGATCGGTTCTAAGTGAATTAGTCTGATACTCCACAGTCCCTGGCTAAATATAGAGGTGGGACGGGCTGCCACAGGGTGCCACGGACTGCCATGGGCTGCCATGGGCTGCCACTGGCTGTCACGGGCTGCCACGGGCTGGCACTGGCTGGCACGGGTTGCCACGCGCTGCCACGCGCTGCCACGGGATGCCACGGGCTGCCACGGGCTTCCATGGGCTACCACGGGCTGCCACTGGCTGCCACGGGTTGGCACGGGCTGCCACGCGCTGCCAGGGGATGCCACGGGCTACCACGGGCTGCCAGGGGATGCCACGGGCTGCCACGGGCTGCCACGGGCTGCCACGGGCTGCCACGGGCTGCCACGGGCTGCCATGGGCTGCCATGGGATGTCACGGTCTGGCACAGGCTGCCTACAAGACAAGCTGCCTCTGAAAAGCAGACGACAACAACCCGGAAGTCGATGTGTGGCCCCATTCCTGTAATTAGATCAAGTAGCACCAAGGCGAGTATTCTTTGTATGACAGCCATGTTTAGTGCCCGCCTCTGCTATCATTGAGGCATGAGTAACTGAGTGATTACTGAGTGCACACTCCGGGTAGCTTCATAGTGCTGCCACAGAGCACCAGCACCCTGATGCAATATCCCACATCGGGGTTTCAAACTGACGCCCTCATATGGATAAGTGAACCCTGTCCCACCAGCTCGTTGATATCCCATAATTAGTCAATATCTTAAATATGTGATGGCAGCCCAACAGTTGCTGCCACACTTTCACACTGCCTACATAGCTACGTATGTGTGTGCCTTTTTAATATTGACTTTTGTGGGGCTTTATTTTGTTTACATGAATATTCCTGACATGCACTTTTGTGGAGATGAATGAGCAAATGGCTGAGTTACATGAGACCTCTGAGTCCCATGGACTGGGGGTGTGTGGGTGGGTATGTGGGGGGGGGGGGGTGATGAAGGAAGGAAGAGAGCTGGGGAGGGATGGGGGAAGAAGGAGGGTGGGGGAGGGAGGGGAGGGAGAGAGGGAGGGGGAGGAGGAGGGATGGAATGTGGGAGGAAAGAGATGGGGAGGGTGAGGGTGGGGGAGCGGGAGGGGGGGAGCGGGAGGGGGGAGGGAAGGGATGAAAGAGGCAGGGGAGGCAGACGAGGGACCGGTGAGGGAGTGAGGGAGAGAAGGAGAAGAGTGGTGAAAGGAGGGGAAGGGGAGGGATAGGTAGGGGAGAGGAGGGGAATGGTGGAGGGATGGTGGGAGGGGGGGGGGGGCAAGGGATGGGGAGGGGGGAGTGGGAGGGTGAGGGTGTGAATAGTGATTCAGATATATGCTTTCATTTGGTGGCCGGTCGTCACACCCACTAGCCTGGGGCCGCGGATAACTCAGTCCCCGACGCCGGCCAAATGGGCCGCGGCCACCCTGCTAGTAACGGGCAGGCTGCCGTAAAAGCCCGCCCCACCGCGCCCCGCCCCGATCCACCCGCCCCGCCACCCCCAGCCATGCCCGTCACGCCCCACCCGTGCCGCCCCGCCCCGTCCCGCCCTGCCCCGCCCCGCCCCGCCCGCCCCGCCCCGCCCCGCCCGCCCCGCCCCGCCCGCCCCGCCCCGCCCCGCCCCGCCTCGCCCCGCCCCGCCCGCCGCCCCGCCCGTCCGCCCAGCCCGCCCCGCCCCCGCCCCGCCCCGCCCCCCGCCGCCCCCCGCCCGCCCCGCCCCGCCCGCCCCGCCGCCCGCCCGCCCGCCGCGCCGCGCCGGGTGCCGGGGTGACAGGCCGGGATATAATTATTATAAGAGGCCGTGCAGGTTAAATACACAAGTTCTGCAGCTACTAAACCCTCACTACCAGAGCATGCTTCCGAACCTGCCACAGGCCCGCCTCTCATTGACATGTGTGTGTGGGGAGGGGGGGGGCACCCAGCTTAATAAACCCTTCATACCAGGAGCATGCTTCCCGCACCTGCCACCAGGCCCGCCTCTCATAGACATGTGTGTGAGGGGGGGGGGGGGCACCAGCCTATTAAACCCTCACTACCAGAGCATGCTTCCCGCACCGCCACCAGGCCGCCTTCATAGACATGTGTGTGGGGGGGGGGGTGGGACCCAGCCTAATAAACCCTCACTACCAGAGCATGCTTCCCGCACCCGCCACCAGGCCCGCCTCTCATAGACATGTGTGTGTGTGGGGGGGGGGGGGCACCCAGCCTAATAAACCCTCACTACCAGAGCATTGCTTCCGCACCTGCCCAGGCCGCCTCTATAGCCATGTGTGTGTGGGGGGGGGGGGGGGGGGGGGGGGGGGACCCAGCCTAATAAACTCACTACCAGAGATGCTTCCCCGCACTTGCCACAGGCCGCCTCTCATAGACATGTGTGGGATAGGGAGGGTTGGTGAGGTGTTATGGTGGTGTTACTGGGGGGTGTCTGTCTGGGGAGGGCTAGTTATGTATTCTGGGGGATGTGTTAGTGGGGGGGGGTGTCTGTCGGGGGACAGTTGGTGAGGTGTTCTGGGGGGGGGGGGTGATCTTAGTGGGGGTATCTGTCTGGGGAGGGTTAGTGAGGTGTTCTGGGGGATGTGTTAGTGGGGGTGTCTGTCGGGGGACGGTTGGTGAGGTGTTCTGGGGGGGGGGGGGGTCTTAGTGGGGGTATCTGTCTGGGGAGGGTTAGTGAGGTGTTCTGGGGGATGTGTTAGTGGGGACTCTCTGGGATATTGTGGCCCTTACTTATCCCAAGCAGGACGGAATGCCTAAATCAGTCAGGGTCCACACCGCTTTCCCACGTGACAGTCCACGAGGTTTGACACCCAGCTGAGTCAAACCGAGGACTTACAAAGTTGATATTCCTCACAACCATCCCGCAGCTGAGCGAGGGCAACGTTTGGTTTGCTCAGTATGGGGATTACGCGTCTCAGTGGGATATTGCGTCATGGTGCTGCTGTCAATGAATGTCACAAGCCGGCACCATGAATATCACAAGCCGGCACCAATCCTGATGTTACTTTAGACGGTTTCTAGGACATAACACAAACAAGTCAGCTGTCTGGGATTTGTTTTTAATTTAACTGCTATATTATTGGAAATGAGACCAGAACAAAAGAAGAAACGCATGAATCTTGTCTCCATTCGGGGTGTCTTGGGGACCAGTTGACCAGAGTAGGCAGTGGAACGGTGCCGCTTCCGGTTAGCGGCTGCTTATGGAACTACTCAGACAGCCAGAGATTTGTAGGTAATAATAATGACATCTTGATATGTACAAGACAAGTGGTGTGTGATCCCCCCTGGTATATAGCACGGCTTGTCTGTGGGGACGAGGACGGAGTGCAGGGGAAGAGGAAGGAGAGGGGAACAGGAAGGAGAGGGGAATAGGAAGGAGAGGGGAACAGGAAGGAGAGGGGAACAGGAAGGAGCGGGGAACAGGAAGGAGAGGGGAACAGGAAGGAGAGCGGAACAGGAAGGAGAGGGGAACAGGAAGGAGAGGGGAACAGGAAGGAGAGGGGAACAGGAAGGAGAGGGGAGCGGAGGAGAGGGGGAAGGAACAGGATAGAGCGGGGGGAGGAAAGAGAGGGGAACAGGAAGGAGGGGGAACAGGAGGGAGGGGAAGGAGGAAGGAGAGGGGAACAGGAAGGAGCGGGGGAGAGGAAAGAGGGGGAAAAGAATGAGAGGAGAGAGAGAGGGACGGGAAGTAGGCGGAGTATAATTGAAGTGGGGAGGAAGAGGGGGAACGGCAGGGGGAAAGGGATGGGGATAGCTGAGGAAGAGAAGCGAGGGAGGGAAGAGGGAGTGAGGAGTAGGGGGCATGTGGGGAGGCGGAGGGAGAAAGGGAGGCGATTAGAAGGGAACTGGAGGACATGGGAAGAACAGATGCGACGGGTTGAAGATGGAGAAGGAAATGTGGGAAGAGGAAGAGTGGGAGGAGAGAAGGAAGGAAGAGAGTGGCGGGAGAAGATGAGGCGGGAAAGGGCAGAGGAAGGGGAAGGGACCCAGCGGAGGAGAAAGGATCAAAAAGAGTGGGAAGGAAGAGAGGGATGGGAGGGAAGAGGGAAATGGAACATTGAAGGAGGATTGGGAAGGAAGAAGAGGAAGAGGAGAAAGGAGGAGGTGGAGGGGGAGGGAAGGTGGGAGGGGAAGAGCGGCGGAGGTTGAGGTTGAGGTTGGAGGGGTGAGGGTTTGAGATGGGCTGATGTGGAGAGGTGGGGAGGGTTGAGAGGGAGGAGGTGGTGGCAGAGTTCCGAGGGAGGGTGGTACAGGGGTGGGGAGATGGTGAATATATAAGAGGGAGTCAACGTGAGGTCTATGGGACGGTCACAATAGGACGCAGCCTGTACGTACCGATGTGTATCAGTGACTGCTGCAATATTACACCGTATATCGACTAGCACTGTGTGCACAGCTCTCAGGTGAGCGCCACCAGCTGAATGTGGCTACAACATGTTGGTGAAGTTCACTGCCAACCTGTTCACGAAGCTTTCTGCCACAGAAACACCAGTTATTGATCTATATGGGACTTGAGGCTTGATATCAGGTGTGCTTGTTTGTTTGTTGTTTGTTTGTTGTTTTACATCCTAGTAACATCTAAGGTCATATCAGGAATGGTACCAATTTGTGACAGTGTGTATTCAGTGTGACTTTATAGTGCTGCCCAACTAAGAGGCCAGGCCGCCAGCACCATGGCCTGATATCCCACTCAGTCACATTATCCTGACACTGAGCCAACCAGTCGCTGCCATATCCTAATAATGCCGTATCAATGTTTAAGTCATTGGTTTGACTCGACCAGGGTTCGAACCTAAGAACCCATGGGTTCAGATCCCCCGGGGCGTAATCGATTAATCGACTCTGGTCACCCGAGCCACTTCTTGGCGCATGCGCACATCCTACAGACTCGGGTCGAATAATCGAATATACTTCACCGCGCTCGGGTGGACACTTTTTTTGTCTTCTTTTAATAATTGATAAAACTACAGCAAAATAGGATTTAAAGTATTTTATGATGGCCTAGTTTATCTATATTCTTTAAAAAAAACATGTAAGACTGGTACTGGTAGCTGTTATCATGCAGGACGGTACCAGCGCAAATGTGACGTCATCGCTCGTAGCCAACCCCAGCTAGGAGGTGGGTTACTTGGGTCGGATCATTTTGCACACGGCACATGTATTTGTCCACTCTACTCGCAGTGTTCGATTTGAAATTCTGATGACTCGGGTGACCCGAGTCGCTCGGGTCGTGTTAATCGATTACGGCCCCGATGTCCCAAAACAGGAGACGGACGCTCAGCTCATTCGGTCACCCCATCTGGTCTGGCTTGAGCTCATATCTGCCGTGTATCGACGTCACCTTCACAAATTCAGATTCACAGTGCAAAAGACTTCATGTGGGACTGGTGCCATTCTGCCGATCGGAGGGCACCGCTTTGTGAAAATAGTGCATGTCCTTGTAGTGCTGCCGCTGACAAGTGGCATCAGCGGTCATGAGGCCCTGCAGTGTGGTGAGGATAACACAGAGGAGCAGGCATGCCTTACAGCCTGTTTATATTCGCATGAATGAGTATACAGCAGGTATATGTAAGCAGTCAGAACTGCATATAGCAGCGCCGAATGAACGAAGACGGATTGCAGTGGGGATATGTGCGTATATATATATATATATATGTAATATATATTATATATGTAATATATACATATATATGTATATATACCTTCTATCAAAGCTATAGAGATTGACCTACCCAAGTCAACATGACAATCTTTTCGTTAGGGATGGCTGTTGGCGGCGGGGATCATGCGTTTTAAGACAGAGGTGGCGCCATCGTGTCAGAATAAGGAACTAGATACACTAATTTTAAGGAATAAGGAACTAGATACAGATTTTAATACGCGTATAACAATCCCCCTGTTTATTGCACAAAGTTAACACGAATAGTCACCTGTTATTTCGCAGTTGGATGCCCTGGCATTTCAGCCCCTGCCAGGACTGGCCACTAGCCATGGGTGGAACAGTCCACCATCAAAACTGTTGCTACTAGTGTGCTGCCACCTGTCGATACTGCAGCAAAAGTATGCAGGGGTCTGCAGAGTTGAGAATGTCACTGTTTGGTAGTGGAGCTCATAATGTAATAGTAATACTTATATTAAACACAAATCCGGCGGTACAGTGAGGGTATGTGTGTGGGGGGGGGGGGGGGGGAGTGGTGCGTGCACAGACGTGTGGCGCCCCCCCCCCCCGACGGATCTGAGTGAGAGTAGGATGGAAGTTAGTAGGTTAAGCAGGCTCCACCACTAGATGACTGGGGCAGAAGATAGGGCTGGGGAGAAGATGGAAGCTTCTGACCTTATTATACTCGTATAATGGCTTATAGCGCATTTATATATATATATATCAGGAGACTAAGAAATATGTTGTTGAGTAACAGAACATGTTTGGAGAGGCTATAGAATGTCCATGTTAAACTGTATTTTCATGTACATGTAGTTTTTGTTTGTGTTTTGTTGTTTGCACATTAGTTGATTAACAGTATAAATGTCATTCTTAGACAATTCGTCTTCCTCATTCCACTGCTCTTTGCCCTATGGTAGTGATACCGAGCACTGTGTTAGGTAGCAACAAGTATCAATGTTTAAGTCATCGGTTTGACTCGGCCAGGGTTCGAAACTGGGCGTTCAAATCTCACCAGCTACCAAAATGGCAGATGGATGCTCAACTCATTTGCCCACCCCATCTGGCATAAATATTTTTTGACCGCCCGCATTCCCCTTCACTGAGGCCTCAACATGGCATGGTGGGCCTGCCTCCACGAGTACCACAACCTCGACGTGGTCGATTTGCTGGAGGTTGGCTTCCCTGCCAACTACTCCGCCGAAACGCCCCACTTACACTAACCACCGGGAGGCCCGCGAGTATGAAACCCACCTCCTGGACTTTGTCACCACCGAGGTGGCCCACGGTGCCCTTGCTGTCCCTTTCCATGTTCCTCCCTTCACCCCCTGGGCGCAGGTCTCCCCCATGATGACCTGGCCCAAGTCAGCCCCGGGGAAGAGGAGGGTCATAGTTGACCTCTCTTTCCCACCTGGAGGCAGCGTCACCGCCGGCATCCCCCGCCGTGAGTACTTTGGGAGATCCCACACATACAAGCTTATCACGGAACATTTATCACGGAAGGCTTAGTTATATCAGACATTCATGTGCAAGTACTATACCTGTCATGACGTACCTGGATCGGATACAAATGTTCCATAACAATATGTGACAAATGGAAGCCATATCTAATGTTGTTAGTTTTATAAGCCGTTTAAGCCTAAAATAATATATAACGTCACTTGTTACATTTACAAAAAAGGTATCTGTATCAATAAACACAGATATATGTCACGCACTCATGTGCAAGCAAGGTACCAATCTTCATGTAACTGCTTCAGATACACATATTCCATAACAAATATAGGACAAATGGAAGATATATCTAATGTTGTTAGTTTTATAAGAATAAGAAGCTAAGGCCTAAATAATATATGATGTCAATTATTACCGTTAAGTTAAAGGTATCAATTGTTTAGGATCGATTTGATCATAGTTTACCATTATACTATTTAAGCCGTTGTATGGAACATCACAAAGCTCACAGTGTCGACACGTTCATTACACCCTGTGTCATGGATATGGGGTCCCGCCTCCTCCATGAGAGCACCGGTGACTATATATGGACTGCTGACATCTCCAGGGCCTACCATCAGCTCCGGGCTGACCCCCTCGCTTGTCCGTTGTATGGCATCACCCTTGACGGCACCACCTAGGTGGACCTCGCCTTCCCCTTTGGCTGCTGCTCCTCAGGGGCGGCCTGTGTCCGTGTCACCGCTGCCCTTGCCTGGGCCCTCACGTATATGTGGACGACTACATAGGATGCAAGCTGACCTTCCTGAGGGCTCCCCAGGCCTTCAACGCCTTCCTCAACCTCACCGCCGCCCTCGGGCTTGATGTCGCACCCGGGAAATGCCACCCTCCCGCCGTCCTCCTCACCTGACTTGGTTTTGCCCTTGACAGCGAGGCCATGACCATAAGCATCGCCCCTGAGAAGGTCAAGGCCCTAGCTGCCAACTGCAAGGCCCGTGTCGAGCTCCACACCCTCGGGCGCCGTGAGCTCACATACATATGAAACAGAGAGCATCCTCGGCCGCCTCAACCACGTTGGTAGCTGCGTCCTCCTGGCAAGGAAGTTCATGGGTCGACTCCTCGCCACCCTTCGCAGCTGCTATGGTGCAGCCTCCCTCACCCTCGGGGAGGAGTCCTGCCGCGACCTACGATGGTTCACCCTCTACGGCCGTGCATCAAGTGGCCTCCACATTCTCCGCGAACCCGAGGTCAGGAGTGTCATCATTGAGTGCGACTCCTGCCTCACCAGGGAGGGACCTTCTCCAGTATGGCCTAATACTCCCGGGCCTACGGCAGGGACTTCCGGGCCCACTTCCCCAACATCCACAAGCTCGATGCCGTCAATCTCATGGTCACCCTCTGGGCCCTCCTCCCCAAGGGGGTCGCGGGCATGACCATCGTCGTCAAGATTGACAACATGGCCTCAGCCCTCGCCCTCGAGTACGGCCGCGCCCGCGACCCTACCCTCGGGACCTGCGCCCGAGAGCTCTGGCTCCTCGCCACTGTGGGCTCCTTCACCATCTCCATCATCCACAAGCCCGGGGCCTCCCTCATCCTCGCCGATGCCCTCAGCCGGACTCAATTCCCTGGCCCCTGGGCCGAGGTGTCCTGCGCTGAGGTGGACCGGCTCGCGCTCGCCTGTGTCACCCCCTGCCACGACGACTTCCCTTATAACCCTGGCCTCTAGCTCCATGGTTCTCCCCACACTCTTACACCCTCCACAGCCTCCGCCCTGTGTGACCCAGGCCTGCCAGTCGGCTGGCATTGAACTCTCCAACATTAAGGCCTGAGGGACCTCAACATCTGAAGCAATGTACACTTACATCCCTCGCCTCGACTCGCCCCCGCTGGTGCCCCTCAAGCCCTCTCATCCATTTTGGTGGAGGGCTCTTCGGGGCTTTCTCCATCACTGACACGTATAGACTCTTAAACTTGACATTCATTACCTTCTGCATTGTCCTGAACAGTTAACTTGACATTTGATATCTACATTGACATTTATACTTATTATACTGACGTTTATTCCTGCTATCATTTATTGTGAATACATTATTTTTCTCCACCCCCGCCTCCTCGTTCCTCCTTCGTCGCGTGCCATCTTCCAATAACACTCACAATTTTCTTTTATCAGAATAATCATATTGTAGAAAGTTCAAAGATATTGTTCTTAGAACTGCTAAGAATGTCCATCGGATAGCAGGTATAATGTTCCAAGGCAGCCCAATCTTCTGGACTGCCTGAAGCTGAGCTCCCACTATCGCATGAAGTCAGATTTAAGAATGGGAGGTAGGTGAAATAAAGAACTTCAACGACACAATTATTAAAAACACGTCAGCCATTCTTTCTCAGGGGGTTCATCTCGCCATTTTATTGCAACAGAGTGTTTGTTTATAATCCTCCGCTATAATTAGTGACCTCTCAGCATAGACCTGCGTCAGTGCTATTTGATCGGCATCACTATCAATCTGTCTGAATGTTTGACGGTTTACATTAATCTTCCAGCTGAGAAGGGTAATTACCGCTGACCAACCCCAATGGCCACAGCCGGAAGCCTGCATTAAACATAAGCTAACGCCCAATGAAAAATTTATTGCGCAAACTATAGGTTATCAATCACGGCATATGTGGATATGCAAAGTTGCCTCCACCATGTTACTAGGTCTTTAAATAGGATAATGAGGCCATGAAGACGCAGGCTTCTTGAATAGCTAGGTTTCTTATGGAATAAAGCTAACTAGGATTTCCCCGGCATAAGTAAGTGTCCTCAAGTAATTGAAAGCGCATTGTGATTGAAGAGGTAACTAAATATGCACTGTGTAACTTGGAACGTGGGCACCTCTTCACACTCACCACCAGGGTGCCACTGGGCGAATCGGTAGAACGCAGGCCTCGCGTGTGGGAGATTCGGAGTTTGGTTCTCGGTCGAGTCAAACCGCTGACTTATAAAATTGATACTTGTTGCTTCCTAGCCTGGCCCTCGGCATTAATAGGATCGGGCAAGGACTGGTTAGCTTGGCGTCAGGATATCGTGACTGAGTGGAATATTGGGTCATTGTGCCACCAGTCTGCTTTCCCAGTTTGGCAGCACTATAAAGTTGCCATGAGTGTGCACTGTCACAATTTGATACCTGTCCTGATATGACTTTAGATGTTGCCAGGACGTAAAACTCCAACAACCAACCCAACCAACTAGGGTACGAGAGACAAGGGTCTGTATCTGATTCCTGCAGCGACTACATGGTTTGGATATGGGATGGTATCCATACAGTGGGGTTCTACCCCTCACTGAGTCAAACCAAGGACTCACAACATTAAGGAGTGACACCACTTTCTCCTGGTGTTGTGCACTGATCTCTGGGTCAATGGGTCACATACACAGGTAGACTACATCAGGCTAATGGCTGAAGCGCTAACCCCCGGAATGGCTGAAGGGTGGGTTCGAGTACCGTCGTAAGTGTAATTCAAAATAGCTTGGGTATTTTGAAGGCAACAAATCGCCTATAAAAATACAATTATCAGTCGCGCCACAATGTACTACTAAACATGCTAATGTAGTAGTCTGCACTGACTTCTCAGGCAAGGCACCACATAGACAGGTAGGCGTGGGTAGGGTGATGACATCAGGGGGCCTAGGTTACATAATGGTTAGCACGCTAGCCCCGGAATGGCAGGAAGTGGGGGGTTGAATCCTGATCTGGGTGCAATATTTCCCCTTTTCATCAGTGAATAAGTTATTTACACAAACTTATTCTTGATTGTGAAATTTAATATTAAATGAGGAATAATCCAGCTTGTCTGATTGCTTATCACTTAAAAACTCAAATTTAGTGTAGAATACAGGGAGAGCCAGCATAGCGTGGCTTCAGGCAGGCACCTCAAGCAGTATTGACCTGGTTAGCTGCAATATGAGCAGGTGTCCAGGTCACTCAGGCGGTGCTTAACCCTCACCAACAGCAGTCAGTTTGAGGACTACGAACAAGGGCCTCATTAAGTACAAATAAACCGATGTAATACTGCATCCTCACTAATACTGCCACTACAAATTATTTTTAATTTTAATTTTATCTTGCCATAAATAATTGTCCTGGTGGGGCTGAAAATTGGAAATATTATGTTTAGAGCAGGATTCGAACCACACTTCTTGCCATTCTGGGGCTAACATGCTAACAATTACACCACCTAGGCTCCCTGTTGCATCACTTTATCGATGCCTACCTGTCTACGTGGCTACTTGCAGGATTCGAACCACACTTATTGCCATTCTGGGGCTAAAATGCTAAGCTTATCCACACCTACCTGTCTACGTGGCTCCTTGCAGGATTCGAACCACACTTATTGCCATTCTGGGGCTAAAATGCTAAGCTTATCCGCGCCTACCTGTCTACGTGGCTCCTTGCAGGATTCGAGCGCACACTTTTTGACATTCCGGGACTAACATGCTAACAATTACACCACCTAGGCTCCCTGTTGCATCACCTTATCCATGCCTACCTGTCTATGTGGCACCTTGGCTGAGAGGTCAGTGAATACTACTACACTGGTCCCTCTGAAATTGTAAGCCTTTTAAATGGTTATTTATTGCTTACAATTACATACATGCATTACACGTATACATACATGCACAGGGTAGGTTCAACAACTATACAGTGCATAGCTTGTATAGGATCCTGGTCACAGCACCAGTGCTGTGGGGGTGATGAAAATGAGAACTATATTCCTAGTGTAGGAATCGAACCCACATCTTTTTGCATTTTGGACCAGTGTGCTAATCATGTTATGATGTAGCCTCCCTGATGTCATCACCCTCCCCTCGCTTCCCTGTCTATCTGGATCCTTGCCTGAAAGGTCATTGCAGACTATCATATAACTAAACAAGATAATACTAATCCAAAACGCGCACACTTGAAAACAGATACCTTACTGAGCATTAACTTTTTGGGGGGGCGGGTGTTGGATTGGGGAGTAGGTACTTTTCTATAAAGTTTGATCATTTCCTGATAGATTCTGACTAATGAGGACAGTTCGGCGAATCATGGCGCCACCTGTATGCTTCCCACTGCACTAGTTCCTTCATTACACACGACCAACACCTCATTCCCCAGCCCTCGACTCTCACTGCTCATCGCTTTTACGACACCTGTCGTTTTTTTACGACAACGACATACCCATCGACTTCACAAAACCTCACCATCTAGAATGGCCCCGCATCTTGCGCTGTCTTCCTTTAGGCTGACATTATTGTTGTAGCAATGTATTTTGCATCAGTATGAACTTTAATTTAAGGTAACATCGGTTTCTTGGCTGGAGGATCACCCCTTGGGGAAGCCATACAGTTACCGTATGACATGTTTGTGGTTAAATCAAACTCAACTCAATGAAACTCAACCATTTCAAAGACTTACAATTTCAGGGGGATGAGTGTAGTAGTATATGCATTGACCTCTCAGACAAGAAGCCATATAGACAGACATGTGTGGATAGGGTGATTGCATCAGGGACCCTAGATAGCCTAATGGTTAGGATGCTAGCCCATGAATGTCAAGATGTGTGGGTTTTAATCCTGTTTCCCATTTGCCTTTCCGCTCACGGTTGACATTGTATTATACAGCTAGCATGGCATTGATGACAACTTGTGGGTTGAAATTATGTGTGAACTCTGCTATGTTAGGCACAGCAAATGACGAGCAAGTCACTGCAGCCTTAAGCCATACAATTACTGTCCTACATGTCTGTGCCTTACTCAAACTCAACTCAACATGGGTGAGACTGGAATTTATAAATACGGCTAGTGCAGTTGGTGTCACTGCTTAGCGCAGTGTGTGGAAGTTTTTTGGTCGGATTAATCACCGTCCAGTTGTGAAATTTCTCGTGGGAAAATCAGCTCAGCCTCGTTTTGGCGGTGGGCATTGACTTTTGTGCGCCGTTCCCATGAGGGGAGTGGGGCGGGAGGAGGGGGGAGAGGGAGGGGAGGGGGAGGGAGAGAGGGAGGGGGGATAGGGAGGGGCCAGGGGGAGGGGGGTGGATTGGTGTCGACTGCTGCGGGTAACGAGGGGCATGCGTGAGGTGCACAGTGGGGGGAGGGAGTGGGGGGAGAGGGGAAGGAGGGGAGGAGGGGGGGGGGGAGGAGTGTGAGAGGGATGTGGGGGGGGAGGGGCCTGGGAGGGGTGGGGGGGAAGGGGGGGGGGGGGGGGCAGCTTGGCTGTGTGCCCGGCCAGCAGAGTTGGCCAAGTGTGCAATGGAATCGGGGGTTGGTGTGTGGGGGGGGGGGGGGGGGGGGGGGGTTGCACACGTGGTTGACCAGGTGGGTGGGGAGGGGTGGGGGTGGGATGAATAGGATGAGTGAATGGTGAGAGGTGAGGGTGGGGATGGGGGAGGGGGGGAGTGGGGGTAGGGGAGGGGGGAGGTAGGTGTGTGCAGGTGAGGCACCAATACCTTCACCCACCCACCTGCACACACCTACCTCCCCCTCCCCCCCCACTCCCACCGCCTACCCATCCCCACCCTCACCTCTCACCATTCACTCGCCACTTATTCATCCACCCCACCCTCCCACCCACCTGGTCAACCACCTGTGCCCCCCCCCACCACCACCATCCCCACCACCCCAGATTCCATTCCACACTTGCCCAACTCTGCTGGCCGGGCACACAGCCTGAGCTGCCCCCCTTCCCCCTCCTCCCCACCACTCCCAGACCATCCCCCCCACACCCCTTCACAGTCTCCCCTCTCCCTCCCACACCTACCCTCTCCCCCCACTCCCTCCCCCCACTGTGCACCTGACACATGCCCGCCTCGTTCCCGCAGCAGTCCGACGCCATCAATTCCCTCCCATCCCCCTCCCCCTCCCGCTCCCCCCCGCCCTCCCTTTCTCCCTCCCCATCCTCCTCCGCCTCCCATTTTCCTCTCCCCGTCCCCCTTTCCTCCTCCCCCCCCTCCCCCTCAATGAGTAGCAGTGTATCAATGTAGTAGAGTATGCATGTACCAGTCTATCAGTGAACTAGTGTACCAGTGTACCAGTGTACCAATGTGCCAGTGTACCAGTGTATCAGTGTACCAGTGTATCAGTGTTCCAGTGTATCAGTGTACCAGTGTATCAGCGTATCAGTGTACCAGTGTATCAGTGTATCAGTGTACCGGTGTACCAGTGTATAGTGAATCAGTGACTCAGCGCATCTGTGTACCAATGTGCCAGGGTATCAGTGTACCAGTGTACCAATGTGCCAGAGTACCAGTGTGTCAGTGTACCAGTGTACCAGTGTACCACTGTATCAGTGTACTGGTGTACCAGTGTATAGTGAATCAGTGACTCAGTGCATCTGTGTACAAGTGAATCAGTGTAAAATTGCTACCAAAATTGCTACGTGTCGCAATCTACCCTAGATTATTATATCTATTGGCTAAGTAGCGACAAGTTTTATTTTGCAAGAATTATTGCGACAAGTTGTATTCTGACGCACGACCCCCTGCACACGAAGCCAGACAGCGCTCTTCTCGATTCGGTGCAGGCAATGCACTGCGGAGGGCCAGGGTGGGAAACACGCTGCGCGATCTGCGCTACAAGCTGGCGGTCTCTGCTGGTGGTGAGCCACTCCCCACCTGGCGGGCAGTGCTTTCCTTATCACGGCTTAACGGTTCTGTCCGCCAGTCATCGATACCCCCCGAGACGCACGCGGCGCCCGCGATAGGGGGAAGGGGGGAGGGAGAGGGGGCGGCGGAGGGAGCGGGGGGGGGCATGATGCTCTCCAGCCATAGGAGGAGGGGGAGGGGAGCGGATGAGGAAGGGGGGGGGGGGGGGGGGGGGGGGGCAAGGAGAGGATGGCGGAAGGGAAGGCGGGGAAGGGGCCGGCGAGAGGGGGGAGGGGAGCGGAGGGTTGAGAGCCACGCTGCTCCATCGATAGGGAGGAGGGGATGGGGGAGTAAGGTAGGGGAAGGGGGATAGGGGAGGGTAGAGGGGATGGGAAGGAGGGTGGGAGGGGTAAGGAGATGGGGAGGTATGGAGGGGGAATGGTAGGGGAAGGAGGAGAGGAGGAGAGGAGGAGAGGAGGGTGAGGTGAGGAGGGGAAAGAACGGGAAGGAGGTGGGGAGGGGGGAGGGTGAAGGGATGGGAGAAAGGGAGAGGAAGAGGAGATGGGCATGCAGCGTTAGGATGGGGGGCATCAAGGGAAGGGGGGGGGGGCGTCGAGGGGCTAAGTGCTGACACTGACATATGGGAAGGGGGCATTTGGGGCTATTAATATTGATACCAAAGCGAGGCTAGCACCAAACATAAGCTCAGCGTTGATGTTGATGCAGTGTTTGACCTTAGATGTTGCCAGGAGGTAAAAGCCCAACAACCAACCTTAAATGCATCCACTTATTGTCATCCATATATTCTAATATTGTGCTTTATATACATATTGTTCAATTTTACTATCTGTAAGGATCCCCATTTTTCTGAGGGGTGAAGCCGGAAATGTAGAATGGAATTGAAAAGAGAGCAGTGACAGCCGGACGTACGAGCTGACTGGTCAGACAACAATTAAATCTGGGAATTACAGAGGACAGGGCCCGCCAGACAAGAAGGTGGATCCAGCCAGACAAGTGAGGATACTCCGGCCAGACAAGAGGAATCAGTCAGACAAGTGAGAATTCTCCGGCCAGACAAGAGGAATCAGTCAGACAAGTGAGGATTCTCCGGCCAGACAAGAGGAATCAGTCAGACAAGTGAGGATTCTCCGGCCAGACAAGAGGAATCAGTCAGACAAATGAGTGGAGAGCTGGATCTGTCTTAGCGCTGTTTTCAAGTCTCTCGTCGGACCTGCACATATATCACCAAATTCTGGCACAATTATCGGGCAATTCGTGCACAATTTACGCATAATTCTGGCACAATTCTCGTCTAATTTGTGTGCAATTCCCGCACAATTCGCACACAATTATCGCACAATTGTTGCACAAATCTCGGGCAATTGTTGCATAAATCTCGTGCAATTGTTGCACAATTCCTACACAATTCTTACACAAATCTCACACAATTCTCCCACAATTCTGACACAATTTTCACACAATTCTTACACAATTCTCGCACAATCCTCACACAATTCTCACACAATCCTCACAGAATTTTCACACGATTCTCACACAATTCTCACACAATTGTTACACAATTCCCACACAATTCGTAAACAATTCTTACACAATTCTTATGCAATTCTTACACAATTCCCACACAATTATTACACGATTCTTACACAATTCTTAGACAATTCCCACACAATTCTCACACAATTCTCAGGCAATTCTTACACAATTCCTACACAATTCCCACACAATTTTCACACAATTCTCACACAATTATTATACAATTCTTACACAATTCCCACACAATTCTCACACAATTCTCACACAAATCGCACACAATTCCCACACAATTCTTACACTATTCTCACACTATTCTCACACAATTATCACACATTTATCACACAATTCTACAACAATTCTCACACAATTCTCACACAAATCGTGCACAATTCTCACGCAATTCTCACGCAATTCTCACACAATCTCACGCAATTCTCAAGCAATTCTCACACAATTCACGCCCTTATCCACCTCACTTCGCCCCAGGAGTGACCAAGGCTTACAAAGCTCACTGTAACTGTAAGCCGCGCACTGGTTCAAAGCCGCTGCAGTGTTCCCGGGATCCGGACACAGTGCACGGTCTTCCCCATAGACTCACTGAATATGAGGGGTGAGGGCGGTGTGTGGGGGGGGGGGGGGGGGGATTGTGTGGGGTTGGGGGAGGTGGGGGGGGGGGGGTTAGAGTGAGAAGTGAGAGTCCAACAAGAGCGTGAGTGGAGAGTTTAATATGTTAGTTTCAAAGGACCCCGGCTCATTGCTGCTCCTGATCTCTGCGATGTGTTAGCGCTGCCTAGTCTGATAAAAGCTTCCATTTGTTTTTTAAAACAAACCACTTCCCTAGATCCTACATTAGATACCCACCTTAGATACTCGGGCCGCCCATTAAACACGTACTGCAGGTCAGTGTTCCGGGACCACACTCAAGAGGCGATGAACACAAAGCCTGTCTACCATCTTGGTGAGCATGTCAATATTAATGTTACATCTTCCCGCTTCAAATATATCCAAAAGAAACCCCTTTATGTTATTTCCCAAGTAAATTCAATTATATATCACAATGATCAACTTAATATATTATCTTTGAAATATGGCAGACACTCCAAACCGTCGGGGTGTACACGTTTAATGGCGACTCCATTTGTTGAGTGAGGATTAACACGTACTACGCACGCGTTAACTAAATACCCAAACAGGGGTCAGAGGTAACACATATATATAACAACACATAGGTCAGATACGTGCATTATTATATTCAGAATGTTAGATTGTGGAGGTTATGTAGATGTCAGATGATGTAGATTTCAAATGATGTAGATGTCAGATTGGGTGTATGTCTGATGATGCATATGTCAGGTTGCGTAGATGTCAGATGATGTAGATACTAGATTATGTATATGTTGACATTTGATGTAGATGTCAGATTAAGTATATGTCAGATTATGTTTATGTCAGAGTGCGTAGATGTCACATGATGTAAATGTCAGACGCTGAAGAGCGTCAAACACCAGCATGCCGGTACCTTACGACCCGCCATGTAAAACCCGGCCCCCACAATTCATCGCGCGCGGCTACGATGATCAATGGCCTACAACGGCCATACAAGGTGTAAATGTATTCAACCGGAAGTGTGAGATGCCCATACACGGAGCAGTAAGATATAGAGCAGGGGGCGCCCTGCGCCGCCACACCGCCACAATGACGTATACACTCACGGCACTGCACCAGTGGCGCCTCCTGCCGGCTACACATGGCTGCGGCGGTTTATGACCAGTGGCGCCCCCTGGCGGCAGTTAATCACCCGGCGGGGGCGATAAAGGGTTGACGTGTTTGATTTACACGTTAGGGGGCGCCACGCCGGACAGTATGTGGGTCGGCCACCTGGTGGACAGTGGGCAGCACCAGCACTCAGACAGGCAGGCATATACGTGCGTACTTAGGTCCCCTTACCGTCACCTTAAACTGTGCAGACCTTCTCCTCCCCACCTTATCGCCCTCCTCACCACTCCGCCCTCCCCTCACCTTCAACTCCTCAAACCCTCTACCCACCTCCCCTCTCCTTCTCCCCTCCTGGTCCTACTCGCCCCCTCTTTCTCCTGAACTCTTCAAACTCTCTACCCAACACTCCTCCGCTTCTCCTCCCCCTCCCCTCAGTCGAATTTGTCAAACCTTCTACCCACCTCCCCTCTCCTTCTCCCCTCCTCTCCCCTCCTCACTTGAACTATTCAAACGCTCTGTTCACATCCCCTCATTGGCCCCGCCTCTCCTCTCTTACTCCCCGCTTCTCCTCACCTTGGACCCGCCACCCTTTCACCGCCTCTACTCCCCATCCCGTTCTTCTCCCCCTCTCCCTCACCTTGAACTCTCCCTCCTCAGTCCACTCCCACTCTCCTCACTTTCCACCTGAGCTTCTGTGCCCGCCACTAACTTACCGCACCTGCTGGTCTGCACCCCATCCCGGACCTATGTTCCCAGGCCATCCCGCCATCGTCTGCTGGTGCCTTGGGGGTCTCGTCCCCGGACCTCGGGCCTCGTCCCCAACTATCCGACCGTCTGGCATCGTTCTCGACCCCCTGGCATCGTTCCCGACCCTCGGGCATCATTCTCGACCCTCGGACATCGTTCCCGACCCTCGGGCATCGTTCCCGACCCTCGGACATCATTCCTGACCCTCATGCATCGCTTCCGACCCTCGGGCATAGTCCGTGACCCTTGGGCCTCGTTCCAGACTATTAGATCTCGTCTGCGATCTTCGGGCACCATTCCTGACCCTCCGGCACCATTCCCGACCTTCGGGGATCATTCCCGACCTTCCGGCATCGTACCCGACCCTCGGACATAGTTTCCGACCCTGGGGCATCGTTCCCCACCCTCGGGCATCATGCCCGACCCTCTGGCATCATTCCCGACCGTATAGCATCGTTCCCCGGCCCTCGGACATTATTCCCGCACCTGGAGCATCATTCCCTACCCTCAGCCATAGTCTGCGACCCTCGGGCTGCGTTCCCGACCCTCGGGCATCGATTCCGGCCATCGGACATCGTTCCCGACCCTCCGGTATCATTCCCGACCCTCAGCATTGTTCCCAACCCTCCGGCATCATTTCCAACACTCCGGCATGTTCCCGGCCCTCGGGCATCATTCCCGACTCTCGGACATCGTTCCCGACCCTCGGGCATAGTCCGCGAACCTTGGGCCTCGTTCCAGACTCTTGGGCTCGTCTGCATAATTGCCGAGCCTCGGGCATCGTTTCAATAGCAAATGGGGTTTGACGGAGTATCTACGTGACCTACTTCCAACAACATGTAGGTCACGCACCCTTTTGGGAATTGCTAAAACCACCTCTGATTGCCGAACTGAGTTGAATGTCGTCTGCCCATCCTCGATATGGATCAATGTATTGTCCGCGCTTCGTCGCCTCGACGGTGCTGCTCTCTGTGTGTAGAAAATAGACCTACCCCCTACACTCTCATGCGCATTCAATGGCTGTGCGCATGCGTGGGAACTAGTCTACATATATGCATGCTATTCAGAGCACTGGAAGTCAGCATCGCATCAGCTCAGCCAGATTGACCGGAAGTGGACGTGATGGAGACGGATGCACGTTGAGTCATGCAGCTGCGCGCGTTGAATGACCTAGACCACGTGACCTGATTAGAGCAGGTGACGCCACTGTGGGAGTATGCATGCAGGACCTGTGTGGGGTGTGTAACACAGGTTGTGAGTTAGTGTGGTAAATATGTGTGTATCCTGTAAGGTAGTTAGTATGGTGCTTTGTGGTATATAGGTGGTAAATATGTGTGTGTCCTGTAAGGCAGTTAGTATGGTGATTTGTGGTATATAGGTGGTGAATATGTGTGTATCCTGTAAGGTAGTTAGTATGGTGATTTGTGGTATATAGGTGGTAAATATGTGTGTATCCTGTAAGGTAGTTAGTATGGTGCTTTGTGGTATATAGGTGGTAAATATGTGTGTATCCTGTAAGGTAGTTAGTATGGTGCTTTGTGGTATAGAGGTGGTAAATATGTGTGTATCCTGTAAGGTGAGTTGTGGTATATACGTGATAAATATGTGTGTATCCTGTAAGGTAGTTAGTATGGTGCGTTGTGGTATACAGGTGGTAAATATGTGTGTATCCTGTAACTTAGTAAGTATGGTGATTTGTGGTATACAGGTGGTAAATATGTGTGTATCCTGTAATGTAGTTAGTATGGTGAATTGTGGTATACAGGTGGTAAATATGTGTGTATCCTGTAAGGCAGTTAGTACGGTGATGTGTGGTATACAGGTGGTAAATGTGTGTGTATCCTGTAAGGTAGTTAGTATGGTGCTTTGTGGTATATAGGTGGTAAATATGTGTGTATCCTGTAAGGTAGTTAGTATGGTGATTTGTGGTATACAGGTGGTAAATATGCGTGTATCCTGTAAGGTAGTTAGTATGGTGCTTTGTGGTATATAGGTGGTAAATATGTGTGTATCCTGTAAGGTAGTGTGTATGGTGATTTGTGGCATACAGGTGGTAACTATGCGTGTATCCTGTAAGGTAGTTAGTATGGTGATTTGTGGTATACAGGTGGTAAATATGCGTGTATCCTGTAAGGTAGTTAGTATGGTGATTTGTGGTATATAGGTGGTGAATATGTGTGTATCCTGTAAGGTAGTTAGTATGGTGATTTGTTGTATACAGGTGGTAAATATGTGTGTATCCTGTAACGTAGTAAGTATGGTGCTTTGTGGTATACAGGTGGTAAATATGCGTGTATCCTGTAAGGTAGGTAGTATGGTGATTTGTGGTATATAGGTGGTGAAGATGTGTGTATCCTGTAAGGTAGTTAGTGTGGTGATTTTTGGTATACAGGTGGTAAATATGTGTGTATCCTGTAAGGTAGTTAGTATGGTGCTTTGTGGTATACAGGTGGTAAATATGTGTGTATCCTGTAAGGTAGGTAGTATGATGATTTGTGGTATATAGGTGGTGAATATGTGTGTATCCTGTAAGGTAGTTAGTATGGTGATTTGTGGTATTTAGGTGGTAAATATGTGTGTATCCTGTAAGGTAGTTAGTATGGTGATTTGTGGTATATAGGTGGTAAATATGTGTGTATCCTGTAAGGTAGTTAGTATGGTGATTTGTGGTATATAGGTGGTAAATATGTGTGTATCCTGTAAGGTAGTTAGTATGGTGATTTGTGGTATATAGGTGGTAAATATGTATGTATCCTGTAAGGTAGTTAATATGGTGATTTGTGGTATATAGGTGGTAAATATGTGTGTATCCTGTAAGGTAGTTAGTATGGTGATTTGTGGTATATAGGTGGTAAATATGTGTGTATCCTGTAAGGTAGTTAGTATGGTGATTTGTGGTATATGGGGCGTAAATATGTGTGTATCCTGTACGGTAGACCCCAGGATAGTGTCTGGCCGTGATGGCTGGCAGGAGTTGTTATATAGGCTGGAGGGGGGAAGATGGCTTCCCCCCCCCCTCATCACTCACTCCCCCCCTCCCACCACCACCACAGTAGTGGCAGGGGGGGAGGGTTCGGCCTTGAGCCTGCCATGTCCAGCAATGACACCGAATGAGCGACCTCGCTCATTCAAGACAATTAATTAATTACTTTGATAATAATAATAATAATAATAATAATAATAAATCAATAATAATAATAAATCAATAGAATTAAAATATTTTAATGGATGAATGAATACATGAATGAATGAATGAATGATTGTCTATCCTACCCTTTCTCTTTCTCTTTTTCTCTCTTTCTCTCTTTTTCCCCCTTTTTTCTTTCTCTCTCTATCTCTTTCTCTTACTGTTTCTTTTTTTCTTCCTTCCTTCCTTCCATTTAAGCTGACAATAGAAGAAGAAGAAAATCAATTACTAATTACTGTGATATTGTGATATTGTTATTTATTTTCAGTTTCATTCATGCCACACATGCTCGAAGATTTGTACATCTTCTTCTGGTTTGTGGAAACATTGCTCCAGAGTCTACGCATGTCACGCATCACTTCAATCGCTCAAGACTCACACCTCACCGGATTGAGGAACCGGACAGAAACTGGATACCGTCCGGTGAAATACGGCAATGTACGGTTTATATACAGTTGACGGGTGTGTCCATTTTCTGTCCGGTGGTGTCCGGTGGTGTCCGGCGGTGTCCGGCGGTGACCGGCGGTGTCCGGTACAAGTTGTGAACATGCACAAAACTGGTACCGGACACCGCCAGACTGACGTGTACGATTGGTGTCCGGTTTAAGTCCGTTTAGTCATTTATTCGTCTCAATTCTCTGCTGATTCTGAAATCCTTAATCTAAGCCTTTCCAAATCTCATTTTGGATATATTTCCAGTATGGAATCGTATGCTAGTAAATATGGTTGTAGGAGTTGCGATCAACTTCTTGTTTTAAAAAAAAGAGCTGTGAAGCATGAGAAAATATGCACAAACTAGGTTAGATTTATATATCCGGGAGGGATGTATTCTCCTTCAAAAACTATCTTTGATGACTTGCATGATAGCTTAAATATAGTTTGTGATTCGCATTTACAACACTTTCCTTGGTTTGCAGTATATGATTTTGAATGTCTTCTTCCTGAAAATCTCTCCATCAGGAAAGAGAATTATATGACCAATTTTCGTTCTCTACCTGAAAAACTTCTTCCCTTGGTTAATACTACATTGCAGGATTTTGAACAATTGATAAAGAATCACGATATCGATTACATCATTTTATATCATTCTTCTTCGCATATTTAGTAAATCCCCCCTGCTGCTGCTACTGCTGCTGCTTCTGCTGTTGCAGGTCATCAATTAGATGTAAGTAAAGCACGCATCCATATCATAGTTAATTGCGGTGGAATTGGGGTTTTTGAAAGAACTAGTGGTGTATATTTTTCACATCTCGCAGACACTTTTCAATATAATAATCAAATTTGTTGTGGTCTTAACTATGCGCATAGATACTTTTACTGTATTTTACTAGCAAATAAAACCTTGTTTTTGAAGGAGATCTCAATTGTTCAAAATCCTGCAATGTAGTAACCAAGGGAAGAAGTTTTTCAGGTAGAGAACGAAAATTGGTTTCTTCCATTCAGCGATGAAGTCATGAATATGATATTCATTCAAAGGAATTCGAAAAACTTTCTAGATTCCTATATCTTGTTAAATCCACCATCAATGTGTGCTCAGTGTCACGCAAAATGCATTGCATAACATCTAATGAAGAATTCATTATTATTATTATCTATACTAAAGTTAAATGAAGTCAAAGAACACACTCCGAATCATGAAGATGACTGGAGTTTGATGACAAACAAAGTTCAAAACAGTGCATCTGGAGTTTGACTGGAATGATGATGTCATCAATCTTGTCATAAAGGGTGATAAGTTCCTCTGGAAATCCTCTGGAAAACTTCTCGAAATTGCATGTATGCATCCTTGCATGGTGGGCATTTGTTTTCTGTTGAACTCATAATACTAGTACTCATTTGACCTTTTCCAAATGAACTCTTTGCATTGAGGGTGAAAGGTTCATCTGGAGATTGCGCATAGGCATCCTTGCATGGTGGGCATCTGTTTTCTGTTGAACACATAGTACTCAGTCGACAGCTTCGAGATGAACTCTTTGCATTCTAGTCATCTTTTCTTTGTTTAACTTATCCAGTCAAAAAGGTCAAATGAGTTCAACAGAAAACAGATGCATACATGTGATGTCAATGTCAATATCTGGAAAAGGTCAAATGAGTACTCCCTATGAGTTCAACCAAAAACAGATGCCCACTATGAAAACATGCAAACATGCGGAGGTCAATAAAAGGTTGAAAACCTGAACGATGACATCATGATGTCTGGAAAAGGTCAAATGAGTACTCCCTATGAGTTCAACCAAAAACAGATGCCCACTATGCAAATATGCAAACATGCAAAGGGCAACAAAAGGTCGAAAACCCGAACGATGATGTCATCAAACCAGTCAAACAAGTACAAAAACGTCAATGATCCTCATCGAAAAGGTCAAGTAAGGTCATTGTCCCGTGTCAGACCTCTGATGCGGGTCGATTATGTAAGATGGACCTATATCGGTCCTCTCTATACTACTTACTTTAGAGGTTCACGTTACCTCTTAATGTACTGTAGCATACAAGCATACTTTGACCCCCACAAAACTATGGCCGTTCCACGTCGCACATGCCATGGTCACATAGCCGTTAGTGGACGTAGTTGAACATAGGTGCATCTATCCCCAACTTGAACACCTCACGCCCCACGCCCCACACCCTACGTCACACGCCCCACGCCCCACGTCCCATGGTCCATGCCCCACGCCCCACGCCCCGTGCCCCATGCCCCACGCCCCACGCCCCATGCCCCACGCCCCACGCCCCACGCCCCACGCCCCACGCCCCCACGCCCCCACGCCCCACCGCCGCTACGCCCCTAGGCCCCAACGTCCCCATGCTCCCACGCCCCCACGCCCCCACGCCCCCACGCCCCCACGCACCCACGCCCCCACGCACCCACGCACCCACGCCCCTCATGCACCACGACCCACGCCCCCACGCCACCCACGCCCCCACGCCCCACCCCCACCACGCCCCCACGCCCCAACCCCCCACGCCTCACGCCCACGCGCCCCACGCCCCCCACGCCCCCACGCCCCCACGCCCCCACCGCCCCCACGCCCCCGCCCCACGCCCCCACGCCCCCACGCCCCACGCCCCACGCCCCCACGCCCCCACGCCCCACGCCCCCACCCCCACGCCCCCACGCCCCACGCCTACCCCACGCCCCCACGCCCCACGCCCCCACGCCACCACGCCACCCGCCCCACGCCCCCACGCCCCCACGCCCCGCTACCACAGATCCCATTTACTCTGTAATGTACAAACTATACATAGATGTCCATCGTGGGAATATATCCTTATTCAGCACGGAGGCACTGGTTTTAACACCAACAATCTAAGACTAAGATTCTTACATGGGGAGTGTGGGGGAGGGGTGGTGGTGTGGGGATAGTGTGGGGGTGACGGTGGTGAGGGAGGGTGAGGGGTGAGGGAAGGTGGGGTGTGAGGTAGGGTGGGGTGTGAGGGATGGTGGGTGAGGGATGGTGGGTGAGGGATGGTGGCGTGTGAGGGAGGGTGGGAGGGTGCTGGGACAAGGTGCCTTCATAAATATGTGTGAATATATTATACAGCCCACTTGGTATAATCATTCATGATGATCAACCACCCACTCATTCATTCTACATCCGCCTGCAGACAACTTCACGGCTCACCTAGGAGTGCAAGTGGCAATGGCATTAGTTGATTAAGCAGGGGAAATTTCAATTAGCACAATTGGCCTTCCTCATTTCCCTTCTCATTGCCATATCCTAATAATGCCAAACGCAGGCTAGATAGCGACACGTATCAATTCATAAGTCATTATTTTGACTCGGCCATGATTCAAAACTGAGGATTTGCCTCGCCTGACCTACTAACACAGGAGATGGATGCTCAACTCATTCGGCCATCCAGTCTGGTCTGGGTTGACACGATAGATCTCAAGTGGGTTTATAATTGATTCTATACGGAGATACTACCACAATCAATGTCCGTGACTGGTAGTCGATTTGAGTCACGACGAGTCTCAGTCACAGAGAATTGTGCACCACTAACTTAAGCTGCATAGTCCGAATAAAACATTTCAAAACCAAAATACTCATCTGGATTTAAGCCTACATGAGCCTACATGAGCCTACATGAGCCTACATGATCCTACATAAGGCTAAATGAGCCTGCATCAGCCTACATCAGCCTACATCAGCCTACATCAGCCTACATCAGCCTACATCAGCCTACATCAGCCTACATCAGCCTAAATCAGCCTACATCAGCCTACATCAGCCTACATGAGCATACATGAACCTAGATGAACCTACATGAGCCTACATGAGCATACATGAGTCTACATGAGCCTACATGAGCCTACATTAGCCTACATGAGCCAACCTGAGCCTACCTGAGCCTACCTGAGCCTACCTGAGCCTACCTGAGCCTACCTGAGCCTACCTGAGCCTACCTGAGCCTACCTGAGCCTATCTGAGCCTACCTGAGCCTACCTGAGCCTACCTGAGCCTACCTGAGCCTACATGAGCCTACATGAGCCTACATGAGCCTACATGAGCCTACATGAGCCTACATGAGCCTACATGAGCCTGCATGAGCCTACATGAGCCTACATGAGCCTACATCAGCCTACATCAGCCTACATCAGCCTACATCAGCCTACATCAGCCTACATCAGCCTACATCAGCCTACATCAGCATACATCAGCCTACATCAGCCTACATCAGCCTACATCAGCCTACATCAGCCTACATCAGCCTACATCAGCCTACATCAGCCTACATCAGCCTGCATCAGCCTACATCAGCCTGCATCAGCCTACCTCAGCCTACCTCAGCCTACATCAGCCTACATCAGCCTACATCAGCATACATCAGCCTACATCAGCATACATCAGCATACATCAGCCTACATCAGCCTACATCAGCCTACATCAGCCTACATCAGCCTACATCAGCCTACATCAGCCTACATCAGCCTACATCAGCCTACATCAGCCTACATCAGCCTACATCAGCCTACATCAGCCTACATCAGCCTACATCAGCCTACATCAGCCTACATCAGCCTACATGAGACGGCATGAGCCTACGTGAGCCTATATGAGCCTACCTGAGCCTACCTGAGCCTACGTGAGCCTACGTGAGCCTACGTGAGCCTACGTGAGCCTACGTGAGCCTACGTGAGCCTACGTGAGCCTACGTGAGCCTACGTGAGCCTACATGAGCCTACATGAGCCTACATGAGCCTACATGAGCCTACGTGAGCCTACGTGAGCCTACGTGAGCCTACGTGAGCCTACGTGAGCATACATGAGCCTACGTGAGCCTACGTGAGCCTACGTGAGCCTACGTTAGCCTACATTAGCCTACATGAGCCTACATGAGCCTACATGAGCCTACATGAGCCTACATGAGCCTACATGCGCCTACATGAGCCTACATGAGCCTACATGAGCCTACATGAGCCTACATGAGCCTACATGAGCCTACATGAGCCTACATTAGCCTACATGAGCCTACATGAGCCTACAGCTTAGATACAAGTGCACTTATGAAGCATGTTGTGAAACATTTGGGAATTTTGGGGTGGTTTTTATTTAGTGCTCTGCAGCCAAGGGCCTGCCGGGTACAGGCTAGGTCACCTGACTGGTACCTGGTTGCATTGGTATTCTGCAGCCAAGGGGCTGCCGGGTACAGGCTGGGTCACCTGACTGGTACCTGGTTGCATTGGTACTCTGCAGCCAAGGGCCTGCCGGGTAGAGGCTGGGTCACCTGACTGGTACCTGGTTGCATTGGTACTCTGCAGCCAAGGGCCTGCCGGGTGCAGGCTAGGGTCACCTGACTGGTACCCGGATTTAAACCTATAAATAAGGGTGCAGGTCGCGTGCTCGCTCTCTCTCAACACCACCACCAGCCAGCCCAGACTATGTACATGTGCCTGTAGCAACTTTAGTTTGGATTAAATCATGTGAGTACAATATTGTGTCTTCTTGTGTGATATTTCAGTTAGTGAGCCCAACAAGTGATTTTGGAAGTAGATAGTTGATATATCTAAAGAATATGTATAGAAGTTCTCTGACAACTATTTCAATTTAATCTAACAACATAAACGTTAATACCATCAATTGTTCTGAGATACACAAACTTTTCAGTGGCGATGGAAGGGAACACTAAGTCGACATAACACAATCTCTTCCTGCTGAAGCCAATGGTGTTAGAATTTTAGCATGTGCGCCAAAATAAGTTAGGCATGCTTTCACTTCAAATAGCTCTAAAGTTAACCATTTATGATAAGAGTTACTCCAATTAAAGACGATTATAACAATCTACCGATATAATTCAAAACCAGACACAGATAATCTTTTTTGTTTGGGCTAATAAATTTATTAATCAGGCTTAATAAATTTTTACAAAGCCTTTCCTACACCTTACTGAACATCTGCTATCAGCCACTCTCAATAATACAATTGAGGTTATTAGCTTTAAATTATTCTATCTTCAACAGGTAGTACAACCTGTGCCTTTCTAAGCTTTACTGTTCATTACTTATGTGCAGGTCATATGCTAGGTATATCTACTATTGCATTTTCTTCATTACTTATGTGCAGAACATACTTTATGATTGTACTATCATACTAACATATGATATATTTCTGTAGATACTGTATTCATTTCTGTAGATGGAACTTGAAAACAGAAGACATGAGGCAGCAACTGGGGCAAATCACGGTCACACGGTCAGCTCACATCTGGCACACTCACACACATTCGCACATTCGCGTTAATCAGCAACATTCATTTCAAGGTCATAAGAACCATAATCTCTCAGCCAAATTGGGACAGGAGAGATAATGGTTCCTCTCTAAAGTACGTTTTTATTTACATAGTCAAACACACTGTTGGACTTCCATCTACCGAGTGTTCTTATGCAATCTAAGGGCATGCCCACTCTTGCATATTCTTGGGCTCCCCCTCGCCGAAGACTATGACACGTCAACAGTGGCCACCAGGGAAGCCCACCGGCTTTCAATGCAAATTTCATGCATTTGCTGAAAACTTTTGCAGTCAACGGGTCCCCATTGTTCATCATGAATGCTGGGGCACCCTCATGTGCAGGGGTCAGACGGATGTACTTGTTCCATGCGTGCACCGGGCAGAAGGTTGGACTTGCCCCTTTTGGTAGATCGATGCTGTATGCATCCTCAGGCATGTGTGTCGTCTTCGTGCTCCTGACTGTTATCGTCAGGTGTGTGGTGTGCGCCTTGATGTCTCCGCCGAGCAGCATGTGACCGCCACCCCCAGTTACCTTGGAATAAAACAGATTTGACTGTCTTAGCAAGCATAAATATCCAATTAGCAATGCAACAATTAACACAAAGCCATCTTCTCTGATCTTATTGAATTTTGTGATTATCATTTTAATATGCGTGGTCTTCAAGGGAAACGCCCTCTTTACAGTGTGGTTCTTTAACTTACATATGTCAGCTTTAATTATCGACAGAGCATAACAATCAAATGCCTCAGTATCTCCTTTTAGTAGTCTTACCCATGTTCTCGCCCCACTCATATAGTTTTTTTCAGCACCGTCAGTATTAAATTTATCATTTAAGTATAAAGCATATAACATTACCGTCTTCAATTTGGGTTTCTTAGGGTTATCTTTGCTGTTCTTACAAAACATCAGATACTCTCTAAATTGGACCCTTTTATTTCTCCAGGTCCCTTCCGCTAGTCCCGCCGAAAAGTACAGGCTTAGCCTATGCACTATTTCCCGCTTTTTCTCTGCAAGTTGATAAAGGCAAAACAAAAAATTATCAACGGGCAGAGCTCTATAAATCCATGTCTAGGACATGCACGTTGGGAGGAACATGTATTTTAGTCAACAACTTTTTCTGACATAAATCATCAGCAATCTTTCGGAATGTATTATCAAAAAACAACCTACTTAGGGCATCTGCTAGCACTAGATCTTTCCCTGGCTTGTGTACCACCTGTACCGCACAAGTGTAAGTGGCGGCAAATCTCCAGATTTCCCGGGCACAGGCGCACAAGACAGGATCTCTTCCAGCACCACTAGACAGCACCTGTTGGGAAGCAGCATTATCTGTATTTATGATGATTTGATAATTGTGTGGGTCTGGGGGAGACAAATGTTTTAAAGCTACTACTAGATTAATCGCCTCTAACTGGGCAATATGAAAATTACTTTTCAGAAAATTTTTGGAGTACAAATTAGAATAATAATGAGTCTGACTGAATGCGCCCCCACCAACTAATGACGAGTCACACTCGATTACCCATTTTTTGCTAGGTAGATGTTGCAACAGCACTAGCCTATTATGACCTTCTACAAAACGTAGGAACCACGCGATGTCCCTAACCACATTTTGAGTAACACAAGTCTTTCCTAAAAATGGCGTCTCTCTGAGAAAGTCTAAAATCCTATTCATAAATACCCGTGCAGGGATCACACATTTCGAAATAAACTGTAACCTTCCCACCAATCTTTGAACATTTTTACGTGTGACCTTCCTGCCAATTATCCACTTTTTACATTCTAACAAGATATCCAACAGTTTCTCGTCTGGAATACGTATTACCAACATTTTAGAATCTATTTCATACCCTAGCCATATCAAAGTAGTTGTGGGGGGTACACATTTTTTAATTGAAAGTTTCAAGCCCAAAATTTCTGTTAATTCTAAGATGTAGTTATACGCTTGGTGTGCCTTCTTAAGTGTCGATTCTACGCCCACAAAATCATCCAAAAAACACAACGTGAAAAAACTTTTAAATTCATCAAATGTACCACAGCCGCTGTCGTCCGGGCGCAAGCCATGCTTGAAGTCCTACACCCGAATGGCGGAGCGATGTCAAAATAAAACTTTTCATTTACCTTTATACCGAATAAAGGCAACTCAAAGGGCAGGTTCTTAATTGCCTGTATGCCCTTGCGAGGTCAATAGACCACATATAACTATCTTCCCCCAATTTAGTAATCTGCTTTGCCAAGGACATTATTGTCGGCAAGTTGTACTTATAAGGCTTTCCTTGATACCAGCCCTTATTTATCCCTGAATTTACACTGCGCCCCTTAGGGTAACTAAGGTCCACTATTATTCTACGTTCATTAGTATTTTTCTTGGGGCGGGTCATATTAGGGCTAACCTGTGCCCATGGGCAAAAAGGAGGGCTGTCGAATGGCCCCAACAATGCTTGGTGAGATAATTCAGTCTCTACGTAGTTGTTAATCCAAAACAAATCTTCCTCCGACTGAGCATGGTTACAAGATGTTGGGGTAGGAATAAATGTGCCCGTAAAATTGGCAGGCCAGCCAAATTCCAGAAATGGGATAAGATCAATATCATCATAATTCACTAAGATAGATTTCCAATTTTTTATTAAAAGCCCTGAAGGGACAGGGATCTTGGCCGAGAGATAATTTGGTAGCCCTGTCGCTCTAACACTTTTATAAATTGAAGAATAATGCCCAATGGCGTACAATTAATTATCAGACAGTATAGGCCAAATATTTGTTAAATGCAGTTTATATTTTAAAGGTGAAGTATCACAAAACAGTTCGATGTCATCACTGTATGCTACTGTCATATTATTATCGTCCATTAATGGAACTGGAAGCACAACGGGAAGGTTCCTACATTCTCCAACTTTCAACGGTGAAACAACTTTAACAGGAACAGTAACAGTCGCAACACATTCAATCTGAGGTATTAAACACTTAATGGGGGTTTGGCTACCACTACCTCCTCCCATATTAGTAGCTAAAAAGTGCTTTGGGTCCAACATGGAGTCCCCGTTAATGTCATTATTAGCACAGTCAGTGTAGATCTCCACACAAGCCAGATCTTTCTTATCCGAAGATTTAAGTACAGTACGGCCCTTACCAACATCTTCATGCACAACAACAGGGGATTCAACATCAATCAACAAATCAGTAGCATGGTGCCGACGACAAGAAAGTTGGCAAGGGCTGTAAGAAGAAGGGCTAACTAAGTTAGCGACCGGGCTAACTACAGGGTTTTTAGGGAGGCAACAACCGTCCTCACAGTCACAGTCACAGTCAGCAAAGCATGCATTCGAGGCATAGTTTCCACATCCAGGTAATCTGTCCAGAGGCATCAGCCTATGAGTCAGTGCATCAGACACAATAAGATCATGTCCCGAGCAGCGGGATCTATATGATGTTGACATGTCGGCATCAACAGAGCTGCGCTGGACGGTCCCAGTCGGCAGCACACCGTCTGTCGGCATTGGGGGTTGTGCCACCGTACCTAATGTTACTGTCACGGGTGTACCAACCTCAAAGCATGTATTTGTATTATTAATCCAGCTACGGCGGTTCCTATTGAACCAAACATATTTAGATTTACTGCTAGAATGAGAAGAAAACCATCTACACTCATTGTGGGTAGAAACATTTTTATAATATTTATTTGTGGCGCCACCAAGTGAGTAACGTGCTAACTTAGAATACTCCGAGGACACTACAGATGATGCATGGTGCCGTCTATTAGATTTAATCGAAATGTCACTATTAATTACATTAACGCGACCACTTGGTGAGCGCGCTCGCTCCACAATTTCACACACCTGATCACCTTTCTGAAACATATTAGATTTAAGCTTGGTAGGTGACAACAGTAACTTAGAAGGCGGACATGACACCGACGCAACAACAGCACCGACCTGAACGTGACACATGCCGACTGGGCTACTCGGTGCCGGTTGGATGGTGGTGGCGACATCTGTAGAGCAATCAGGAGACTTGTGCATGACGACATACGCTGTACGCACTTTGTCTTCAGTAATTGCAGCACACGGCCTACTGCGTATTAAAAACTTTTAACATGTTCAGTATCATCAGTGGTAACCTCTTTTGCACGTTGCTTAGACCTGCAATCAGTTTCTCTGTGCGAGTGTTTACGGCGCAGCTTAAATGCGCAGTACGCACAGATGTGCATGAATTTGTTGATTCCATCTCCATGGTCACCGGTGAAGCCACACGTGCCGCCCTTGTTCCACACAATGCACGGTCTTGGATCCACACCTTTTTTATATTCTGCATACTGTGACCACGCCCCTTGTTTAGACGGCTGTTCTACACGCTTACCCAGCCCCCAGATATCCCTGCGAATTTCTATTATCTTCCCTTGATCCGACCACCCTTCTGGGAGCCTCTTATCTGCAATCATGTTAAATATTTTTTCACTAAAGTTCAAACATGTTTGCCATGAATAATTTTGCGCCATATCCAACAGTGAATCAATGTGATCTTCTATATGCTGTCCCCAAGTTATCGGTACATCCCCTCGTCGCACCATTCTCCTCATAGCTGCCAGGTACTCAAACCATGTTGCCTCGCCTTGACCTACTTTCCCTTTCTTCTCATTTCTAATAATATACTTGTGTGGTAATAACTTCAACGTTTTAGCCTTACATGCTTTCTTCCCTGCCAATCTAATCATTTCAATCATCATAGAATCATCGCTATCCGACCCTTCCACATTAAACTGTTCATCATTCGCAGCACGCTTTCGTACTACGATAGAAGAAGACGAATTATGCACTTTACCTTTACTCGTGCGCATCCTGGGCGTTGAATTACTTGATGTAGTCAGACGAACCGGCGTATTATCCACTGTTCTCATACCGTCGGTCTCAACCTCCATGACGTCATCTTGACACACATTCGCAGAATAACTATTACGTGCTGTTTCCAGGGACTGAAGTCTAGCCAAAACTGGCTCTTGAGCAGCTGATAATCTTGCATCCAGAAGTACGGCAATCTCATCCAATGACGGTCCGACATTCCGAGATGTTGATGGTACAGGCGATCCTCCATGCAAATCTGCCAAATGCAGCCTACTCGACGACACCGTACGACCAATATGGTTGCCCTCCTTTGAGCCGGAATGCGAGTCCTCCGAATCCTCCATAGATCTCAGCAAAGCCTTTGAATATCTACCGACAACACTTTTAATCCTACCAACTTTCGGCATCGCGAATAAACAAACAATTTTCTATTCATTCAGTGATCCGTCGACGACGGTGGCCAGGTAAGGACTGGACAAGCCTTTGAATCTACTACCGGAAGTTAACTTTATGCGTAGCGACGCACGCTACGAACTGTCTCTATGGTATTCATAATATCAGGCCCGTAGTCAGGGATTTTGAATTATGCATG
>CM059187.1:2067412-2104740 GCA_030323885.1 Branchipolynoe longqiensis | reverse complement strand
CCCTCACCCTCCCTACACCCTCACCCTCCACCCCCTCATCCTCCCACACACCAACCCCCACCATCATCATCACCCCCACTCTAACACTCCCCACCGCCTTCACCCTCCCCACACTCTCACCCTCCACCCCCTCATCCTCCCACACACCAACCCCCACCATCATCATCACCCCCACTCTAACACTCCCCACCGCCTTCACCCTCCCCACACTTCACCCTCCACCCCCTCATCCCCACACTCCAACCCCCACCACATCAGTCACCCCCTCTCTAACACTCCCCTACCGCCTTCACCCTCCCTACACCCTCACCCTCCACCCCCTCATCCTCCCACACACCAACCCCCACCATCATCACCCCCACTCTAACACTCCCCACCGCCTCACCCTCCCTACACCCTCACCCTCCACCCCTCAACCTCCACACACCAACCCCCCATCACCATCACCTCCACGCAAACACTCCCCACCTCTCTTACCCTCCCTACACCCTCACCCGCAGTCACAACTCACCTCCCCAACCCCACCTCCATCCCCCTCATCCTCCCACATACCAACCCCACCATCATCATCACCCCCCACTCTAACACTCTCACCTCCTTCACCCTTCCCCACTCTCTACCCTCCCCACACCCTCACCCTCCCCACACCCTATCCCGCACCCCCACAGACCCTCCCCTCGCGACACCCTCACCACCACCCTCAGCCTTCCAATACCCTCACTCTTCCCGCACCCTCACCCTCCTCATACCTTCACCCTCACCACAGCCTCCCACTCCCCATCCCTTCACCCTACCTACACCCTGACCCCATCATCACCCTCCGCATGCCCTCACCCTCCCCATACCACCCCCACTCCCTTCACCCTCCCTACCCCGTGCCTGCCATGCCCCGCCTGCACCCCCCGCCGCCACACCCACCCCCACCCGGCCCCGCCCCACCCCACACCCCGCGCGGTGCGTCAGTGGCCTGTAGGGACACACCAGGGGGCGCTCATGTATGAACAATATTTCGAGTCTATTACATAAATTATATTCGCTGCGTGCACCCTGTACCGCCGTCTGTGACGTCACCACTCATTGCGCCCAGGTCCAGCAGTGCCCGCCAGGTGGCAGCTCGGCAGCAGCCTGTAGCCAGGAACAGACGCTGTATTAAATACTTAGAGCTTTAGTCACGTGACTAGAGTAAGCTGTTTCTTAAAACTGCATAGTCCGATGAAGGACCACATTTTCAAAGCCAAAACAATTATCTAGATTTGATTCTACACATCTACCTTATCTACTGATGCATTTATTAAGCAGTAATTGCCACATAGACGGGAATCCTGAGTCAATTTAGTAGACCATCTTACTGCAGAATGTTGGCATGATTGCGTCCCCTCACATGAAGCCAAGCAGCAGTCTTAGCAAATCAGCTATCTCGTCTGGTCCCCTCACATGAAGCCGGCCAGCACTCTTAGCAATTCAGCCAACCCATCTGGTCCCCACACATGAAGCCAGCCAGCACTCTTACCAAATCAGCCATCCTGTCTGGTCCCCATACATGAAGCGAGCCAGTGCTGTTACCCATTTACCCATCCCGTCTGGTCCCCATACATGAAGCCAGCCAGCGCTCTTACAAAATCAGCCATCCCGTCTGGTCCCTTCACCGAAGCCGGCCAGCTCTCTTACCAAATGAGCTGTCCCATCTGGTCCCCATACAGGAAGCCAGCCAGCGCTCTTACCCATTCACCCATCCCATCTGGTCCCCATACATGAAGCCAGCCAGCAATCTTACCCATTCAGCCATCCCATCTGGTCCCCACACATGAAGCCAGCCAGCGCTCTTACCCATTCACCCATCCCATCTGGTCCCCACACATGAAGCCAGCCAGCACTCTTACCCATTCACCCATCCCATCCGGTCCCCATACATGAAGCCAGCCAGCAATCTTACCCATTCAGCCATCCCATCTGGTCCCCTCACATGAAGCCAGCCAGCACTCTTACAAATCAGGCATTCCGTCTGGTCCCCACACATGAAGCCAGCCAGCACTCTTACAAATCAGGCATTCCGTCTGGTCCCCACACATGAAGCCAGCCAGCAATCTTACAAATCAGCCATCCCATCTGGTCCTGTGGAGAAAGGCACTGGAACAGGAGGCAGACATTGAGCGTCATTCAGGTTCAACTCCCGGCGGAGGCATCGCCGAGGTCTAACCCGACATTATCTCACATCAAACCGGGCACGGAAGCTGAATCGGTACAGCGCAGGGCTCCCATGCAGGAGATCGGAAGTTCAATTACTGGTTGAGTCAAACCAATGACTTATTAAATTGATACTTTTCATTTCCTAGCCTGGCGCTTGGCATTAATAGGATAGGGCAAGGACTGATTAGCTCAGTGTCAAGATGCTGTGACTGAGTGGGATATCAGGCCATGGTGCTGGCAGCCTGATTCCCCATTGGGGAGCACTATAAACTCACCATGAGTGTGCACTGTCACAATTTGGTAACCATCTTGATCTGTCCTTAGATGTTGACGAGACGTAAAATTCCAATAAACAAGCAAAAAATCTCAGTAGTCCCCAGTAACCTTTATGAAAAACGGCTAGTTTTGGAGCAATTTGAGCTGAAAGAACCCAAAACAATTTCGACAAGCTTGTCAAAAGTCATCTAGCTATGACCCAGATGGTCATCTCACAATGACCACATGATGTGAGATGACCTACTAAACCTGTAACCTCACAGGGCTGTAGGTAGGTATTTCTGTTTGGATTTGAAACATTCTGGGAATGGATTGGTGCCATTGCCCCATGGCATTAGGGTTTTTAGCAAAATTTTATTTTGTAGAAAGGTTAATTTGATCTGCCACAAATACACAGGTTTTCAGGTTTAATGCTATGATGGCAGCAACTATTCTGGCCGTGTCTATGCATTATCTTATGGATGGGATCTGTCGCAAATGTGCCCGGTTCTTGGCTTAATGCTGTGATGGAAGCAGCTGCTCCACAGTGTATGCACCGGAGGATGGCCCGGGGCAGTAGAACCATATCAGTTTCTACACTCACCTATGACAAACTGCACATTCTATTATTCAGCCGGGCGTGAGCATCAATGGTTTGACGGGATCCACTGCAATTGTGCAGGTTTCTGGGTTTAATGCTATGATTGCAGCAGCCGTTCTGGTCGTGCCTATGTGTTATCATTTGGACGGGATCCATCGCAAATGCGCCGTTCCACAGCATATGCGTCGGACGACGGCCTGGGGTCATAGCACCATATCAGTTTTTACACTCGCCTATGACAAACTGCATGGTCTGTGATCCCGAGCCGTCCGCTGGCGCATACACTGCAGTACGGCTGTTGCCGTCATAGCATTAACCCCAGAACCTGGCGCATTTGCAATGGATCCGGTCCAAATGATAATTCATGACCAGAACAATTGCTGCTATCATAGCATTAATCCTGGAAATATGTGCATTTGTGGCAGATCCCGTAAAGCCATTAATGCTCAGGTCCGGCTGGATCATAGAATATGGCTGCTGCCATCATAGCATTAAGCGCAGAACCCGGCGCATTTGCGAAGGATCCCATCCAAATGATAATGCATTTGCACAACCAAATTTCAAATGGATGCACGCAAAACACATGCATGCGCATGCTAACATACATTTAGACCGCCGAGGATATGCATACTGCTCACATACGGTATGCGTAGACTCTATGTATGTGGCACAAATTAGAACTATTCCGAGTTTGTTTGTTTTCCCAGACAGGTATACCAATTCCCTTTGACATTTTGCATTGCTATCTAATTAATTTGCATGTCTCATGTACATATTATTGCTTTGTTATTATTTCCTGTTATGTCATCCATATGTCTCATCCTCCCTCATACCATACATAGTCCCAGTGGCAGATGCAATTTTAATTGACAAATGTAAAAATTTCAAAATTTAAATTACCCAAATTGATTAATTATATTTATAAAATTTATTAAAAGATCAGCATTGAATATCCAACATGGAGGGGAGGGGAAACATCCACCTCATTTCCCCTTCCCCTCTATGGCCCTGCACATTAGGCCTATTTGGTCGGGGGAGGCTAATGAGGTCACAAGATTGGGCTAATTGGTTAATGGGCTCCCTGCATAATGGGTGTTTCAAAGTGAGTGTCCAAAGGGGTGGTGTTATAAATTCACAGGTTATTCTGTATATGCTGTCCCAAATCATTAGCTAATACACCACTATCTAAGTTGGATATATAGGATCAAATGCAAGTAGTTGTTTTAATTTTGACACAATTATATTTCATCGGACCATGCAATTTTAAACCCAGACCCCAGTTGGGAGCGGGGTACCAGGGAGCTGGTCTGCGCCACTCGCCACCAGGTGGCGCCAGGCGCCGTGACACCATGTCGCCCCCCTTAAACGAGAGCTGATTGTGGGGCGCTGTGACGTCATAACAGGCGGCTACTACCGGCATACTATTATTAACTATTGTTACCATCTGACGACCAGCGTACTGTTCCAAACAAATGGCCACCAGCGTACTGTTCCTAACAAACGGCCACCAGCATTCTGTTTCTAACAAATGGACACTAGCGTATTGTTATTAACGAACGGCCACCAGTGTACTGTTATTAGCACACAGCCACCAGGCTACTGTTATTAACACACGGCCACCAGCATGCTGTTATTAACACAAGGCCACCAGCATACTGTTATTAACAAACGGCCAACAGCATACTGTTATTAACGAACGGCCACCATCCCACAGTTTTTAACACACCAGCATACTGTTATTAACACAAGGTGACCAGCCCAGTATTATTAACAAATGGCCAACAGCATATTGTTATTAACGCAAGGTCACCAGTGGACTGTTATTACCACACGGCCAACAGCATATTGTTATTAACACATGGCCACCAGTGTACTGTTATTTGCACAAGGCCACCAGCGTACTGTTATTAACACAAGATCACCAGCGACTGTTATTAACAAATGGCCACCAGCATACTGTTATTAACACACGACCACTAGCGTACTGTTATTACCACACGGCCAGCAGCGTTTTGTTATTAACACACGGCCACCAGCATACTCTTATTAGCACCAGGCCACCAGCGTAGTGTTATTAACAAATGGCCACCAGCGACTGTTATTAACAAATGGCCACCAGCCTACTGTTATTAACAAACGGCCAACAGCGTATTGTTATTTACACATGTCCACCAGCATACTGTTATTAACGATCGGCCACCAGCGTATTGTTATTAGCACACGGCCACCAGCCTACTGTTGTTAAACCATGACCACCAGCGTATTGTTATTAACAAACAGCCACCAGCGTATTGTTATTAACGCACGGCCAACAGCGTACTGTTATTAACACAAGGCCATCAGTGTACTGTTATTATCACACAGCCAACATCGTACTGTTATTAACACACAGCAAACAATGTACTGTTATTAACAAACAGCCACCAGTGTACTGTTATTAACACATGGCCACCAGCGTACTGTTATTAACAAATGGCCAACAGCGTATTGTTATTAACACATGTCCACCAGCATACTGTTATTAACGATCGGCCACCAGCATACTGTTATTAACACACAGCCACCAGCCTATTGTTATTAAACCATGACCACCAGCGTATTGTTATTAACAAACGGGCACCAGCGTATTGTTATTAACACATGGCAAACAGCGTACTTTTCCTAACAAACGGCCACCAGTGTACTGTTATTAACAAACAGCCACAAGCGTACTGTTATTAACACAATGCCAACAGTGTACTGCTATTAACACACAGCCATACTGTTATTAACACATGGCCACCAGCATACTGTTATTAACACACAGCCAACAACGTATTGTTATTAAAAAACAGCCACCAGCGTACTGTTATTAAGACATGGCCACCAGCGTACTGTTATTAACCACCACACCAATAAAGTACCTTAACAACAGACCACCAAACGACCACACCAACACACCACCATACCACCACACCACCGCACCACCACACCAACACACCAACACAGTACCATATCGACAGACCAACACACCAACACACCACATTACTGCCATATCAACACACCACCACACACACCACCACAACCAACACACCACCATGCCACCACACCAACACACCATCATACTACCCCACCACCATATCGCCATAACACCACACCAACACAGCACCATATCAACAAACCAACACACCAACCCACCACCACACCAACAGACCACCACACCAACACACCAGAAAACTGCCACACCAACACACCACCAGGCCGCCACACCACCACACCACCATACCACCACACCACCATACTGCCACACCAACACACCATCATACTGCCACACCAACACACCACCACACCAAGAGACCACCACACCAACACACCAGAAAACTGCCACACCAACACACCACCAGGCCGCCACACCACCACACCACCATACCACCACACCACCATACTGCCACACCAACACACCACCATACTGCCACACCAACAAACCACCACACCAACAGACCATTACACCAACACACCACCACACCAACACACCACAAACCGCCACACCAACACACCACCATATCGCCACCCCAACCCGCCACCATACCGCCATACTATCACGCCAACACACCACAATACCACCACACTAACACACCAGCACACCACAATACCCCCACACCAACACACTACCATATCGCGACACCAACCGCTCACCATACCGCCACACCACCACACCACCACACCAACACAGCAACCCACCAATAGACCACGACACCAACACACCACAATACCACCACCCCAAAGCACCGCCACACAAACACCCCAACACACCACAATAACGCCACACCACCACACCACCACACCACCACACCACCACACCACCACACCACCACACCACCACACCACCACACCACCACACCACCACACCACCACACCACCACACCACCACACCACCACACCACCACACCACCACACCACCCCACCACACCACCACACTGCCAGACCTGCGAGTTAGTAACTGTGAGGTGGGTCATTAGGGCTGAACTGCAATAATGGTCGCAGCTTCACTACAGTGGCTGCCTTGATTGTTTTGGGCGCTTTTTTGGTTTAGTTTTTTGGTGACCATTTTTTTTTTTTTTTAAATTGAGGATTTTCATATCAGTTTATATTTTTGGTTCTTCATCCATATTTGTACATAGTCAACATTTGCAATGCCTTGTACCCATGATATTAGTATTTTAATATGAATATACTATGTTAGTTTTTGGCACACCTTTAAAGGTTAGGTTGGTGCATAATTTGTATGGGTTTCAGATATTCCATTTTCTTTGTTACTTTCAGCTCACTTTGCTTTCGAGATAACTCGGAATATTTCAACTGCACGCCTTACCTTACAGTTACGTGATCAGTTGTTGTTTAGCATGGTGTCTCCTATTGGTTTGTGATGTTTTATGGTTTACTTACTGGTTCAGGATGTGCCCACCAACAACAATCAGACTGGATCAGGCTAACTGTAAGTAGGTCAGTAGGTCAGTGCTCTTGCACCTCACTGCATGAACGTTGTTACTGTCCCACCAGCATTGCGATTGGATGAATGCGGTAAGTGTGTTAAGTCACGTGGTTAGGGTCCAATGGGCCTCACGTGGAGTATTTTCAATTACTCAGCATGACAAAGAGATGAAAACCGTGGAGGAGGACTTGAGAAGCCTCCTCATGGCTACATACTACTCCAGGAGATTATTCCTAGAAGGAAAGGCATCTCTTTCAATAAACTAAAATATATATATAGGCTACTTCAGGAGATTATTCCCAGAAGGGAAGGCACCTCTTTATACCAACTATATAGTATAGTTATACGAGTCTTACCTTGGTACAGATGATGGATAACTGTTGTTTTACCGAGGTATAAGCCTCGGATAGATGTGGGCTAGGGAGCGGTAAGCACGTCCGGTACCAGCAATCTTAACCTACTTATTGAGGATAAAAATGACTTTCAAACAATGGATACTATTACTTTACCGAAAAGGTACACCAACGGAATAGATGTGGCAGGGTGTGGCGGGAGGGCCCTAGCCCACATCTATCCGAGGCTTATACCTCGGTAAAACAACAGTTATCCATCATCTGTACCAAGGTAAGACTCGTATAACTATACTATTTTACCTCGGTAAACAGCCTCAGGCTAGCCTCAGGCTAGGGAGACCTTTACATAATTCATTTTTATCCTTAATATCATTCTTTCTTATTATTATAACATTCTAAATTTTTGTTCTCACCTATTCTTGTTAGTTGGCGAGAAGACGCTTTGCAACGCCGGTAGGCTTTTCTAGTCGTTTATTATAATGTTTTGCAAACGACTTAGCCGTCTTCCAGCCTGCATGCGCTAGTATTCTTTTCACAGAAATACCAAGCACCCGTGCCTTGGAGACCATGGCTCCTCTAGTTGAGTGGGAAGAGTATTTACTCGTATCCACTCCAGCCAATTTCAACACCGTAATTGTCCATCTGGCAAGTGTGTCTCGTGAAATCGCCTTATGTGGCTTTATAAAGCTCACTAATAGTTGTTGTGATGCACGTAAATCCTTTGTCTTGTATATATAAGCCCGTATGGCCGACACAACACATAATTTCCGATCATTCGGAAAACAGTCTAAGTGAACCGTTGATAAAGGGTCACCTAACGTGTTCGATTTAAGCAATTTTTCTAAATCAAACGTAGCTTGTTCCTTGTCTATTTCTAATCCAGTTAAGGATAAAGCAACAATCGTCTGTCCTCTGTGTCCGGTTACTAACAATAACAGGACCGCGACCTTAAAACCTAACTGTTTTATATCTAACCACGAGTTGTGAGGCCAAGCCTGAAACAACTTAAATACTATAGAAACATCCCAAAACCGACTATACTTTGGTTTTGGAGGATTCCTTTGATAAATTGAACGAAGTAAATAACAAATAACATAATGTTTTCCAACTGTTTCGCCATCAATTCTAGGTAATATAATTGATAACGCACACCTCGCCGCATTAATCGATCCAAAGGAAAGTCCTTCATCCTCTAGAGAACGAAGAAACCGAGCTACTTGTGAAATCTTTGGATTTGTTGGCTTAACTTTCATTAACAAACAATGTACACCCCATTTCTTTAAATAGGTTGTATACATTTTGACAGTTCCTGGCCTCCAGGCATCCGATACTATCCTATCCTCAGTAATTCTGTCCAATCCAAATTGCTGTAGCTGCTTCCTTAGAAAAGGAATGCCAATAGGGGCGTCGTTGACACGTCGCCGTGAACCACTAGCGGTCCGTGGTGCGTCAGATTCCCGAGTTTTCTTGGGAATCGTATACGATCTTTTGCCAGTTGTGAAACTGCTGGCAGCCAAGGTTGCGTGTCCCAATCGGGCACCACCAGTATCGCATGTGTCCCTTCCAAGCCGATTTTTCTCACTACTCGGCTGATAATGCTAAATGGTGGGAAAATATAAAAATAATTATTTTCCCAGGTAATAGCAAACGCATCTACTTTCCAAGCATCCGGTTCAGGATGCCAAGAAACATAACAGGGTAACTTGTTATTATTTCGTGATGCAAATAAGTCAACTTCAGGTGTACCCCATTTTTCACAAACGAAGTTAAACAAAGGTGTAGAGAGAGACCACTCTAAATGGTCATGGAAATTTCTACTTTTATAATCTGCAAGTGTATTTTGTGACCCTGGAATATGCGCTACAGTCAGCCAGACTTGTTGAGCCTGTGCCCAGTTCCAAATCAGTTTAGATAACTGATTGCAAGACTTTGATTTGGTTCCACCCATGTTACGAATATATGCCATGGCAGTAGTATTATCAGTTAGTATTCTAACCTGTGATTTATTTATCTTTACTAAACTACGTAAGCCCAGATAAATAGCACGCAATTCTAGTGCATTAATATAGTCTGATTTTTCATCATCAAGCCATCTACCTCCTGTTGTGACCCCATCTCGATGAGCTCCCCAACCTTCTAACGAAGCATCAGTAGTAATTACTGTATTAGGTTCCGCCATGCGGATTGGATTTGGTGAACTTGCTATATGTTGCATCCACCATCCAATATCCTGTAACCCTTCTTGCGAAATAAACATCTTTCGCTCAAAATTGCCTTTAGTTCGTGTTAACGCTAAATTTTTATCTATTTCTAGCGACTTAATATGGGCCTTCCCATATAACACAGCAGGTGCATATGAGGTCATTATGCCAATAAGAACAGCAACCTGTCTAATTTTTGGCTTTGATAACTTAATAAGCTGAGTCGCTGTAGTCATAAACTTAATTAGTTTTTGTTCTGTTATCGACACTGTAAGGGACTGTGTATCCAGAATAAACCCTAAACATTTGAGTTGTTTTGTTGGTTTAAACACTGACTTTTGTTGATGTACATAAAACCCCAATTTAGTGAGTAATGCACATAAATCCAAAACTGCATTCACACAACCAATTTGTGTTGATGCTATAATAAAAGAATCATCTATGTATGGAAACATTATATGACCCTTCCTCGCCATTACCGAGAAAACAGGTTTAAGCAATTTAGTAAATAAACGTGGCGCACAAGCTAAGCCATTCGGCATACAGGTAAACTCATAGAGTTGGTTATCCCAAATAAATCGAAGAAATTTTCGGTATTGTTCCATTATGGGAAGCGTATAATATGCATCCTGTAAATCAACACTAGCCATCCACGCATCTGGTGTAATCAGATCTCGTGCCGTATCTAGAGAGAACATTTTAAAATGTCGATATTCCACCCTTTTATTAAGGATTGTTAAATCCAGGATCATTCGAACATCACCATTAGGCTTCGGTCTCGAGAAAATGTTTGAAATAAACTGTCCTGAACAGTGTGTCACTTTTTGTATAATTCCTAATCACCTGTTTCTTCTTCTTCCTCCGTTTAGGAGAAGGAGGAGGAGGAGCCTTAAGCTCCACCGCCGAGTCTGTGTCCAAGAAATCCTCAAATGAATCCTCTTGGACACTCGGCCTACGCCGCTTCCGAGACACAGGCGATTTGGCAGTCAAGATGTGGCTTTCCAATCTTGCAAAGCGAGCCTCCCAATCTGGAGGCGCAGGCACATCAGGCACTGCGTCCTCGTCCGGGTCGGAGAGGATATGCGCCCGGGGCTGTGTCGACGGCCCTGCCGACAACACGGGTGAGGAGTCGTACTCCTCGTCCACTCCACTCGGAACACGCCCCTCGGCTGCTGCTGCACCGCGCTTACTCCGCTTCGTGGCCATCGGGAACTGAAACAAACATTTTTGATCAGTCCCGGTATATATATATGTCACAATATGGTTGTTTCAAACTCATTTGGACATCTATTGGTGTTAAAGAACGTGTTTATACCGTTATAACACAGGCGTAATAAGCTAAATTTGTGCGTGGGTTGTGGGTCAAGCCCAAACCTTACGCGGGGTCGGGACCAGTGTATCGGCCCGCCCATCCCTCTGTTCCGCACACTTCTCCCACCTGTGACTACTACGTCAACAAGTTGGAGAAAATGCTACGAAACTCGGAGAAACGCCTGAAAAAGTTTTGTCTAGGGGAGTCTATAAAAGAAACCCAGGAGCATCTCCAACATTACTCTCTATTAGAGTACGAGAGAATTTCCACATGAGATAGGGCGAAACCCACATCTCTACCCATAGTCACACGGTGACCCGGGTGTTGACATAACCGCTAATGACCGGTTTGGTTCCTTCGCGAAACCCACTCGAGTGTTCTATCCTTGGTTGTTTATAACCAAATAACTCGTCCAAATTGGACCAACGAAAGTCTAAACTTTCCATATTGATGCTCTAATGCATCATAATTAAGCTAACCACAGTTTTTATTATACTTACTGCGTATTTGCTTGTATGTAGACTAATTTTGCCGGAGCAACCCAACGACACGTTATCCAGTCGTGAGTTGTATATGCTAATTGCTGGTACCGGACGTGCTTACCTCTCCCTAGCCTGAGGCTAGCCTGAGGCTGTTTACCAAGGTAAAATAAATATATATGCAGTAGAACGTCTCTAAGCTCCCACCTCCACATATCGACCAATCCCCTATATCAATATCTATATTTAGGTCCAAAATGATCGCTCATACAATACCATTGTAAAGATTTTGTTAAACCTCCCTAAACCTCCCACATCCCAAAATGGACCACTTAAAGTCGGTCCCATGGTCGGTCGATTTAGACAGATTTCACTGTATATGCTACTTCAAGAGATTATTCCTAGTAGAGAAGGTACCTCTTTCTATAAACTAAAAGAAATATATATAGGCTACTTCAGTTGATTATTGCTAGAAGGGAAGGCATCTCTTTTTATCAACTATATATATATATATATAAGAACGCTACCGACATCCACAGAGGACTTCCCTGAAAGCTATTTCCGGTTCAATCTATATCAAGAGGTGGAGCAGCTCAAATTGGAAAACAGGAAGTCGGCGGTGAGCAGCTCACGCGCATGTGCGACAGCGGGGGACGCCATACCGGAAGCTGCGAAGTGCATGCCGGGCTCCTCAGTCGGCGTTGCATATCACCGGCCAGATGACAGGCGTGCATTAATGCCGGGCTCTGCTTGTGATGACTGGCCGCAGTTACATAATCAAACACGTGACCACGTGACCACGTTGTAAAGTCGACAGCTGGCAATTGTGCTTGTGTAGGCAGGCTATAGGAAATCAATACAGGCAAGAAGAGAAAGGAAGAGTATAAAGAGTGAATGTAGAGTGAGAGCTTGTACCCTCAGGTTTATTATTATATAGTGGTACATGGATCTGGTATGGCATACCACCTGACCATTATCACCAATCAGCAACAAGCATTTATAGTTCCACCAATGAACAGTAAGCATTCTTGCACCCACATCTCTGGCATTCTGGTACTAGCAGGCTAACCATTACACCACCTAGGCTATCTGATGTCACCACCCTAGCCACACCTACCTGTGTATGCGGCTCCTTGCCTGAGAGGTCAGTGCAGACTACTACACTAACCATAATACCACCTAGGATCCCTGATGTCACCACCCTACCCATGCCTACCTGTGTATGCGGCTCCTTGCCTGAGTGGTCAGTGCAGACTACTACACTAACCATTACACCACCTAGGCTCCCTGATGTCACCACCCTTCCCACGCCTACCTGTGTATGCGGCTCCTTGCCTGAGAGGTCAGCGCAGACTGATACACGGATTTAGAGCTGCACAGTCCCATGAAAACATAAAATTTTCAAAACCAAAACAATTATCTAGATTTGAACGTGTATATCTAATTTAGATACTAGTACACTTGTTACATATTTTATGCTATGCAGAAGGGAACACTAAGTCAATTTAATTGAACCTGTTACTGTTGATACCGATGGGATCAAAGTTTTGGCAAGCACGCCAAAATAAATTTAGCATATTTACACTTCAGATATCACCAACATAAGCAATTTTAAATCAAAGTTACTTCAAGCTCATGCAAGATAGATTCTAATAATAAACCTAATATCAAAGTTATTTGAAACTAAAGTACAGTAGATTACGACGATCGACCATGCATATTTATCTTAGAAAACCACAGAAACTCAAAACCATCGGACTACGCCACTTTAACCACTCTCCCAAATTGGCTCGATTCGGCTCGGTCGGAGGCTGACATTAGGGTTGACACCCCGTTGTCACAGACCAAGTCCGGCGGCTGCAGGCAAACAATCGCGTTGCCATGCCGACGCGGCGCGCATGAATACAGATGAGACGCTGGTGGGACTAATGCCCCTCCTCATGCTTGCATAATTCCTAAATGACCTCGTTCAGAAGTGACGGGGTGCCGATAACGATGGCCGATCCACCTCCCTGTATTGCACTCCCATCTTCCCTCATGCCTCCCCCCAATCAGTGCCCTCTCTCCCCTTCCACTTCCCTTTACCCCTACCAGTTCTCCAATCCTCATGCTCTTCCCCTACTCCTCCACCCTCCCTCTGACCCTCCCCTCCTGCACCCTCCCTCATTCCATTCCTCTTCCCCTACTCCTCTACCCTCCCTGTAACCCTCCCCTCCTCCGCCTCCATCCCCACCTCCTTCCCTCTTCCCCTATTCCTCCCGCCCTCCCTCTACCCCTCCCCACCTCCATCCCCATACCCCGCTCTCTGTTTACGGAGTAGGGAGGGGAGACGTGACAGTGCCGGGGTCTGGTGCAGCTGTTTCGGGTTGCGACTTGTTGTTGTTGTGGATCCGGTGGTGGCTGGCTATTGTAAAGCGTGAACCACTCTGGAGGACCCGGCTCAGCAGTGAAGGGGGCGGAGGGCTGGGCGAGGTGGAGGGGGGCATGAATGAGGCTGGTGGCGGGGAATGGAGCCGATTGGGCGGGTCACGGCCGGGCATTGTCCGGCCAGAGCAGTTCTGAAGGACTTGTTGAGCCGTGACGGTTTGGGGGTGGGAGTGGGGTGGAGGGGATCGGGGCGGGCGGGGGGGGTTGGGGTGGGGTATAGGTGTTAGGAAGTGGGATTGAAAAAGGGCAGAGGTGTTCGGAGATCGGGGTTGGCTGGAGATAGGAAGGAGATTGGGTGGAGGGTTGATCGAGATTAGAGTGGTGAGGGGAGTGGGGTGTAGTGGGCGGAGTGAGAGGGCAGGAGCAAGGAGGAGAGGAGAGGACAGGGGAGAAGAGGAGAGGAGAGGAGAGAAGAGCAGAGCAGAGCAGAGCAGAGCAGAGCAGAGCAGAGGACAGGAGAGGAGAGGAGGGGAACGGAGAGGAGAGGAGCGGAGAGGAGAGGAGAGGAGCGGAGAGGAGAGGAGAGGAGCGGAGAGGAGAGGAGGGGCGCGGAGAGGAGAGGAGCGGAGAGGAGAGGTGAGGAGCACAGAGGAGAGGAAATGAGACGAGAGGAGATGTGAGGAGAGGAGAGGTGAGGTGAGGAGCGGAGAGGAGAGGAGAGGAGAGGAGAGGTGAGGAGCGCAGAGAAGAGGAAATAATAGGAGAGGAGAGGTGAGGAGCACAGAGGAGAAGAAATGAGAGGAGAGGAGAGGAGCGGAGAGTAGAGGCGAGGCGCACAGGGGAGAACAGAGGAGAAGACAGAAGACGAGAGGAGAGGAGAGGAGAGGTGATGAGCGGAGAAGAGAGGTGAGGAGTGCAGAGGAGAGGAAATGAGAGGAGAGGAGAGGTGAGGAGCAGGGAGGAGAGGTGAGGAGCGCAGAGGAGATCAGAGGAGAGGAGAAGAGAGGAGGGGAGAAGAGAGGTGAGGAGCAGAGAGGAGAAGTGGGGAGCGCAGAGGAGAGGAAATGAGAGGAGAGGAGAGGAGAGAAGAGAAGAGAGGAGAGAAGAGTAGCGGTGAGGAGCGGAGAGGAGCGGAGAGGAGCGGAGAGGAGCAGAGAGGAGAGGAGAGGAGAGAAAATGATAGGAAAGGAGAGCAGAGCAGAGCAGAGCAGAGGAGGGCAGGGCCCGGCGGTACCTCCCCGGTCTGCCGCCCCCCCCCCGGCCTCCTCACTACCTCCGCCCCCCCCCCCCTCTCTCGCCGCTCAATGGGATTTATGCACACCAAACTATCAATGCGTCTGTGCTGTCTCCATGGCAACACGGTTTAGCACCATTTATCTGCATTGAAACCATTGCGGGAGTCGGAGGCTGAGGGTAGGCCACCCATCCATCCCCCCTCTTCACCACACCACCACCCCCACCCCCCACACCTCCACACCTCCACACCCTGCCTACCAGCTTGCAGTGCACCGCCCCTCTACTTATAAACCACGCGAAAAATCACACCAGGAAAAAAACAAATCCTCAAAACAATGAAAACATGAATAGAACATTTTGTTCATACTATTTAAAACACAGTCCTGTGTTAACATTCAAAATCTCACCAAATTGTATTGGCATGACAAAATTCCTAGCTCCCTGTATAACGGACAGCGCCCAGCACTAATGCCCGCTTTAGTGAACCGGCCGATGAAAGCGCCAGACGGATTGAGGATCTCTGTGTGGGAGGTGGGTGGGTGAGTGGGTGAGTGGGTGAGTGGGTGGGTGGGGTGGGGTGGGGTGGGGTGGAGGGGTGGGGTATCTGGCGCCGACTGACCATTAGGAATTTAGTGTGCGCTGGGTGGATCATATTGCCACAAGCCGCCATCACCCGGCTTGATAACACACTGCCGGCGGCACGGCACAGCCGCCAAGAAAAGGGCGCCAACAAATGTCGTCTGCTCTCAATCAAACCCCCCAACCAATCCAAATGCGTGCGTTAGCTACAGTTTCACTAACTTAAGTATATTTTAACACATGACATTCCACCAAATGTCATCTGCTGCGAGATCAGTGGCACGGTTTGCCTAAACCAGAAGCAGACATTTTTCAGTCCCCGAGGACGGCACACCAAGTTCTTTTTGGGACTTATTTTTATCGCTCACTGCCTCTTCGGTTGGTAGCAGGGGCTCTTTGTCTCTCTTTCTCTCTCTTTGTCTCTCTTTGTCTCTCTTTGTCTGTCTTTGTCTCTTTGTGTCTCTTTGTGTCTCTTTGTCTCTCTTTGGCTCTCGTTGTCTCTCGTTGTCTCTCTTTGTCTCTCTTTGTCTCTATGTGTTTCTATTTGTGCCTTTTTGTATCTCTTTGTCTCTTTTTCTGTATTTTTCTGTCTTTGGGTCTCTTTGTGTCTTTGTCTCTCTTTGTCTCTATTTGTCTCTTGTTGTCTATCTTTGTCTCTCTTTGTCTCTATTTGTCTCTATTTGTCTCTTGGTCTCTCTTTGTTTCTTTTTGTCTCTCTGTGTCTCTTTCTGTCTTTGTCTCTCTTTGTATCTCCTTGTCTATATGTGTCTCTATGTGTCTCTATTTGTCTCTCCTTGTCTATCTTTGTCTCTCTTTGACTCTTTTTCTCCCTTTTTCTCTCTTTGTCTCTCTTTGTCTCTCTTTGTCTCTCTTTGTCTATCGTTGTCTCTCTCTGGCTCTCTTTGTCTCTCTCTGTCTTTTTTTCTGTATTTTTCTCTCGGTGTCTCTCTTTATCTCTTGTTGTCTCTCTTTGTCTCTCTTTATCTCTCGTTGTCTCTCTTTGTCTCTCTTTGTCTCTCTTTGTGTATCTTTGTCTCTCTTTGTCTCTATTTGTCTCTCTTTGTCTCTCTTTGTCTCTTAGCCTCTCTTTGTCTCTTTGTCTCTTTGTCTGTATGTGTCTGTCTTTGTCTGTCTTTGTCTGTCTTTGTCTATATGTGTCTCTATGTGTCTCTCTTTGTCTCCCTTTGTCTCTCTTTTTCTCTATTTGTGTCTCTTTCTCTCTCTTTTTCTCTTTTTTTCTCTCTTTTTTGTGTTCTGTTTTAGTGTTTGTTTTTTGTTGTTGTTGAATTGCGTATGGAAATCAATCTGGAAGATACCATCTGAGGACTGTCTATCGCCGCCATCTGCGCGCGCACTACTGACTGCGCATGCGCATGCGTACAGCGCCTGGCCCACTCTTTGCGCACGGCGGGCGCCCTGGCTGACTGAGGGCCACTAATAACGGGATTGGTGCCGAGTGTAAACATTGCATTGTTGGCAGCTCTTAGAAGCCCCGTGCCTCTAACTCCCGCCTCTGGGATGTGGTCGGTGCACTAGCTAAACAGGAAGCCGTGTATTACACATCAATTCAGTGGGCGGGGCTGGCGACGGGTGGGAGAGGTGGGACAGAAATAAACATGAACATGTTATAGGTGGTCTCCAGGTAAATCTTGTTAGAGTTCCACAGTCCGATGAAGCATCAACATTTCAAAACCTAAGCAATTATCTAGATTTGGTTCTACTTATCTAACTTAGATATGTCTGCGCTTATTAAGCATGTGTTGTCACATAGAAGGGAATACTGAGGCAATTTAATATAACATGTTAGTGCATATGCCTATGGTGTCAGAGTTTTGGCAATAATTGTACATGTTTACACGTCAAATATCTCAAAAGTTAGTGTTTTAAAATAAAAGTTACTTCAAACTAAAGTAAGATACATTATAACATTCAATTCAGTATATTTATATCAGTAAAATGTCAGAAACTCAAAACCATCGGACTATGCTGCTTCAATATGCTCTGATTTCACCGGACGCGGTCGCCAATTCGGTAGAGCACAGGCTTCCTGTGTATGAGGTCGGGAGTTCAATTCCTGGTTGAGTAAAATCAATGACTTACAAAATTGATAGTTGTCGCTACCTAGACTGGCGTTCGACATTACTAGGATAAGGCAAGGACTGGTTTAGTTCAGGATCAGGATAATGTGACTCAGTAGAAAATTAGGTTATGGTGTTGGTGGCATGGTCTCCCAGTGGGACAGCACTATAAAGTCGTCATGACTGTGATTTGTGTGAGGAGATGTTGTGATCTATATGTGTACATTAAAGTTGCATAGTCCGATGGCTTTGAGTTTCTGTCATTTCTGAGATAAATACATTAAATTGATCATTATAAGCTACTTTACTTTAGGTTGAAGTAACTTTTAGTTTAAATGGCTAACTTTGGAAATATTTGAAGTGACAACATGCCAAATCAATTTTGGCAAGCACGCCAAAACTCTCACACCATAGGGTCATGCAGTAACAGGTTTTATTAAATTGACACCCCATGCCGTTTTATGTGACAACAAATGCTTAATAACTGTACCGTATCTAAGATAAATATGTAGAATCAAATCTATGTAAGTGTTTTGATTTTGAAAATGTGAATCTTCATCGGACTGTGCAACTTTAACAGTATGCTACATATGCTAGGTTTATAAATTGGCTAGTCTGTTAATTTATGGAACTATATCATAGGAGACCTGAAATAGCAACAAGCAAACCTGTCTTTCATTTTACTTGATTATATTAAAAGGGTGGTTGATATGTAATTTATTTATTGAAATAAATGTATTGTCAGCGCTGGTTCACTGGTCTCTGGCAGCCATTTTCGAGCACAGTCAATTTGCACAGACGAAGGTGGCGTCAGTAGATGACCAGTCCAGGTTCGAGCAGCTGGTGACCCACCACCCAACTAAAACTCCAACAGCCAACCAATCTACTGCTAATCTGAGTTAAGATGGGAGTTGCAGCCACCTGGATACCTGTTGTCCGCATACTACTGAGCAGCAAAGCGCTTGAATACTGATGAATGTCATATATTGTCAGACAAGAGCTCACTTCTTGTTGGATGTATGGAGTAAAGAGCATTGAGATACTAATGAGGTGTTGCTGCAGTGATGTAAGGTATAAAGTATGTGTGCATATTATAAAGTATGTATGAATATATTATCCATGGATGTAGTTCTCCTACTTTGTTATCATCTTGTTCTATTCGCTGCAAATATTCCCGTAACCTCCTTTGATATGTTCCCCGGTAGCTTGGGTTACTGGGGCCTGGGGTGCAGCCTGGACTGCCGGAAGTCTGTCATCAAGCAGCTCTCCTAACTCCCCTCCTGCCCACCAGGTGGCACCTCACCCCTTACCATCTGCCCAGTTTGTCTCCAATTTTGCTCAATAAAATGTAACGCTAGGTCTTTAGGGCCAGCCAGAGTCTTAGGCTCGATCCATTACCTCTGCTGTGTCTTCTAATTATTTTTTTTGTTCAATTGTTTTTATTCCTCTCAATAACATGTTGTCAGTGCTAATGCACTGGTCTTCCAGCCCTAACCACAATTGCCTCTACACAGTAAACAAATATACAACAATATATGGATAGACAATTACAGGAAAATACACAAAACATTGGTACATGAATGATAGGTAAAGAACAAGATAAGAGAAAAAGAAACATATGCGGGGAGGTAACTATGTTAGATTAGTATGGTAGGCATTAGTAGGGGGTGGGGGCATAACTGATTATCTTTCTAGTAGTAACATACTCATTGAGAGGGTGATGGGGGATGTAGGTTGGGCCCTTGTGATTGAACTTGTGTTCATGGTAATCTCAGGTGGGGCCTACTGAGTTAGTAAGTAGGTTAATATTGATTAATCATGTACCTCAGTAGGATCCAACTAGAATCATTTCCAGGCTCATTCGATTGTAGATGTTTTTTTTGGTCTAGTTGGCAGCTACTGGTTGAGTTTACAGTGTTTGTTTGTTTGGGGGGGGGGGGTGAGCGGGGGGACAGGGAAAGGAATGGCAACACCGACCCAGTGTATCATTGATCTGCTTTGGCCTAGGCTGGTTGATTTAAATGTGCATGGAGGTTTATCTTGAAAGTTTTGTAACAATCACTGTTTGTTGGTTCCAGAGTGCTCCCCCCAGAACAACCAGTGACTTTTTCATTTTACTAGTTTTAACATGCAGCACTTTCAGGGGGGTGGCTTGTGCTGCACGTGTGGCTTGTGTAGGTGTGTCTATGTAATATGGGTCTTTCGCGCTGTGGTACATTAGACCTAATAGGTTCTTGTCTCTGCGAATATTTAGGGCATCTAGTTTAGCTTTATTGTGCATCTCAATGATATGTAGTGTTTTTCCTTTAAATAATGTGCACAACCCTCTACTTTGTACAGTTTGAAGCTTTGTTTGCTGCTTTTTAGTTAGTATATTATATGTTCTGTCATTATAATCAATGATGGGCAGTATTGTGGTTTTGTACAATAGAAGACCAGGAAGGAATTAATAGTATGAGTTTTAATAAAGACCTAATATGGTCATTGCTATCAGTAGATAAGAGCTGAGATATTGACAAGAACTTGGATACAGGTGAATGCAGTGGAGCGGATAGTAGACTTTGAGTTTGGTGTAGATTAGGCTGAACTGAATGATTCATAAACCCTGTTCACACATGCGCCTTAAGTCGCCTCAACTAGTTCGCCTCATGTAAGTCATCTCACATTGGCCGTGTGGACGCGACGCTGAGGCGAATTAGGGCTGAGTTGACTCAACTAGTTCGCCTCAAGTAAACCACGTCACGAGGTAGTTTAAATGAAGCGAACTAGCTTGAGTCGGCCTAAGTGGCATGTGTGAATGCAACTAGTTTAGTTGAGGTGGCTTAAGCATATATGTGTGGATACCCATCCTGATATGACCTTAGATGTTGCTAGGACGTAAATCAACAACAACAAAACATCGATCTGAGCCGTTTTAACGAGTGTGTCTGAACGCGACACACTTGGAAAACTCTGTAGTGTGAATGCGTCGCTAGTTCGACTCATCTAGTTTGCCTCATCTAAGTCGGCCTAACGCTGTATGTGTGAACACGGCTATAGACAAACACTGCTAGAGTTGTAATGTCCACAAAGGATTTATCTTGGGGCGTAAGAGAATAATTAAGGAGGACATTGGTTGTTGGATCACCATGGAGACCTGCGGGTGGTGGGGTGGTGGCGGGTGGTGGGGGGTGGGGGGTGGTGGGGGGTGGTGGGAGGGGGTGGGGTGTGGGTTTGTTGGGGTGGGGTGGGGGTGGGGGGGTGGGGGTGGTTGTTGGTAGGTGTGTGGTGGGTGGTGGTGTGGGTGGGGGTGGTGGGGGTGTGGCGGGTGTGGCGGGTGGGGGGGGGGGGGGGGGGGGTTAAAGGGCATGTATGGACGCTGTGGACATTAGGTTCAGCTGGACTGACAGGGGCGTGAGACACGGCACGGCAAGCAGTACACGGATTACACGGCACCAAAGGCATTATGGGATAGATCTGGGACAAACACTCTGTGTGTTCTGGGAATCTGCGACTGGCAGTATATGTCCAGTAGCCTGCCACCGCCCCACCTCCCCACCGCCCGTTCAAGCCACCGCCCCACAACACAACCGACCCGGCGCCCCACCACGAGGGGGCGCCACCGCCTTCTATGCGCGCCATCAACTATTCATGGAGTGTTTGAAGAGAGTCTGACACCTGCCTGCCTTGTAGATGCAACTACTGCACAGTGGACACACTGTCACTGACATGGCGCCCTAAGTGTGGGACGTGTGACAGAGACGGCAGTCTACTGACAGAAGCCGTGTGTGTGTACACACGCGCCACCTGGTGGACAAACGGGCACTAAGAATAGAGCTGCTGGCTAAGTGTGACACGGGCAGTGTGATTGTGACAGCTGTCTTCGGACAGCTGTCACCTGTGTATACACATATAAGGCATGGTGGTCAAACTGTCACAATGTGACAGTGACAGCAGTCTGTGCATACATATAGCCCCCGGTGACCAAGCCAATCCCCCATCAGGTTCACAAACAGGCAGTGTGACAGTGACAGCTAACATAGCCACTTACTGTCACTGTCGGTAGGCGCTGATCTCCACTCTCTAGGTCCAGCTGTGATAATACAGTGTGCTCCCACGTCGGCTCACCTAGCGGGCAAACCGCTAAATGAACCAACTTACAGAGTAGTGGACGTGAAAGCAAAGTTGGACACCGAGTTAAATAGTTTTAGTCATCATCATCATCATCATGTCGGTCGCGATACGACAAAGACTACTTTCATTACTTGACTGCGCTCTCCATTTAGCTCTCTGATGTGAGAGTGATGTCCAAGAGTTGGTCTTAATGTCTCTCAGCTTAGTTTTAGTATGTCATCAATAACGGAAGGCACCCACAGACATTTAACACCTAGAACCAAATTTGAAGAGTTCTTTTCCAAAAATGTGAGAAGCGCCGATCCAAATATTGAGCTTGCAATGCCAATGCCGAGCTCGTAGGTCGTGCTTTGGATAATAGCTCTTCATATATGTATATATAAAGAGCTCTTTGTATGCATGAAGAACTCTTTTCCAAAGCATGAGCTACAAGCTTGGCATTGGCAGTGCAAGCTCATTTTGTCATCGGAGCTTATCGCCTTTTAGAAAAGAGGTCCTCAAATGCAAATCAAGTGATTTAATATCTACCATTAACTGTCTTCCCTCGTTCGTTTCGTCACGACCACATGTATATATATATGTATATAGTTGGCTACGAATTAAAGGAGGCAAAAAGAGGACAGCAAGACGAGGAGTGGTGGAAGCCTACCTTTATTTCCGCAGGCCCGTTGGCCGAGCAATAACCAGCCCTACCTACAGAAACGTTAACAATTCGGAGCTAATGTGATACTGACGCACTCTGGCTGGCCTCTGTCTAAGGCAAGGCATTACATAACAGTGCTGATAAGATAAATTATATTTATCACACACAATGTGAAATATAGTGGCTGGACAATAACAGGTGCTGCATTTAAAATGACAACTGTCTTGTGTCATATTATATGTGTTGGCTTCCCCGTGGGAGGTCGTGGGTTCGAAACCCGTCTGGGTCAAACAATGACTTACAAAATGTATCACCCCCACATGTCACTGTGTAAAGTTAGCACCCCTTTCGACTCCTTGGTGATCAATTCCACAAATCTGCCACTGTGTATCCTCTAACCGTGTATATAGTGCATATACACGACAGTGTGTAACATATTCTGATTTAAAACATTGGTGGGGGAATGCAAATGTTCTATTATTGATCGGGTATACGTGAAGGTGCATGTATGTGTATATATATGTAGGTGCTGGTGGTGCCTGAGGGAGTTGTAAATAAACATAGTGGTGCTGGCAGGTCTGTGTGTAAGGGGCACTCAGAGCCTACCCCCTCCCCCCTCGGCTAGGTAGGATCGCCACACTCAGGCTCAAGGCAGGTGGTGGCAAGCGGAGCCACACAGCTTGGCGCTGGTAGCCATGGAGACCCGGAATGCTGGATCCCTATTGGTAGAGCTACAAATTATTGTTTCTCATTGGGGGAATAGGGTGGGGTGATACTCTACACTGAATCCATGTACCGTATAAATAATAAATATAAATAATAATGACTCTCTCTCTTCTTTCACACTTTATACTCTTCCTTTCTCTTTGTCTGTATTGATTTCACTATAGCCTGCATGCACAACCACAGATTCGAGCCATAAACTTTACATACTGGTGACCACAACGAGTGGTAAATCTATTAGTTGGAGGAAGGATTCAACTTTAATTTATGAAGACCTAGTCTTTACAAGTGTATGCAGATGTAGGTAGAGCGCAGCTGGACAAGTGTGTATACCCATTATGGTTCATCGAAACCATAAGTGTAGATATATAGAGATATATATCATTCTCAGAAACTGTGTGACATGGAAACGAAAAGTGACACCATTTCAAATAACAGAAGAATCCATGCTCATATGAAGGGTTAGATGTTATGCATATACCAGCGTTGAAAAAAGAATTCACTTTTTTTTAGTTCTTCATACTGTACTGGGTGGTCAGGTTGATTTGTTCACACCATAATGTGTCGTCATGTTGAGTGGTTCATACCATACTGTGTTGTCATGTTGAGTGGTTCATACTGTACTGTGTGCTCTTGTTGAGTTGTTCACACCATAATATGTCGTTGTGTTGTGTTGTTCACACCATACTGTGTCATCATGTTGAGTTGTTCATACAATGCTGTGTTTAGGTATGCAGGTATTGCAATACCTCAGGGAGTTTGATGCCCCTGCCCTGCAGAGTTGTAAACCACTGCCTTGTGGTACAGGTTCTTGACAGAACCGAAGGATAAGGGAGCAAACCCTAAACAGAAAACCATGTCACTGTGGCAGCATCAAGGGCGGTTGATGTATGGAACTCCCAACATCTCCCGACCAGCCACTGCAGGGACAAATAGTTTTGTGCCTGTCTGGATATGTTCTTGCCGGTGTGAAACCTCTATTTGCTCCCCGAAAGAGTGCCGCTGATATCTTGCAAAAGCCAGCAGTACTTCAACACTTTTGTAGGCAGCTTTCATGAAATGTACATACAGGAATGATGGCGAATGTAGTGTTGGAGGGGAGGTCTCGGAATCTTTTGGGGTTACCAATGGGTCAAGCAAGGTTGTGTACTGGCCCCCACGCTCTTCTCCATCTTCCTATCAGCAATGCTCGATGAGGCTTTCCGAGGCATGGGGGATGGCATCTATATACAGTCCAGACAGAGCGCTAACCTATTCAATGTTGCACACTTCAGGGTGAAGACCAAGACAACTCGGATACTGGTGAGAGAGCTGCTATTTGTAGATGACAGTGCACAGGTTGCCCACTCTGCTGAAGAGATCCAGAAAATAGTGGACGCTTTCTCCCATGCATCAAAGAAGTTCGGCCTAAAGACTAACATCAAGAAGACGGAGGTGCTGTACCAACCCAACTCTACAAGAACCCGAGAGGAGGATATCATGGTTGATGGAAACAAGCTGAACTCTGTTCCGGAATTCACCTAACTCAGAAGCACTATATCAAGTGATGGACGCATTGATGCTGAAATACAGAGGAGGATGGCCAAGGCTAGCGCATCTTTCAGCCGACTATGCCAGAGACTCTGGAACAACCACCATGTGTCCATTCGGGTCAAAGGCAAGATCTACCTTGCAATCATACTATCCACCCTACTATACAGAGCCGAGGCCTGGACAGTGTACAGACAACAGGTGAAAAAGCTGCATCCCTTCATGATGTGACATCTGCGTTCAATCATGAGACTAACCTGGAAGGACAAAGTGATAAATAAGGAAATACTCGAATGGACGGGGTTGCCCTCCATGGAAGATCTTCTGATCAAAAAGAATCTCCAGTGGACTGGGCACTTCAAGAGGATGTCATCAGACAGGTTACCAAAGCAGATCCTCTACTCTCAACTGTCTTCTGGTTACAGAAAGAGAGGGCGCCCTCATCTCCGGTTCAAGGATACCATCAAGAGAAACCTGAAGCTGAGAGACATTAAGACCGACTCATGGACATCACTCTCACAGCAGAGAGCTAAATGGAGAGCGGCAGTCAAGTAATGAAAGCAGTCTTTGTCGCATCGCGACCGACAGCATGATGATGATGATGATGAATGTGTTGTCATGTTGAGTTGTTCATACCACACTGTCTCTTCATGTTGAGTTGTTCATACCATAATGTGTCGTCATGTTGAGTTGTTCATACTGTACTGGGTGGTCATATTGAGGTGTTCATGCTGTACCTTGTGGTCATGTTGAGTTGTTCACACCATAATGTGTCGTCATGTTGAGTTGTTCATAACATACTGTGTGTCATGTTGAGTTGTTCATACCATACTGTGTCGTCATGTTGAGTTGTTCATACCATACTGTGTGTCATGTTGAGTTGTTCATACTGTACTGCATGGTCATGTTGAGTTGTTCATACTGTACTGTGTGGTCATGTTTTACTCATATACACTGTACTGTGTGGCCATGTTGAGTTGTCCCTCCCCTACTCTGTGGTCATGTTCAGTTGATCATACCGAACTGTGTGACCATACTTCCTCACGTGGTATCGTGGGCCCCTGATGGCCACCACCACGCCCACAGCCACTGCCGATGGTGGGAGGCTTTATGGTTGTCTTCTACCGTCGCTTCACGGCCACACTGACCCTCTCACGCATGCGCATCGTGTTCATGCCAGCTTTATTGCCTGTCAGATTTCGGGTCCTGAGGGAAGGGGAGAACGCCTCGTTTTCACCTCACACCACCCACCCACACACCCACAGACACACACGCCCTCCACCCACCCTCTACACATCCACACACCCTGTCACACACTCTCCACACGTCCACGCAACCTCCACACACACACCCTCCACCCACCCACCCTCCACTCACCCACACACCCTCCACCCACCCTCCACTCACCCACACACCGTCCACCCACTCACCTACACACCGTCCACCCGCCCACACACACACTTACTCACCCGCCACCTTCCCACACACCGTCCACCCACCCACACACCGTCCAACCACCCACACACCCTCCAACCACCCACACACCCTCCAACCACCCACACACCCTCCAACCACCCACACACCCTCCAACCACCCACACACCCTCCACCCACCCACACACCCTTGCCTCACCCACACACCCTCCACCCACCCACACACACATGCCACCCACCCACATACCGTCCAGCAACCCACACACCCACCACCACACCCTCCACTCACCCACCCACCATCCACCCACTCACCGTCCACCGACACACACACCGTCCACCCGACCACACACCCTCCACCCACCCACACACACACCTCCCACCCACATATCCGCCACCCACCCACATACTATCCAGCCGACCACACACCCTGGCCCCACCCAGACACCCTCCACCCACCCACACAAACACCTGTCACCCACCCACCCGCCACCCACCCACACACCATACACCAACACACACACCCTCCACCCACCAACACACCCTCCACTCACCCAACCCACACATCACCCACCACCCACCACACACCTGACACCTACCCACACACCCGCCACCCACCCACACACCGTTCCAACCCACACACACCCCACCCTCCACCCCCGACACACACCACCCTCCCCCCACCCACACACCGCCCACCACCCCACACCCTCACCCCACCCACACACCCTCACCCCACCCACACACCGTCCACCCACACCCACACCCACACCCGCCACCAACCACCACACCTGTCCACCCACCCACACACCCTCCGAAGGGGCGGCGTTTGTTGCGCATGAGTTACTCTGTCGCTGGCTGGTTGACTCAGGGCCACGATAGCGTAACTGAGTAAGAAATCAGGTCATGGTAGAATCGCACCCTTCTCCAAATATCGCAGCACTAGAAAACTGCCATCAGCGTGTCCTGTCCCACAAGTCGGTACTCATTCTGGTATGACCTTAGTTGTTGGTAGGTCGAAGAATGAATAGAAATAACAGGAAAAGAATACATGCACTCGATAGCTACATGCCAACTGAAAGTGACAAAACAAGGTGAACCACGAGACTATTACTGTCTAGCAGTTAAAGGAAGTAAGTTAGACTTAACCGTAATAGGCAGCATAAATACACCTATCACACAGAACACAAAAATAGGCTAAATCTGGCTTTGATGGCGGGTATCTTCCTTTGGGTTGAATCGGATTAGTGTGAGATGATGTTACTAGGACCTCGTTCAACGACGACTAGCATATGCAGGGCCATGAGCAAGGCATAACACTATTAAAAGCAATGTAAAGGCATAAGGGATTTGCAGCCCAGCACTATTAAGCTATACGCAATGTTGCAGCACTATAAAGGTTAAAGAATGTTCATCGCAGCACTATAAAGCTGTAAGGAATGTTCATCGCAGCACTATAAAGGTGCAAGGAATGTTCATCGCAGCACTATAAATGTGCAAGGAATGTTCATCGCAGCACCATAAAGGTGTAAGGAATTTGCATCGCAGCACTATAAAGCTGTAAGGAATGTTCATCGCAGCACTATAAAGATGCAAGGAATGTGCATTGCAGCACCAAGTTGTAAGGAATGTGCATCACAGCACAATAAAAGTGCCGCTGATGTGCGTTTTTCGAAGTTCGTGCTCACCCTGCCATGACCTCGGATGTCACAAGGATATAAAACTCCAAGCAAACAATTAATATGCCCATAGAAAACTGCGACGATGGCTGCTAATCATGTCAATGAATCACTTAAAACTTCTGAAAAAAACATAGCGCCATCATTGAATCAATTAACCATTTTGTTTACCATAAGAAGCAGACATTTTTGCAGAACCCATGAAAATAAAAGTTTATGTTGGGTGAATTTACGCAAACATTTCATTGTGAAGACTCGTAAAAGTAAAAGTGGCAGGGGGAGATTGATGGCGCCAAAATCCACAACTGCCGAGATTTTGATGAGTTTGTGAAGTTTTCTTTTTGTGTCGTAGAATTGCTAAAGATGTCTGGCTGTGAGGTGAGTAACACAGCAAACTGTGGTTGTCATGTGTGTGTTTGGCGTTGCTTTTTCACCCTATGCTTGATTGGTTGTTGGAGTTTTACGTCCTGACAACATCTAAGGTCATATCAGGACGAGTATCGACTTGTAACGACATATCGAATTTATAGTGCTGACCCACTGGGAAATTAGGCTGCTGGCACCATGACCCGATATCCCACTCAGTCACATTATCTTGACACTGAACTAACCGGTCCTTTCCATATCCTATTAAATGACGAGTGCCAGGCTAGAAAGCGACAAGTATCAATTTTATAAGTCATTGGTTTGACTCGACTGGGAACCGAACTCCCGATCTCCCGCACGCGAGGCCCGCGCTCTACTGATTCGGGCAGCGCGCCCGGTTTTTGCTCCTATTTCTTCGGGACTAATATAAGGATACCTGCGTGATTACTAGCACTGACAAATAGTGACGGGGAAGAGGAGTTTAATAAATCAATAAGTCATTTACAGGCACCATAAAGTGGTGTGGGTTGCCAGCATAAGCACCCTGCTGAATCAGCTTCACACTATCGCCGATTGCTTACTTATGGGGTTTTGCATCCTCCCACCATCTATGGTAATATCAAGACATGCAGGAACTTGTGGCAGTGTGCGCTGATGGAGGCTTTATAATGCTGCTCTGTTAGGATAAGGCTCTGGTCGTTAAGTGTCAGGGTAATGCGACTGACTGTGGGGGATGTCGTATCATAATGCCACAAGGTATGGTATCTCGCTAGGATAGCACTTCTTGGTTGTCCATCTGTGGCAGCGATGACAGAAACTCATCATTTGTTGTGAACTCCTCGATGACTAATGAGTCCAATTTGTGCTTGAAATGTGCAGTGGCACATTGGACATGTGTGTGTAGCTGCAGTCGGGGAGTCTGATGGGTGAAGGAGACAATCCTTTCTCTGCTGACGCTTTTGTTTAGCTTGAGATATATGATTAGCTTCAAACTGTGTTGTGCCTTTATGAATAGAAGCACACCATGAACTCCTGTCCTTTGGCCACTATTTACCAGGTTACAGTAATATAAATCTGCCAGCAGTGTGTCCATTTCCGTATCTGTTGCGGTGATCATGTGTATATATATCTGGTAGAACTCACATAGATGTCGCCTTATTCAAACTTGTGTAATTAGGTGTGACCTTGAACTTGACCTTCGTGAGATGGCGGTCGATACCGGACATATTGTCTGCGTGAAAGGCCCTGGGACCAGTCTCGACAGTTCCAGTTTGTAGTGACCAGTTTAACCGAGCGATGTCCCTCAACACCCCGACAACTCTGCACGCCCTGCATGCCTACACCTGCACACTCATAACTCTACACCCCTACACCCCTACACCTGCACACTCATAACTCTACACCCCTACACCCCTACACCTGCACACTCATACCTCTACACCCCTACACCCCTACACCTGCACACTCATAACTCTACACCCCTACACCCCTACACCTGCACACTCATACCTCTACACCTCTACACCTGCACACTCATAACTCTACACCCCTACACCTGCACACTCATAACTTTACACCCTACACCTGCACACTCAAAGCTTTACAACCCTACACCTGCACACTCATAACTCTACACCCCTACACCTGCACACTCATAACTCTACACCCCTACACCTGCACACTCATAACTCTACACCCCTACACCTGCACACTCATAACTCTACACCCCTACACCCCTACACCTGCACACTCATAACTCTACACCCCTACACCCCTACACCTGCACACTCATACCTTACACCCCTACACCCCTACACCTGCACACTCATAACTCTACACCCCTACACCACACACCCCTACACCTGCACACTCATAACTCTACACCCCTACACCCCTACACCTGCACACTCATACCTCTACACCCTACACTCACCACTCACCTACACCCCTACACCTGACACTCATACCTCTACACCTCTACACCTGCACACTCATAACTCTACACCCCTACACCTGCACACTCATAACTTTACACCCTACACCTGCACACTCAAAGCTTTACAACCCTACACCTGTCACACTCATAACTCTACACCCTACACCTGCACACTCAAAGCTTTACAACCCTACACCTGCACACTATAACTCTACACCCTACACCTGCACACTCATAACTCTACACCCCCTACACCTGCAACCTCATACTCTTACACCCCTACCGCACACTCATAACCTACACACCCCTACACCCCTACACTTACACCTGCACACTCATAACTCACCCCTACACCCCTACACCCCTACACCCCTACACCTGCACACTCATAACTCTGCACCCCTACACCCTTACACTCATAGACCCTACATCTCATACACCCCTGCACCCATACCCCTGCACCCATACACCTCCACACTCCTACAACCCTATACCCTACACCCCTACATCCTTACACTCTTACACTCATAGACCCTACATCTCATACATGCCTGCACCCATACACCTCCACACTCCTACAACCCTACACCCTACACCATACACTGCTACACCGATACACCCATAGAGCCATACATGTCATACACCCCTGCACCCCTACACGTCCAAACGCATACAACCCTACATGGCATACACCCCTACATCCCTACACCTCCACACCCCTACACCCCTATACCTTACACCCCTACACCCCTGCCGTACCAAGTAAGTTAATCTTAATAGCCTTATCTAGAAGCGTTCAATATATCAAATGTCCTCCAAGCTTAAATTCCATCTATTCAGGAAGACGCCGTGACGTTACAGCCGACTCGGATCTCTCCATGAAACCGGAAGTTCACATAGAAGGCGCCATCTGTGGGTGATCGCATCGTTCTGTCCTCCAATACGCAGCACTCTCCACCCGATATGTGCATCACAGCCCTGATCACGTAACCAAGCATGTGCTGGTAGAGCAGTGGGAACTACAAAGGTATCACGACGCAGTATTTGGTTTGCCGGTTGTGGGTTTTGTAGTCGTCCGCCTTCTTTTAATTGTGTTTTGATGGATGCATGTCACTGTCACCTTGGTATTCAAATACAAATCAACTCTGATACCTCTCAGAAATGTGGATATTCAAAGGAAGCGTCTGGCGTGTGTGCAAACACCAGGAGCACTGTGGGTACTCTGTGAAGTTCTATACTCAATGTATGATCCCATTGAATCCCATCGAATACTTTTATAGGCAAAGCTCTCTATTTGTATGTACATAATATATTATGTATTATATATCGTACATAATATATCATATATCATATATCATACATTTTATATAGTGTAGCATGTTTAGTTTTATGTATATTATATATAAAATATATAATATGGATGATATTATATATTAACTGATGTATTTCATAATATATTATATGTTACGTATAATAACATTCAATATATATCAGAGTAACTATATTTTGTAATTTGTGATTGCATAGTATGTGATGTATAACGCATTGTGCGATTATACAGGCACGGAAGAGAATGAATTCCTTATTATTATTAAACTATAGGCTGTCCAGCATCCTTCATATGTCATGACTGGTGACTATAATACAGTATGCATCATGCTTGCTGTAATGTATAATCACATATTATTTCATATCACCTATCATATATAATGGGGTGGTTTCAGATGGGGCTGGCTTGGTTCTCTGTTATGTTCAAATTTGTAGATATTTTATGTAGGATTGCGCCTCATCATTTCTCCAGCAAGTAGACTCAAAGACGGGGATACACGGCAGGTTTCCCCAACAGCTACGGCACTGTAACGCGACTACAATGAACAGTAATAAAGCACAGCCGTATGCGTCGGTTATATATATATTATATATAATCTATTATATACATATAAACGCTCGGAGAATTATTTATTTATTTATTATTCGATTTTTCCTTGTCATTCGTAGGGAAGTCTGATATATATATATGTATATTTATAATGATATTCCAGTATATATATATACATATATATGTATATATATATATATCCCTCCTGTGTGACTGACGCCAGGGGGAATCTCGTTAAAACCATCCCGTGGAAGCGGGCACGTCACCGGTCCGTGCTTTCGGTTAGAAGGATACAAAAATAGATAATAAAACATTTATTCCCACGCGTATTTATACCTGTACAATGCTGTATACAATGCTGTATACATCATATATATATATGTGTGTAATCTATATATATATATATATCTTCATCGGACTGGAAGCTTCTTTCTAAGTCATAATGAACATAAACAGGAGCTGTCCCTTGCACCCACAATCTCCATCATCAGCTGTTTGTTGGTTGTTTTTGCGCTTCCTCAGCAGGCGAGCCGATCTGCATGGTTCACGGGGGGAGACTGGGGGAAACTGGCGGGGAGACTGGCGGAGGCTGGGGGGGGGGGGGAGGCTGGGAGGAAGCTGGGGGGAGACTGGGGGAGACTGGGAGACTGGGGGAGACTGGAGGAGACTTGAGGGGGAGACTGGCGGGGGAGACCTGGGAAGACTGGGGAGATAATGGGGGATACGTGGGGGGAACGTGGGTTAGACTGAGGGTGGAGACTGGGAAGGAGACTGGGGATGAGAGACTGGTGGAGACTGGGGGTAAGACTATGGGGAGACTGAGGGAGACTGGATGGGGAGACTGGAGGGGAGACTTGAGGGGAGACTGGAGAGACTGGGGAAGACTGGGGAAGACTGGAGAAGACTGGTCGGGAGACTGGGGGGAGACTGGGGGGAGACTGGAAGAGGGGGAGACTGGAGGAGACTGGGGGGAAGACTAGGGGAGACTGGGGTAGACTGGGGTAGACTGGAGGAGGAAGACTGGGCGGAGACTGGGGGGGAGACTGGGGGGACTGGGGGAGAGACTGGGGAAGACTGGGGGAGACTGGCGGTAGACTGGGCAGAACATGGACAGAGCAGGAACAGAGCATGGACAGAGCATGGACAGAACATGGACAGAATATGGACAGAGCATGGACAGAGCACGGACATCTCATGGACAGAACACGGACAGAAATGGACACAACATGGACAGAGCATGGACATATCATGGACAGAGCACGGACAGAACATGGACTGAGCATGGACAGAGCACGGGCAGAACATGGACAGACCATGGACAGAGCACGGGCAGAACATGGACAGAGCATGGACAGAACATGGACAGACCATGGACAGAACATGGACAGAACATGGACAGAACATGGAGAGACCATGGACAGAGCATGGACCGAGCATGGACAGAACATGGACAGAACATGGACAGAACATGGACAGAACATGGACAGAACATGGAGAGAGCACAGACAGAACATGAGTAGAAAATGGCCCTGTAGTTTGTTTATAGGACCCCATTCAATAGCCTGTCCAAGTTGCGTCCGGTGGGTTTGAATTTCTGCCATGTGTAGAGATAAATGTATTAGGTTTGTCATTATAATTTGAAGTGGTACCTGAATGCGGCTGCACTATAAAGCCACCGTGGTCGCGCGCTTTCACATATCGACATGCCCGCATATATTGTTAGAGCGTAAGACCCCCAGTAACTGATCTCATTCAACTACACGTGCCTCTTTTAGTTTCGGTCAGACGTGGGAAAGATAGGACGGGTGGAGGATGGGAGATGTGAAGGCGGTGAGGATGGGGGGTGGGGAGGGAGGGGAGTGGGGAGGGAGGTGCGGTGAGTGAGGCGGAGAGGTGGGGAAGGAGGCAGGCAGGCGGAGAGGTGGGGAAGGAGGCAGGCAGAGAGATGGGGAAGGAGGCAGGCAGAGAGATGGCGAAGGAGGCAGGCAGAGAGGTGGGGAAGGAGACAGGCAGAGAGGTGGGGAAGGAGGCAGGCAGAGAGCTGGGGAAGGAGGCAGGCAGAGAGATGGGGAAGGAGGCAGGCAGAGAGATGGGGAAGGAGGCAGGCAGAGAGATGGGGAAGGAGGCAGGCAGAGAGATGGGGAAGGAGGCAGGCAGAGAGGTGGGGAAGGAGACAGGCAGAGAGGTGGGGAAGGAGGCAGGCAGAGAGGTGGGGAAGGAGGCAGGCAGAGAGCTGGGGAAGGAGGCAGGCGGAGAGGTGGGGAAGGAGGCAGGCGGAGAGGTGGGGAAGGAGGCAGGGAGAGAGGTGGGGAAGGAGACAGGCAGAGAGGTGGGGAAGGAGGCAGGCAGAGAGGTGGGGAAGGAGGCAGGCAGAGAGATGGGGAAGGAGGGGAGGAGATGAGTGCGGGGGGATCGTGCCGCCGAAGCGCCTCTCGACTCCGGGGCCCCATTTGCGGGCAGGGCTCCGGTTTCTTGTTTCTGGCCGCCCTGCAATCTAATTCATTTGTGCACTCGTCCCGAGACGGTCGAGACACCCCGTCCTAAATCCCATCACCCCCTCCCCTTCCGCTCCCCCTCCCTCCCCTCCCCCCCCCTCCCTTCCCCCTCCTCGCTCCTCCTCACCGGCATTCTGCACACCGTCGCACCAACAAACCGCCGTCCCAATCAAGTCAACCTATTTCAATACAATTTAGAAACTTTTGGTGAGCGTGTTATTAATATAAGTTAGTCAAAATATTTTGTTTATCCATTTCTTTCATTTTCCCACATATTCCACATTTTCCACATTTCCCCTCAATTTCAATTTTTACCATTTTCACAATTTTCCCATATTTAGCACATTTTCCCACATTTTCCACATATCCCACATTTTCCTATTTTCCCACACTTTCCACATCTGTCCACATGTTCCACATAACGGTGGGCTTGTATTTTAAGTCCAGTTTCATGGGTCTCTTGTTCTGTGTTTCTTTTCAACTTACTAAGCATGATATATATAGTGGTCCTCGCATTTTAAACTTCAAAGGTGTATCGTTGATAACCATTTTTGTTTTCCTCATCAAATTCAGCTTGATGCGGCAGGGTTGTTGTCTTTGCTGTCAGCAGAGCTTTCCTGTAGCTATTGTGCTTCTTATTTGCCGCCTCTCAAATTACATTCTCCACATTTATGTAAGCTTGTTGTAGTCTTGGCACTAATTAGGGACAGGGCACAAGTGAAAGGAAAGCTGCAAACAAAACAAACAAAACAAACAAATTCTGGGAACACGTCCTCATCCACAAGCCGATTACCATCTCACTAGGTATACATACTACGCTAAGATGTGATAGGAAGCTATACCCCAAAAGAAACTGACATAGATACTAGCTACTTAAATAAATGCTGGTGGATGTCCAGGATACCAACCCAGAACCAGAACCCAGGCATACACCATAACCTTCATCACAGCTGTCCAGCGTTGAAAACAAGCACCCTCGCCGGAGCTTACACACTATGGGCAGAATAAATACTGTATCAATAACAAAAATTCAAAAATCTTCTTTGTAAGCTCATATAAATTAGCAGTGTAAGTGTAAGGGGGGGGGGGGGGGTACCTACATGGGTATGTGCTATTCCACCTGGAGAGGTCAGTGCAGCTTACTACACTCGTACCTCTGGAATTGTAAGTCTCATACTTGCAATTCATCATCATCATCATCATGCTGTCGGTCACGATGCAACAAAGACTGCTTTCATTTCATGAAAGCTGCCTGCTAAAGTGTTGAAGTGCTGCTTGCTTTTGCAAGTTACCAGCAGCACTCTCTCAGGGAGCAAATAGAGGTTTCACACTGGCAAGAACATGTCCAGACAGGCGCAAAACTATTTGTCCCTGCAGTGGCTCGTCGGGAGATGTTGGATGTAATAGGATGTAATACTCCAACAACCAACCAACAAATATCCTGGTAGCCCACTTCCAGTACATACACAGCCGGTTCATCAACCACACAATTCATAGCTCATACATTATCCTGGTCTTGGCACTAATGTCCGCCAGGGTTTTGGGGTGGTTTTCTTTGTAAATATGTTTATTCTGTTGAATAAGTTCTGGTCTTCCACCCATCTTTCAATTTGGGATTATTTATGCAAAGATGGTATATATAGTATCAATGTATTAAAGTAAGTTAACACTGTCTATTGAGTACACAATTTTCAGCATATAACACGATGGATTTCTGATTGTTAGGGTTAGGGTGGGGATGAAGTCAAATGAGATGCCTAGAACGGGTCCAAACTCATATTTCTGCCACTCTGGCGCATCCTAATGATTAAGCTATCTGGGTTCCATTATGCAACCGGTGGAGTGAAACCAAGGATAGTAAAGTTGATACCTGTCGCTTCCTAGACAGGTGCTTGGCATTAATAGGATAGGGCAAGGACTGGTTGGCTCAGTGTAAAGATAATGTGAGTGAGTGGGATATCGGGTCATCGTGGCAGCGGCCTGATTCCCCAGCGTCCAGTATCCAGCATCCAGCATCCAACACCCAGAATCCAGTATCTGGCGTCAAGCATCCAGCTTCCTGCATCCAACGTCCAGCATCCAGCATTCAACATCCAGCATCCAGCGTCCAGCATCCAGCAGCCAGCATCCAGCAGCCAGTATCCAGCACCCAGCATCTACCCAGCATTCAGCATCCACCCAGCATCCAGTGTCCAGCATCCAGCACCTTGGGCCCAGCATCCAGCATACAGCACCCAGCATCCAGAAGCAAGCATCCAGCATCCAACATCCAGCATCCCGTGCCCAGCGTCCAGCATCCAGCATCCAGCTTCTAGCATCCAGAACACAGCATCCAACATCCAGCATCCCGTGTCCAGCATCCAGCATCGAGTACCCATCATCCGACATCCAGCATCCAGCATCCAGCATCCAGCA
>CM059187.1:1951333-2066915 GCA_030323885.1 Branchipolynoe longqiensis | reverse complement strand
AATGACGTATTGACACAATGGATTCTGTAACGTAACTGTTTATTGGAACCATACCTGGTGACGTCACTCATCGTGACCCGGTCTGACCTTTGACCCGAGATCAATACATTACATCTTCCCTTCAATATAAGTAAAATGACAATGCAAACTTAACTACTTAATCCGCTATGCTTAATTCACTATTTCCATATTCTTTCTCTCTATACAATCAAAAGCATATTATGCACTCCAGCCTTTACATCATATCGTATCTATTCCATACCTACCATTTATATTCACAACAACAATTAAACAATCATGTGATATGCCCCATGTGAAATGTTATATTCCATCATGTGATATTACGTAGCTTCCCGATTACGTCAATCTATCGATCCGTCGGAACAGTGTAATACTCTTCCTATTTACCTGTCGTAGATATGTATTACGATATCATCTCAACATTGTTGTTTGCTTATTATCTATACTTACTTAAGAAGATTGTTTTATTTTTCGATTAGACATCCGTCCTGATGAACATCCGTGCATGAGCGCTGTTAACGAACGCCTATTCTTACTGCCTTTTATTGTTTACGTTCTTTGTATGACCTCTCGGCGCCGCGTGACGTCATCGTGTGCCTGTTTGCGTAATTGTCTCTTTTTATATATATATTTATGAACGTGACCCTTCCTTGTTTGACCTACTGTACGTAATCTTATGTGGCATTCATGTTAAACGTTTCGGAGGCTTACTAACTCTACCGTATCTTGTGGTGTAAGGTGAGTTTGTCGTGGGTGACAGGATCTTTTCTGCTATTTTATCATTTACAATTTGATGAGGACATTTGAAAATGAATTTTCTGTTTCTTCTTATAAGATTATCTTTGTTATTACGTATTGTGTAATCTCTTCTTCTTGTGCCACCTGTATCTGTTATGTGACCCAGCTCCCACTCATTATTATAATTTCTATATCTAATTTTGTCTCCCACTTGTAAAGATGAATGTTCTCTGCCTGCGTGGTTGTCAAAATATTGTTTTTGGATCAGTTGCCTACGTTCTAATTGTCTTGACATGGACGGTTTTATTGTGGATTTTAGTCGGTCATTCAATACTGGTAATCGTGATCTTAAACGTCTCGACATGAGCATCTGAGCTGGTGATGCATTGACGCCTTCCAAAGGGGTGTTTCTGTAGTTGAGCATGGCTATGTTCACATCAGTCTTATCTTTATTACATTTTTTTATCATGTTTTTGAAAGTTTGGACCGAACGTTCAGCCTGTCCATTACTTTGTGGGTGCATTGGATTAGTGAAGACTCGTTCAAACCCATAGTACATGGCAAATTCACGAAATTCCCTGCTCGAAAATTGAGGACCGTTGTCCGACACTACATATCGTGGTATGCCATGTCTACTAAATATCTGCTTCATAACATTAATAACAGCCTTACTGGTAGTTTTTAATAACTCAACAATTTCGGGGAATTTTGAGTAATAATCTACAACTACTATGTAATCCTTATCCCCAACATGAAACAAGTCAACTCCAACTTTATTATACGGTATATCGGGTATTTCATGGCCGATTAATGGTTCTTTACCTGGCATATTGCGACACTCTTGGCAGATATTACATCGGGATACCGTCTCTTCTAATGCGCCCATCAGTCCTGGCCAGAATACCGTGTCCCTCGCTAACTGTTTGCTTTTTATAACACCTAAATGAGCTTCATGCAACTTTTTTAACATGTCTGTCCGCATCGACTTAGGGATAATTATTTGTGAACCTCTTAACAGTATCCCTTCAGAAATGGTGATCTCGTCCTTAAATCTAAAAAACATTTGAACATCCGGGTCGAGGGATTTCCCCTCATTAGGCCAACCATGTATTGACAAGTTAACAATTTTTTGTAGTGTTGGATCCAACACTGTCTCCTGTTTAACGGCCTGGACCATGTCTGGATCAATCCCAATGGAAGCTATTGACATGTTCCGATCGTATAGGTCGTCAGGGGTCACACTTGTAGTGTGGGCTCTCGATAGGGTATCTGCAAAGAATAATTCAGTACCTCTTAAATATTGTACCTCAATATTGTAATTCTGCAATCTCATACGCATTCGTTGCATTCTTGCCAAGAGGGAATGCACCGGTTTCGACATTATGGCCACTAAAGGTTTATGATCTGTGATTACTGTGATTTCGTTTCCATAAATATAATCGTGAAATTTATTGCACCCGAAACAAATGGCTAATAATTCTTTTTCTATGACCGCATAATTGATTTGGGTTTCATTTAGTGCTTTGGATGCCATAGCTACTGGTAATTTATCCTGGAACAAGGTGGCACCCAATCCAAATTTGGACGCGTCTACCTGCAGAACAATACGTTCCCTGCTACTGAAAAATCTCAACACTGGGGCGGTTGTTAACAAATATTTCAAATGTTCGAACGCTAATGCTTGTTCTGACTCCCAATGCCAAGCTATATCTTTTTTCAATACTTGTCTCAACGGTTTAGTTATATGCGCCATGTTGGGGATAAATTTGTGTACATAACCCATCATCCCTAAGAAACGTTGTAACGCGGGTTTGTCTGTCGGGCTGGGCATGTCGACGATTGCTTGTATCCTGTCAGCATTGGGCTGGATACCTTCTGACGTGATAACATGTCCGACATAATTTACATTTGTTTTACATATCTTCGACTTCTTCGGGTTCAGTTTCAGGTTTACTTGAACAGCTCGCTTCAAAACAGCTTCTAAACGTGAGTTATGCTCATCAATTGTACCAAGATATCATCTGTGATAACCTGTACGCCTGGGAGATCCATTAGAATCATATTCATTTCCTGTATGAATATATCTCCCGCTGTTTTGATGCCGAACGGGAGTCGAGTAAACCTGAACCTGCCCCACGGGGTATTGAATGTGCATAATTTTGAACTAGCAGTGTCGAGCTCGATCTGCCAGTATCCGCTATTTGCGTCTAGCACCGAAAAATATTTGGCACCGTGCAATGTCGCTACCACCTCTTCGACAGTCTTTACAGGGTATGGGCCTCGTAGAATGGCATTATTTAATCTTGTAGGATCTATGCATATGCGTAATTTCCCTGGTTTCCGGACTATTGTCACAGAACTTACCCAAGGGGTAGGCTCGTCCTGTTTTATGATAACCCCTAGGTCTAACATTCTTTTTAGTTCCTTTTTGACATCGTCGACAATTGCTAGTGGCACTCGACGTGGAGGGTCGATTACAGGGCATATGTTCTTATCAACGTAAATCTTAGCATTAACTTTGATGAGGCCTATACCCTGAAAAACTGTTGAGTATTGTCTTACCAGTCGATGTGCTATCGCATCACTCTCTACGGCGTCCAAGACATCCAAGCGCGCCAACAAGCCTAATTGGACACAGGATTGTTTTCCCAGAATTGCGCACCCGGCGTCCGTAACTTGAAATTTGACGCAGTGACCCTCGACATTAAGGGACACCTCCCCATGTGGGCGAATTTTATGCCCACCATACGTCACTAACTGGCAGACTGATGGAATCATACACGCTTTACTCATTTTATGGTACATGTCTAGTGGTAAAATATTAGCTTCTGAGCCAGTATCCAACTTAAAGCGGATATCTAGGCCATCCACACAAAATACATTGTACCATAAGTCTTTGTTGTCCTTGTCACTAGTACACAAAGTCCCTACAAATAAGTCGCCAGTTACATCATTATTGTGAATGTTCTGTTCTTGGTGCGCGATGTCATCCTCGGTGACATCAATCTCGTAGACAGCTGCATTCCTACCTGGAGCTTGTTGTAATCGGCACATTTTTATGAAATGTCCAATCTTTCGACACCCTAAACACTCTTTTCCTCTCGCTGGACATGTTCCTGTTGCATGTGTAAAACCGCACTGGTTGCACTTGTTACCCGTTCGTCGACTCGCTTGTTGTTGTTGATATCGACCAGCTGATCGCCGTATCCAAGGAGACGACCCTGCCGCAGGCCGTTGTCTGTTCGTGTATCCTGTTTGCACCGCATCGACTTGGTGTACGTCCCTTTGTTTTACCTGGGCGGACTTGATCTCGCTAAGTCGACATAACTGTATACATTCTTCCAGCTTCAGATCGGGCATTTGTAACAACTTGTTCCGTACCACATCATCTGTTATACCGCATACAATTCTGTCACATAGCAACGAAGATTCCAATTGTTCATAGCAGCAATACTGCACTCGGTGTTTAAGTTCTCTGATAAACGAATCCATGCTCTGTTCCCCCTGATTAAACGAGTTGAACTCGTAACGAATGACTGTCAAATTCGTTTTACCTTCGCAATAATGTGCAAACGCGTCTACCAATGGTCCTATCTTGTCTTTGTCTGTGCCTTCCAGTGTGAACGTCCGATAAACCTTTTGGGCTTCCACCCCAGCGACGTGCAGAAATACGCAGCACTGAATACGTTCTGTTTTTGTCGATACTCCAGCAGCTACAGCATATATCTCGTACGCCTGTAACCAGCACCTCCAATTGATCGCCATTTTCTCGTCCAAGTTGAGATATCCTGGCGGTTTCAGCCCGTGAAGCGCCCTGATTCGACCTTAATATCTGACACCATGTAATGACGTATTGACACAATGGATTCTGTAACGTAACTGTTTATTGGAACCATACCTGGTGACGTCACTCATCGTGACCCGGTCTGACCTTTGACCCGAGATCAATACATTACACCACCTACATGCGCCCACACCCTCACACGCCCTGACCACCCTCCCACACCCTGAGACACCCTCCCACACCCTCCCACATCCTCCCACACCCTCCCACATCCTCCCACACCCTCCCACACCATCCCACAACCAACCTCACACACCCTCACACACACTCACACACCCTTACACACCCAGCGACACGCTCGCACACCTCCCACATCCTCCCAAGGACTCACACACCCTCCCACATCCGCCCAAAACCACCCACACACGTTCACAAACGCTCACCCCCCCCCCCCCCCCCCACAGGCTCACACACCCTCCCCCATGCGCCCACACCCTCACACACCCTCACCACCCGCCGACATCCTCACCACCCTTACACACCCTCACACACCCTAACCCGTCCTCACACATCCTCACACACCCACCCACACTATCCCACATCCGCCCAAAGACTCACGCACCCGCCCACATCTGCTCAAAGCCTCCCAAACCCACCCACACACGCGCACAACCATCCACACTGTCACACACCGTCACACACACGCCCCCAGGCGCCCGCACACTCCCACATGCGCCCACACACTCCCACACCCTCATACACCCGCCGACACCCTCCCACACCCTCATACGCCCTCCTACACCCTCCCAAATCCGCCGAAACCCTCCCACCCCCGCCCACACCCGCCCACATCCTCCCAAACCCAACCACACACGCGCACACACGCGTACAACCGCCCCCACACTCAGACACCCTCACACACGCGCCCACACGCGCCCACACCCATTTCCACCCACACCCGGCCGTACCCGGGTACACACTTCTATTCCGTCTCCATTCCGGCCAGTCCCTTCCCACTCTTACCAACCAGTTGTTAGTACCAGGGTATATGCTAGTTGTTAGTACAAGGGTAGATGCTACTTGTTAGTATCAGGGTATATGCTAGTTGGTACTACAAGGGTAGATGCTAGTTGTTAGTACAAGGGTAGACGCTAGTTGTTAGTACCAGGGTATATGCTAGTTGTTATTACAAGGGTAGATGTTACTTGTTAGTACAAGGGTAGATATTATTTGTTTGTACCAGGGTAGATGCTAGTTGTTAGTACCAGGGTATATGCTAGTTGTTAGTACAAGGGTAGATGTTACTTGTTAGTACAAGGGTAGATCTTATTTGTTTGTACCAGGGTAGATGCTAGTTGTTAGTACCAGGGTAGATGCTAGTTGTTAGTACAAGGGTAGATGTTACTTGTTAGTACAAGGATAGATCTTATTTGTTTGTACCAGGGTAGATGCTAGTTGTGAATACCAGGGTATATGCTAGTGGTTAGTACCAGGGTATATGCTAGTTGTTAGTACAAGGGTATATGCTAGTTGTTAGTACAAGGGTATATGCTAGTTGTTAATACCTGGGTAGATGTTACATGTTAGTACCAGGGTAGATGATAGTTGTTAGTACAAGGGTAGATGTTATTTGTTAGTACCAGGGTATATGTTAGTTGTTAGTACAAGGGTATATGCTAGTCATTACTACCAGGGTAGATGCTAGTTGTTAGTGTCAGGGTATATGCTAGTTGTTAGTACAAGGGTAGATGTTAGTTGTTAGTGCAAGGTATATGCTAGTTGTTAGTACCGGGCAGATGTTAGTTGTTAGTGTCAGGGTAGATGCTAGTTGTTAGTACCAGGGTATATGCTAGTTGTTAGTACAAGGGTATATGCTAGTTGTTAGTACAAGGGTAGATGCTAGTTGTTAGTACCAGGGTATATGGTAGTTGTTAGTACAAGGGTAGATGCTAGTTGTTAGTACCAGGGTATATGCTACTTGTTAGTACAGGGGTATATGCTAGTTGTTAGTACCAGGGTAGATGCTAGTTGTTAGTACAAGGGTATATGCTAGTTGTTAGTACCAGGGTAGATGCTAGTTGTTAGTACAAGGGTATATGCTAGTTGTTAGTACAAGGGTATATGCTAGTTGTTAGTACCAGGGTAGATGCTAGTTGTTAGTACAAGGGTAGATGCTAGTTGTTAGTACCAGGGTATATGCTAGTTGTTAGTACAAGGGTAGATGGTAGTTGTTAGTACCAGGGTATATGCTAGTTGTTAGTACAAGGGTATATGCTAGTTGTTAGTACCAGGGTATATGCTAGTTGTTAGTACAGGGGTATATGCTAGTTGTTAGTACCAGGGTATATGCTAGTTGTTAGTGACAGGGTATATTCTAGTTGTTAGTACAAGGGTATATGCTAGTTGTTAGTACAATGGTAGATGCTAGTTGTTATTGTCAGGGTATATGCTAGTTGTTAGTACAAGGGTATATGCTAGTTGTTAGTACCAGGGTATATTGTAGTTGTTAGTACAAGGGTATATGCTAGTTGTTAGTACCAGGGTATATGCTACTTGTTAGTACAAGGGCATATGCTACTTGTTAGTACCAGGGTATATGCTACTTGTTAGTACAAGGGTATATGCTAGTTGTTAGTACCAGGGTAGATGCTAGTTGTTAGTACAAGGGTATATGCGAGTTGTTAGTACAAGGGTATATGCTAGTTGTTAGTACCAGGGTAGATGCTAGTTGTTAGTAACATGGTAGATGCTAGTTGTTAGTACAAGGGTAGATGCTAGTTGTTAGTACCAGGGTAGATGCTAGTTGTTAGTACAAGGGTAGATGCTAGTTGTTAGTACAAGGGTAGATGCTAGCTGTTAGTAACATGGTAGATGTTTGTTGTTAGTACCACAGTAGATGCTAGTTGTTAGTACCACAGTATATGCTAGTTGTTAATAGCTGGGTGGCTTTTACTTGTTACTTCTTATGAACCTGTTAGTTATTTGTTTCTGGAACACTCCTATTTGTTAGTTCCTGTGGATCTTATACCTTTTTGTACCGAGGGACCTTGTAGTTGTTAGTACCGGGACCCTGCTATTTCTAAATGCTGGGGTTACTTGTTAATGTCACGGGTTTGGTAGTTGGTAATTCTAAGAGATCTCTAAAGTGTCTGTCCCCATAGATATTGTAGTGGTCTGCACTGACCTCTGAGGCAAGGAGCCACATAGACAGGTAGGCGTGGGTAGTGTGTTGACATCAGGGAGCCTAGGTGGTGTAATGGTTAGCACACTGGCCCGGAATGCAAAGAGATGTGGGTTTGAGTCCTGCTCTAGGCACAATATTTCCCATTTTCATCACCCCCACGACACTGGTGCCATGACCAGGATCCTGTACAAGCTATGCGCTGTATAGTTGTTGAACCTACCCTGTGTATGTAAGTGCGTTGCATTGCCTGTATCTATGTAATTGTAAGCATTAAAAGACTTACAATTCCAGGGGGACGAGTGTAGTGGTCTGCACTGACCTCTCAGGCAAGGAGCGCATAGACAGGTAGGCGTGGGTAGTGTGTTGACATCAGGGAGCCTAGGTGGTGTAATGGTTAGCACACTGGCCTGGAATGCAAAGAGATGTGGGTTCGAGTCTAGATAAAAGATTCACCCATTGTAGTACACGGGTGAAGACCAGCCTTATATAAATACGGGCGAAAATAGTGTGAGTATGAAAGTGAGGCTCCGTGTGCTCCAGTATCAAAGGTACTTCTATAGCCAAGGAAAGGGAGGAAAAAGACAGATGGCGGCCCAGAACGCCGTCGATGTCACTTTTAAATCTTATTAAACTAGATATTATATTATATTTTTCAACTCAAAAGTAGCGGGTAAATAATAAAACATATGTAAAGAATAATTGTTGCTTCTTAGATTGTAAAATTAGGCTCTGATTTCTTTGACCCGTTTTTTTGCCAGCTTTTACATAAGGCTGGTTTGCACCCCTACTGCAGCAGTACGGGGTGAATCTTGTACCTAGTTCGAGTCCTGCTCTAGGCACAATATTTCCCATTTTCATCACCCCCACGACAATATGTTATTTGTTAGTGTCTGGGTGTTGCTATTTGTTAATGCTGTAGACTGGAGTTTCAAGTCTTAGTATCCAAGGCCTGGTAGTTGTTTGTTCCTGGAGACCTCTGTAGTGTTAGTACACGATACCCTTTACTTGTTAGTACCCCTGGTACTGATATGTGTTATTATGGGGTGGAGTGGTCTTTGTTAGTATCCGGGGTCTGTTAATTGTTAGTACCGGCCGCAGGCTAGTTTTTAGTTACTCACGGCATGTTGTTTTGTAAAATGGCTAAAGCTCGAATATGTGATTGTGTAGGCAGCCTATGGTGAAATCAATACAGACAAAGAGAAAGGAAGAGTATAAAGTGCAAAGTAAGAGAGAGAAAGTCAAGCCCTCTGGTTTATTACTTATATGGTTACATGGGTTCATTGTAGGGTATCACCACGCCCCTCTCCCCCAATGGGAAACAAGCATTCTTGGCCCTACCAGCATTTCTGGTCCCCATGGCTACCAGTGGTCTGCCCACCAGCCCCAAGCTCTACGGCCCCTATGGCAGCCAACAACCTTGACCCTTGAGCGTGGTGATCGCTATCCCAGCAGAGGGAGTAGGGACTGAGTGCACTCACACCCAGACCTGCCAGCATGTCTATTTACGTCCCACTCAGGCACCACCAGCCCTTACATATACATGCATGTGCCTTGTCACGTACACCGATCAGCAATAGAACATTTGCATTCCCCCTATGCCGAATATCAGAATATTTTACAAGTTGTTAGTACATGGGGACATGCTAATTGTTAGTGTCGGGGGCCCATGGCCGGCTCCTAGCTTAGAGATGATCCTCCTGCACTTGTAGCCCCCCCGTTCGTGAACCCAGGCCGCACCGGGAGGAGCGAGAGTGGGCAGCTGGCCATCGACCACCGGCAACACCAATCAGACAAATAGTAACTGATAAATAGTGCATGCCGGCAATCATCGGGCGGGGCGGCGAGGCAGTCAGAGCGGACGGACGGGGAGGGCGGGCGGGGCGGGCGGGGCGGGGGGGGTGGGGGGGGGGGGGGGGGGGGGGGGGGGGGGGGGGGGGGGGGGGGGGGGGGGGGGGGGGGGGGGGGGGGGGGGGGGGGTGGGGGGGGGGGGGGGGGGGGGGGGGGGGGGGGGGGGGGGGGGGGGGGGGGGGGGGGGGGGGGGGGGGGGGGGGGGGGGGGGGGGGGGGGGGGGGGGGGGGGGGGGGGGGGGGGGGGGGGGGCGGGCGGGAAGGGGAGGACGGCGGGCCGGGGGAGGTGGGAGGCCGGGCATCAGTCACTGGTCGCCGGTCTCCGTGCGGAGCGGCACGGCGGGTTCAGGGCAGCGAGCCCTGATTACACACGATTCAGTGTTGCATGAATAAGTTAGCCCTGCGCGGTGTGGGCACGATGCAAGAGGCACATGAAGCCGGCTGGTCACCACCAGAGCGCGATGTGCTGTCTGTGTGAGCACCGCACGCAACTCACCACATGTCGGTTGTTTGCCATACCTGAGTAGTGCCTGCCCTACGTGAGTGGTGTCTGCCATACTTGAGTGTTGCCTGTCCTACCTGAGTGGTTCATGTCCTACGTGAGTATTCACTGCCCTACCTGAGTGTTATCTGACCTACCGGGGAGACATCTACCATATCTGAGAGCTAGCTGCACTACCTGAGTATTACCAGTCCTACATGAGTGATGACAGTCCTACATGAGTGATGACAGTCCTACCTGAGTGGTGTGTCTCCTACATGAGTACCATCTGCCCTACATGAGTGTCACTAGCCGTACCTGCGAGTTACCTGCCCTACCAGCGGGCTAGCTGCCCAACTGAATGTTTCCTGCCCCACCTAAGTGGGGTCTGGCTTACCTGAGTTGTGTCTTCCCTACCTGAGTGGAATAGTCCCTACCTGAGTGCTACACGCGCCACCCGAGTAGTGTCTGCCCTCTCTGAGTAGTTCGGCCTCTGTGAGTGGTGTCTTCCCTACCTGAGTGCTATTCTCCCTACCTGAGTGTTAGCTGCCCTACCTGAGTCGTAGCTGCCCTACCTGACTGTTACTTGCCCTACCTGATTGTTAGCTGCCCTAGCTGAGTGTTTCCTTCCCTACCTGAGTGATACCTGCCCTACCTGAGTGGTTTCTGTCCTGCCTGAGTGCTGCCTGTCCTACCTGAGTGAGACGTACCCTACCTGAGTGGTGCCTGTCCTACCTGAGTGAGACGTGCCCTACCTGAGTGCTGCCTGTCCTACCTGAGTGAGACGTGCCCTACCTGAGTGCTGCCTGTCCTACCTGAGTGAGACGTGCCCTACCTGAGTGATGCATGTCCTACCTGAGTGAGACGTGCCCTACCTGAGTGATGCCTGTCCTACCTTAGTGAGACGTGCCCTACCTGAGTGATGTATGTCCTACCTGAGTGAGACATGCCCTACCTGAGTGATGCCTGTCTTACCTGAGTGAGACGTGCCCTACCTCAGTGATGCCTGTCCTACCAGAGTGAGACGTGCCCTACCTTCCGACATCACCATCTACCTCCCCACATCTCCCCACACCACCCCACCCACTCCCACCCCACCTCCCACACCCCCACCTTCCCACATGATCATCCACCTCCCCACATCTCCCCACACCACCCCACCTACTCCCACCCACCTCCCACATCCCCACCTTCCCACATGATCATCCACCTCCCCACATCTCCCCACACCACCCCACCCACTCCCACCCCACCTCCCACACCCCGACCTTCGCACATGATCATCCACGTCCCCTCATCTCCCCAAACCACCCCAGGCCACTTCCCACCCTACCTCCCACACCCCCACCTTCCCACATCATCATCCACCTCCCCCCATCTCCCCACACCACCCCACCCACTCCCACCCACCTCCCACACCCTCACCTTCCCACAAGATCATCCACCTCCCCACATCTCCCCACACCACCCCACCCACTCCCACCCCACCTCCCACACCCCCACCCACCTAAGCACATCACCATCCATCTACACCCCACCTCCTCACACCACCCGACCCATTCCGACTCCACCTCCCACCTTGCCACATCACTATCCACACACCCACCACACCTCCCCACACCACCCCACACCCCACCCACCACCCACCCACCCCCACCCGCCTCCCGACACCGACACCCACCTCCCCTCCACTCTCACATCCACTCCCACCTCCCCAAACCCACAGCCCTACCCACCTGCACCCCACATCCCCACATCCCAAACGATATCCCCACATCCCCAACCCACTCCACCCCACACCCACACGGCAGACCACCTCCCGCTCCCCTTCAGCCTGTCCGTTCAGGGTGTGTTGTCCGGTGTGTGACTGGATGATCATACTCGCCGCCCCAGGAGGTAATGAGAGTGGTTGCTAAGGCTCGTTCCCCCGTCTTCCCCAGCACACACATTGTGCGCGTTCCCTCAGCTGCCCGATAGAGCGTGACGTCACGGCGTGCCATCATGTTGGTGCAGTGTGAAAACGAGGCAGATGCTCTTCCAATCGACTATTTGTGTGGCCTGCAAAAAAAAGTCACATTCCATAGAGAGCAATTCATACAGGATGCACAATGTGGAATCTGGATAAAAAGTGGTAATGGTTGTGCATCGACGAGGGCCACTGCGCACATCAGAAAGGCTATATAGTGCGTGATGTCTGCGTCAGATCGATTCGGCGCTTGTTGGCGCTCGGTGCATTTTCACGCATGAATTCACACGCAAATAGGATTAGAGTGCGCGCTCATCCCGTGTTCAACGGCCGAATGTATGCACATCGCGTATCACACGTCTCTATGCAATGTAATAATCAGACATGCGATACACGTACCACACACTATTCATGGTTTGCAGTGTTTTCTTTTGTGTCGATGGAATGTTAGCTGAATGGAGTGGTGGTGAGTGCCTGGATCTGAAGAGAGCCGAGTGCCACTCTACACAGCTGCTCAGCCAAGCCTTGATGCTCAGACAATACCCTGGCCTTCATTCAGGGCGCCTGCCCGGAGGAGGGGCTGCAGGGAGCCAGTGCCCGATAAGGCAGCGTCTGCATCTACCTCATGAGGCAAGGCTCTACGGAGGATCTACGCCCAAAGCCGGGCATAGCCGCATTAATGTCAACCCACTCCAAGAGAGCAGGGAGTTCGCTGGCCGAGAGGCCGAGAGCCCAGTTCGTTGTGTCCGTTTAACTAAATACGACGTAGTTAGTGCCCCATATTGAATCCTGAGGGATTCCGAGTCCAGCCTCAGCCCTGAGGGTCTGGATAATTGATGCTTTTATGGTGATGAAATAGATAAATATTAGTTAGTTTTTAAATTTTGATTCATTTTGATTTGATAGAAACAGAAATCATTTTAACATAAAAGCAAAGCTTGTTTCATTTAATGAGGCCTCTAGAGCACATCTATTTGTATCATCAGCTATTGGACGTCAAATATATATATATTTAGTTTTAAACATGAAATCAGCCATATGAAATACTTCAAACCGATATCAGAATAAGAGATCAGGTTTTCTCAGGCTTGACAAGTCGCCGATATTCGCCTGGCAATGCAATGATCATCATGCATTATTTGCAACATCTACGTCATTTAAGGCTATAGACAGACTGGTACCCCATGTATCTGCGTACACTGGTCCCGTGGTTCAGTTGCCAGGTATGTCGGGTACGCCACTTCGGGACGTGCCTATAGGACTGACTGTGACGTCACCTCCGCCTGCAGGTGTTGATAAAGCCGGACCCTGATGAATGGCGCACTACGGGTAATATCTGCAGTTGCCGGTGCTACCCCTAACGGCGCCCGCCCGCATCACACCCCGCCCCGCCCCGATAGTGCCGGTGGGTGCCGACAGGGGACGGGTCGGGAGATGTACGACAGGGCGGAGGTTGGTAAATCAAGGGGCTGTCACGGAACACGCCTGTACGGGGGCAGGAAGTGGGGCGGGGGGCGGGGAGGGTGGGTGTGGAATAACGGCGGGGAAGGGAGGGTGGTGGGGAGAGGGTGGAAAGTGGGGGATGAGGAGGGGAAAGGGAGAAGGGAGTAACGGGGGGAGTAGAAGAGGGGATATGGGGAGGACGGGGATGGCGAGTGGGGGTGGGGAGGGGAGGGGAGACGCGGTAGGAGGGAGTAACAAGGGTGAGGAGAGGAGGGGAGAAGAGGAGGAGTGGGGGTGGGGAAGGGAGGGTGAGGGGGATGAGAATGGGAGGAGGAGAGGAGGGGATGAGGTGGAGGGAGGAATGGGAGGAGGAAATGAGGCAAAAGTAGGAGCAATGGGGATGGTGAGGAGTCTGGACTGGGAGGATGGAATAACGGGAGGAGGAGGAGAGGAGGCGGGAGGAGGGAGGGCTAGCAACAAGATGAGAGGAACGAGTGACTACCAGACGGGAGGAAGGTGTCAGTGAGAGACGGGGAGTACTGGGGAGAGGAGGTGCGAGGGGGGAAACGGAAAGGGAGGGGCACTGGAGGACGGTTTGTCTGGTGTGAGGCATGCGGAAGTGCAGCGTAGTATGTGCAGTGAGGGTTGCCGGGAAGGAGACCGGGTGTATTGGAGCTAATGCTAGGAATAACCAGCACAGTACGCTCCCAACATGGCGGACTTGAGCTGCTTCTCCGCAGTGTCAGATACACATATGACAGGTAGCTAATGGGGCCTAGTATTGGTGGTTCTGGGTTTTGGTGTCTAGCAGCTATTCATGTGAGTTTTGTGTGAGTGCTTCTATCTTCCCTTCCTGTTCCTTCACCCCTCAATCCATTCCCCCCACCCCTCTATTTCATCCTCGCCTCCCTAAGCCACCCTTCCCTCAGCTGACCATATTTCCACTTCACCCCCTCTCCATTTTCCTCCGCCCCTCAGTCCTCTCTCCTCTCTCCCATTTGCCCTACATTTCCCAACAGTCCCTACCCTTCCCTTCCCACATCTTCCTGTCTGGACGTCGTCGTCCCTTCGCACACCTCTCTTCTCCCTCTCCTCTCTCTCTCCTCTCCCTCTCCTCTCTCCTCCTCTCCCCCACCCTCTACCACTTCCCCCACTTTCTCTTATCATCATCCTGTACTTCCCACCCCCACTGCTTACTACCTCGTGCGTCTATTTACACCCCCCTCCCCCCTCTCCCCCTCTCCCCTCTCCCCCTCTTCCCCCCTCTCCCCTCTCCCCCTCTCCCCCCTCTCGCCCCTCTCCCCCCTTCCCCCCTTCCCCCTCTCCCCCTCCCCCTCTCCCCCTCTCCTCCCCTCTCCCCCTCTCCCCCTCTCCCCCTCTCCCCCTCCTCCCCCCCCTCTCCCCCTCTCCCCTCTCCCCTCTTCCCTCCCCCTCTCCCCCTCTCCCCCTCTCCCCTCTCCCCCTCTCCCCCTCTCCCCCTCTCCCCCTCTCCCCTCTCCCCTCTCCCTCCTCTTCCCCCTCTCCCCTCCCCCCTCCCCCTCTCCCCCTCTCCCCCTCTCCCCCCTCTCTCCCCCTCTCCCCCCTCTCCCCCTCTCCCCCTCTCCCCCTCCTCCCACTCTCCCCTCTCCCCCTCTCCCCCTCTCCCCCCTCCCCCCTCTCCCCCTCTCCCCCCTCTCCCCCTCGCCCCTCTCCCTTCTCCACTCTCTTCTCTCCTCTCCCCCTCTCCCCCCTCTCCCCCTCCTCCCCCTCTCCCCTCCTCCCCCTCTCCCCTCTCCGCTCTCCCCTCTCCCCCCTCTCCCCCTCCCATTCCCATCTCCCCTCTCCCCCTCTTCCCCCCCCCCCCTCTCTCCCCCCTCTCCCCCTCCTCCCCCTCTCCTCCCCCTCTCCCCCTTCCCCATTCCCTCCTTCGCTCCCTCCCCACCACAGACCTGCGCGTCGTGCGCCAACATCGCCTCGGCTGAAACCTGTTGCTGGCGCCCTCTGGTAGAGATCTAGAGAGGGAAGGCCCAGACGCCGGATGCTGAACACTGGAAGTAGGTTGGACACACATACTTTACACACACCCCCACTTTACACACACCCAGAGGAGCTGCTACTGATAGGGACCATTCCTCTCTTACCGTGCGGTGTCTGCTTCCGATGCTAGAGGATGTGGGTTCGATACCCGGGTAGAGTGAAACTAACACATTTTGAAATTTGGTATTCATGAACATACTTCTGACTGTAATGTTGCCTTGGCTGCTGATGGACATTACCAGGATAAGGCAAAGAGAGGTTGGTTTAGTGTCAGGATAATGTGACTAAGAGGGACATCGTGCCAGTGTGCTGGTAACAGCGTACCTCCGTGGGACAACACTATAAAGCCACCAGAAGTGTGAACACTGCTACACAACAGTACTCGTCCTGATATGACTTTAGATATTGTTAGGATACACAAACACTAATTCATGTTAGGATACACAAACCCTGTTCCTTTCACAGTTCATCCAGCATTGTGTGCTATTATTTCTCCGCACCTGTGTTTAAAATATCCCGAAGCACTTATCTCGATGTTTGATTCTACACATCCAACGTAGACAGTGGTGGAGTTATTAATTATTTATTGCGGTTTGCTCTTCCTCCACTTCCTAGATAAAATAAGCACACTAAAATTAAATTTGCCTGCAAATATATAAGGTAAGTTGAATCTTTAAACTAAACACTACTTTTTAATTCAGTTGAGCTGCTTTGCTCTTTTTGTAGCCCCTTGAATGGAAGCTAATCCAAGTCTAAATCCAAATGTAACGTTCTTCATAACAATCTTACTACCTATTCCTATGTTGGCACTGATACACCATGTTTGTGGCTGGAATACAGACAATGCCAGGTTGCGACTACCCAGTATAGGTCAGAGATAGCCTCGGAATGATAACACATATCTGGTAAGAGCAAGATTATAAGTTACATTAGAGAGATACGCTGAGTGTTGAGTACTGATTTGTGTGTGACTCTGAATGCAACCCCCCCCCCCCCCAAAAAAAAACAAAAACTTGTTTTATGTAAGAACACCTCTAGAGCACATTGCTTTTCATATCATCGGTGATTGGACGTCAAACATATGGTCATTCTGACACATTTCTTTAGAGGAAACCTGCTGTGGCCAGATAGGTTACTCATTCTGATATGCAACAAGGGGTCTTTTATATGCACTTACCCACAGATAGGACAGCACATACCACATCCTTTGATGAAGCAGTTGTGGAACACTGGTTTGGATGTGGATGCAGTGGTAGCGGCTAAGTGGGAACCAGGTGGTGGTTTATGTGGATGCAGTGGTAGTGGCTAAGTGGGAACCAGGTGGTGGGTTATGTGGATGCAGTGGTAGCGGCTAAGTGGGGACCAGGGGGTGGTTTATGTGGATGCAGTGGTATCGGCTAAGTGGGAACCAGGTGGTGGTTTATGTGGATGCAGTGGTAGCGACTAAGTGGGAACCAGGTGGTGGTGTATGTGGATGCAGTGGTAACGGCTAAGTGGGGACCAGGTGGTGGATTATGTGGATGCAGTGGTAGCGGCTAAGTGGGAACCAGGTGGTGGTTTATGTGGATGCAGTGGTAGTTGCTAAGTGGGGACCAGGTGGTGGTTTATGTGGATGCAGTGGTAGCGGCTAAGTGGGGACCAGGTGGTGGTTTATGTGGATGCAGTGGTAGCGGCTAAGTGGGAACCAGGTGGTGGTTTATGTGGATGCAGTGGTAACGGCTAAGTGGGAACCAGGTGGTGGTTTATGTGGATGCAGTGGTAGCGGCTAAGTGGGAACCAGGTGGTGGTTTATGTGGATGCAGTGGTAGCGGCTAAGTGGGGACCAGGTGGTGGTTTATGTGGATGCAGTGGTAGCGGCTAAGTGGGGACCAGGTGGTGGTTTATGTGGATTTAGTGGTAGCGGCTAAGTGGGGACCAGGTGGTGGTTTATGTGGATGGTGTGGTTGGGGGTGGTGGTTTGTGGTGGTGTGTGTGGGGTGGTGGCAGTGGTAGCGGCTAAGTGGGGACCAGGTGGTGGTTTATGTGGATGCAGTGGTAGCGGCTAAGTGGGACAGGTGGTGGTTTATGTGGATGCAGTGGTAGTTGCTAAGGGGGACCAGGTGGTGTTTATGTGGATGCAGTGGTAGCGGCTAAGTGGGGACCAGGTGTGGTTTTGTGGTTGGTGGTTGGGGGGTGGTTTTGTGGTGTGTAGGGCTAAGTGGGGACCAGGTGGTGGTTTTATGTGATGCAGTGGTATCGCTGTGGGTCCAGTGGTGGTTTATGTGGTGGTGGTGTGGGGGGTGGTTTTTGGATGCAGTGGTAGCGGCTAAGTGGGACCAGGTGGTGTTTATGTGGTGGTGGTGTGGTTTATGTGATGCAGTGTAGCGAGCTAAGTGGGGACCAGGTGGTGGTTTTGTGGATGCAGTGGTAGCGGCTAAGTGGGAACCAGGTGGTGGTTTATGTGGATGCAGTGGTAGCGGCTAAGTGGGAACCAGGTGGTGGTTTATGTGGATGCAGTGGTAGCGGCTAAGTGGGAACCAGGTGGTGGTTTATGTGGATGCAGTGGTAGCGGCTAAGTGGGAACCAGGTGGTGGTTTATGTGGATGCAGTGGTAGCGGCTAAGTGGGGACCAGGTGGTGGTTTATGTGGATGCAGTGGTAGCGGCTAAGTGGGAACCAGGTGGTGGTTTATGTGGATGCAGTGGTAGCGGCTAAGTGGGAACCAGGTGGTGGTTTATGTGGATGCAGTGGTAGCGGCTAAGTGGGAACCAGGTGGTGGTTTATGTGGATGCAGTGGTAGCGGCTAAGTGGGGACCAGGTGGTGGTTTATGTGGATGCAGTGGTAGCGGCTAAGTGGGAACCAGGTGGTGGTTTATGTGGATGCAGTGGTAGCGGCTAAGTGGGAACCAGGTGGTGGTTTATGTGGATGCAGTGGTAGCGGCTAAGTGGGAACCAGGTGGTGGTTTATGTGGATGCAGTGGTAGCGGCTAAGTGGGGACCAGGTGGTGGTGTATGTGGATGCAGTGGTAGCGGCTAAGTGGGAACCAGGTGGTGGTTTATGTGGATGCAGTGGTAGCGGCTAAGTGGGGACCAGGTGGTGGTTTATGTGGATGCAGTGGTAGCGGCTAAGTGGGAACCAGGTGGTGGTTTATGTGGATGCAGTGGTAGCGGCTAAGTGGGAACCAGGTGGTGGTTTATGTGGATGCAGTGGTAGCAGCTAAGTGGGAACCAGGTGGTGGTTTATGTGGATGCAGTGGTAGCGGCTAAGTGGGAACCAGGTGGTGGTTTATGTGGATGCAGTTGTAGCGGCTAAGTGGGGACCAGGTGGTGGTTTATGTGGATGCAGTGGTAGCGGCTAAGTGGGGACCAGGTGGTGGTTTATGTGGATGCAGTGGTAGCAGCTAAGTGGGAACCAGGTGGTGGTTTATGTGGATGCAGTGGTAGCGGCTAAGTGGGAGCAAGGTGGTGGTTTATGTGGATGCAGTGGTAGCTGCTAAGTGGGGACCAGGTGGTGGTTTATGATAATCGGCTAGCAGTGTTTGGCGGTTGTTGCTTCAGTGTTTTCATTGGTTGTGACAGGCCGGAAGAGCCGCGGTGAGTGGGGTCGCGTTTGTGGTGGGTGGGAGTGTGTGTGGGGGTGGAGGGAGTGGGTGTGTGGCGGGGGGGGAGGCGTTGTGATGAATAGTCTGCCTCATCAAGGCTGACACGGTGATGTATGGTGTGGGAGTTCTACCCATAAAACCCTGCATGATAATAGCGGGAGGAGGACGTCGAACTGGGCACCTGCCGGTACGTTTATAGAAGAAACAGAGGAGTAAACAGCGACACGCCTGCTGTGCTATTCCGTCCAATTAGGACGCTTCCTGGTGTTGTCCTGCACCTTCCTCACTCCCAACCCCTCCCACCTTCACCACCCTCATCACCCTCCCACCTCCACCAACCCCACCCCTCACACCTCGACCAACCCCCATCCCCCTCCCCCTACCACCCTCCCACCTCCACCAACCCCCACCACCCTCCCACCTCTACCACCCTCACAACCCTCTCACCTCCACAAAACCCTTCCCGTCTTCCACCTCCACCAAGCCCCCCCACCCTCTCACTTCAATCACCCCATCACGCTCCCCCCCCCACGACCCTCATAACCCACTTACCTCCACAAACCCCTTCCCCTCTTCCACCTCCACCAACCCCCACCACCCTCCCACTTCAATCACCCCATCACCCTCCCACCTCTACCACCCTCACAACCCTCTCACTCCCACAAAACCCTTCCCCTCTTCCACTCCACCAAGCCCCACCACCCTCCCACTTCAATCACCCCTTCACCCTCCCACCTCAACCACCCTCACAACCCTCTCACCTCCACAAACTCCTTCCGCTCTTCCACCTCCACCAAGCCCCACCACCCTCCACTTCAATCGCTCCATCACCCTCCCACCTCTACCACCCTCACAACCCTCTCACCTCCACAAACCCCTTTCCCCTCTTCCACCTCCACCAAGCCCCACCACCCTCCCACTTCAATCATCCCCACAACCCTCCCACCTCCACCACCCTCATAACCCTCTCACCTCCACAAACACCTTCCCCTCTTCCACCTCCACCAAGCCCCACCACCCTCCCACTTCAATCGCCCCACCACCCTCCCACTTCAATCATCCCCACCACCCTCCCACCTCCACCGTCCTATCCGGCCATGTTGATCATATCCAGCTATCCCTGTTTCTCATGAGCTATTTTTGTGTTCTAAATATTTCATCCATCAGCACTGATTCCTGATTGTCCACCCAGCACTAGCCGTCCCTATATGAACTTATATGTTACCAGGACGTAAGACTCCAACAACCGACTTACGAATCAACCCACCACTGGTGACAGTGTTTTACACAAACCATCTGCTGTTGCTAATAGTAATGCCTGCTGACATGGTATTTGATACTGGGCTATGTTCTACATACTGTGCGCTGGCTGCGATTCTGCACCTCGGGCACCAGGTGGTGTCGTGGGTTCCTCATCATCCCGCCGCTGCCGCCAGGTGGCGCGTAATCTATCAGCCCGCCAGGTGCACACTGCACGTGCTCCTCCCTGTGACCCCCTCTCAGCGCAGAGCCCGAACTGGGCAGTGCTCCCCCATGTGTCGACACTTAGCCTAAGGCTTCGGGCCTGGTACATAAACAAGCGTCACCCTCTGACACCGCCTCTAGTGAATAGCACTCTGCATATGGCTTCATTTCAACTGAACACATATCACACAGCCTAGGACGCCGGTTCTATCGTTAATAAATAGGTCGGTTTGTTGGTGTTTTATGTCATGTCCTGGCAACAACTAAGGTCATATCAAGACCTGGACTGACTTGTAGCAGTGTACACTCATGGCAAATGTGCAGTGCTGACCTACTGGTACACGGTTTTAAACCTTCCACACCCCACAATGCCGTGTGGGCGGTACTCTATGTACACATCTGATTTTGATATTATATTAATGATCTAATAATGCAGATTCAGCAAAGCCACGGTGACTTAGTTTACTTCTACTGAACTTCACTACCTGCGATCCACTACAGCGCCAAGACATCTTTCCTGTTAGATGGTCAGAATTACGCAGGAATAAAACTATAATGGCAATCTTACACGGTGTTCAATCCATGATGTTAAAACTGGGGACATAGATACACAATAGCCCTGGTTTTGTTTCCGCTGGTTACTGGCACACCCAAGGGCTGTGATCACATAATTGGCTAATATCAAACTGGGGAAAGCTGACATGTCATTTCAGGTGATATCTTTAAATTAGGTGCTATTTTGCTGACCGCCATTACATGTGATTTTGTTGTTTCGAGTAGACACCAGGATCCATGAATTATTAGTTATTTTCACCTATTATCACCGTGTAGCTTGTTCAACTCCTGCACCTCTACCTCCCTCTTACCTCGCATCGACATCTCACCTTCCAGCACTCTCACCATGCCTCCGGCCGAACCCAATCCATGGTTCCAGAACCTTTCACCACTTGGCAGCACTTGTCGCCACTTGTCACCACTTGTCACCACCTAACACTTCTTCTCACCACTCCTGACCACTTGTCATCACTTCTACCACTTGTCACCACTTGTCACCACTTCTCACCACTTCTCACCCACACTTGTCACCCACACTTCCCACCCACACTTGTCACCCACACTTGTCACCCACACGTCTCACCCACACTTCTCATCCACACTTGTCACCCACACTTGTCACCCACACTTGTCACCCACACGTCTCACCCACACTTCTCATCCACACTTGTCACCCACACTTGTCACCCACACTTGTCACCCACACGTCTCACCCACACTTCTCATCCACACTTCTCATGCACACTTGTCACCCACACTTCCCACCCACACTTCTCATACACACGTGTCACCCACATTTCTCACCCACACGTGTCACCCACACTTGTCACCCACACTTGTCACCCACACGTCTCACCCACACTTCTCATCCACACTTGTCACCCACATTTCTCACCCACACTTGTCACCCACACTTGTCACCCACACTTGTCACCCACACTTGTCACCCACACTTCCCACCGACACTTCTCACCCATTGTTGTTTTTTGCACACTTCTCATACACATTTCTCACCCACACTTGTCACCCACACTTCTCACCCACACTTCCACCCATACTTGTCACCCACACTTATCACCCACACTTCCCACCGACACTTCTCACCCATACTGCTTGCCCACATGTCTTACCACTTTCCCACACTTCTCATACACATTTCTCACCACTTCTCACCTCCATCGCCTCCGAATTCCGTGATTTGGATATGTCCAACTTGGAATTCCTACATTGTCGGTTAGTGTAAACCCAACTTGGAATTCCTACATTGTCGGTTAGTGTAAAGCCAACTTGGAATTCCTACATTGTCGGTTAGGGTAAACCCAACTTGGAATTCCTACATTGTCGGTTAGTGTAAACCCAACTTGGAATTCCTACATTGTCGGTTATTTTTAACCCAACTTGGAATTCCTGTAGTGTCGGTTAGTGTAAGCCCAACTTGGAAATCATAGCACTGCGCCATGCTATACAGGTACTGACCTCTGCCGCCCCTCACCCTGTAGCCCCCCCCCCCCCCCTCCCTTCCCCACTGATTGGGCCGAGTTCCCAGGTTCCCAGGTCCAGCTGCCATCACAATACCGGACGCCCGCCCTTCCCATCAGCCCCTGCATGGGCACTTCCGGCCGCGCTGCCTCGCGCTGACCCTCAATTCCCTCTCATGTCAGATTGCTGCCCATCTGGGCACATCTGTCCCCATATGTGCCCATCCCTGTCCATGTGAACCTATGTGCACCTATATGTGGCCATATATGTCCATATATGCACATATCTGTCCATATCTGATCACCTTTCCCCGTGTGTGACCGACCACATCTGTCCACATGTGCCGGTATCTGTCCACATTGTTATCAATATGTGCCCACACGTGTCTGAATGTTTCCATCTGTGCCCATCTCTGTCCCTCTGTGCGCATCTCTGTATATGCCTGCCCCTGAGGGCAACATGGGCAATTGCCAATAAACCGGGACCTATCTTGGGGCGGGTCCGACCCTGCCCCGGTCATTCATTCACTGCACCAGCTCGACCAGCCCCTCCAACTGCCCCGTGAGGGTTCCTTCTCTCCCTGCTCGTCGTGCAATGTCTGACTATGCGAGTTTCATCGTCCCTACCTCCTACACCCCAACCTGACTCTCCACTCCCCCACCACACTCCCCCCACCACACTCCCCACAACACTGCCCCCACCACACTGCCCCCACAACGCTCCCCCCACCACACTGAGTGTTGCCAACCTGACTCTCCACTCCCCCACCACACTGAGTGTTGCCAACCTGACTCTCCACTCCCCTCACCACACTGAGTGTTGCCAACCTGACTCTCTACTCCCCCCACCACACTGAGTGTTGCCAACCTGACTCTCCACTCCCCCCACCACACTGAGTGTTGCCAACCTGGGCCCATATCATGGGGGATATATGTGACCACAGCAGGCACGGGTTAGCTGACGTTTCAGTTATTTATAGATTTTGGGAACCCCTGTGTGCGTATTTACATTTGTCAATTCGACACTATTAATATCGCCGCCAATGCGGCGGTAGCCTTAATACCGGTTCGAATTTAGGGTTAAATTGGTAAAATTTCACTTATTGCATATGTAATTCTGTTAAATATGTTCGCATTGAATAGATTTGGTCCTAATATATAGCCGCCGATTCGGCGGCGGCCGCAATTTGTTTACTTTACATTCGTCGATTCGACACTATTAATATCACCACCAATGCGGCGGTATCCTTAATAACGGTTCGAAGTTGATAAAATTTCACTTATTGCGTATGTAATTCTGTTAAATATGATCGCATTGAATAGATTTGGGCCTAATATATTGTCGCCGATGCGGCGGCGGCGGCGGCGATTTGTTTTGTGTACATTCGTCGATTTGACAATATTAATATCGCCGCCGTTGTAGCTGATGCGTTAATATTGCTTCGAATTTAGGGTTAATTTCATGAAATTTCACTTATTGCGTATGTAATTCTGTTAAATATGATCGCATTCAATAGATTTGGGCCTAATATATTGCCGCCGATGCGGCGGGTTGGCAGTATGGATATCGACATTGCTGCGGCGGCGGCGATTTGTTTACTTTACATTCGTCGATTCGACACTATTAATATCGCCGCCAATGTGGCAGTAGCCTTAATAACGCTTCGAATTTAGGGTTAAATTGATAAAATTTCACTTATTGTGTATAGATTTGGCCATAATCGGTCCCTAACCCCCACCTTTAACCCTCCTTTCACATGGGGTTAGTGCAGGCGACTTTAAACTCGCCGAGTTAGTTTAACCCCGACACATACATACACACTTTTCGCCGCTAACCCGGGAAATCCGCACGACGCAGGCTAACCGGGACACATACATATAGGCCCTGGAGCTACTGCGAATCCTTGAGGTTTTAAGTTGCGGGCGTGGAACCCGAGTGTAGGCAGCCAGAAGCTTTCTGGGGGTTCAGGGGCCATGCCTTCGTAGAATCCTTTTCAAATGGTTTTAAATAGCCTGTTTGAGGGACAAACCGAAGGATGATAGGCTGATATTAGAGTACATGCATTACATGATATCTACTTGTATTTACTCAAAAGTGCACTGTAGTACAGGATATGAATGAGAGCAAAAAAGTAAAATAGTAATCAAAACATTCTTTGCGTGATATTCGTAGGATTTTGGCGTAAATCCATGACTCGCGAGGTGACTGATTCAAATCTTCAATTTGCTTTACATTCACGTGAACTTCATGAGTTGTCACCACTGTACAGTCATTCATCAATGCACCCAATCTGCCTCCCCCCCCCCCCCCCCACCAGCTCCTTTCCACTACTACCGCTTCGCCAACAGTCCTTTTCCCATTCTGAACTGTTCCACTCCGACTGTTCATCACCCCTTCGTTTCGATCCGTCTCCCCGCCTCCCTGTTGCTGCAGCCCCCCCCCCCCACCGACCAACACCCTCGCTAGGTCCCCCTCCAGTCCACCCACCTACTTACCCCTACCTGTCCCACCCCCCGAAGCCCGGTTCCCACCGCCTCGTTGCCTGCCCGGCCCCAGACACCCGGTCCCCGGCGCCCTTTTGCCCGTCCGACTAGCCCCCCCCCCACCCCCCCCCCCCCCCCCCCCCCCCCCCCCCCTCCCCCGGCCGCCACTCCATTATAGAAACATGGATGCTCTGCCGCTGTGAGCACCCCATGAGACTACAAAACTCTCCCCTTCATATCACCTGTGATGCCATTAACCTAATCAAACCAACTCATGAATCAGTACTGAAAAGAGGAAGGAAAACTAGTCACACAAATGAACAGTGAATAAGTTGTGCTTTATTTGGCAGCAACTCCTGTCCATTCCCCTACATGTGACCTAGCACCCTCACTCCTCACCTTCTGTCCACACTAGTTCTCATTACCACTTAGCCTGTATACTGAAAGCAGTGCCCACAGCCCATGGGACAAGAGTCCTATGGCTGTGGATACACTCAATTTGAATAGGTGAATTTAGGTAGCATCAGACAGAGTGTCTGGGGTTCCTGCTCAAAAGTATGTGTGCTTCACTCAAGAGCCAGGACTAGAGTGCCGGTGTCCAGTGTGACTGGAGCATCGATCCTTCATATTACATAATTCTCTGCATCTTGCGTATTTTTAGTGTGGTCAGATGGTCAAGGCAGTGCAGGCGACTGAGCAGTCCCGCAGTCAGCCAATCAGGTGACCCCACAGCTGGGGTGGGAGCCAACCCCCGAGTGGAGGTGGCTGCCCCCCTACTCAGCTGCAGGTGCCACCCTGAGTGCATATGCAAATGAGGCTGAAGTTGGGCCTCTCTTATGGGCACAGGGGTGAACCAGCAGTTGTATACAGTTACATTCATATATATATATATCCATATATATCGACCAAGAATGTCCCTCCTTGGTGATGGTACATGCTTAGAACTTACACATAGGAAATTTCCACCCCTTGGGCAGTTTCCCCTTGAACTGTTTCTTATATAACACAGCTCCTCCCTCATCCTAGGCAGCATGCAGGACATATATTTCCATAGTCTATATCATGTCATACTGTGAGTATGGCATCCTTGCTTTTTAGTTTACATAACATTGTCCCCACACTATCCTTCAAGAATAAAGATGCTCCCTGCTAATATATAATTCTAAACCGAAAATCCGTATATTTTTACACCATGATGCTTCGCCGCGTATTGCCGGCCACAACTCGGCCTGTTCCCGGCGCTCCGGAACCTGTCCCATTTCTTGCCGCTCCGTGATGCCTGTTGGCTGCCCGCTTCCCGCTGCCCGCTCCCCGTCCCCGCCCCCACCGCCCGCTTCCCCCGCCCCCAGGCTGCCCGCTCCCCCCGTACCCGCCACCCGCTGCCCGCCCGGCTGCTTCCCAGCCCAGGGCAGGCAGTCCACGCACGTGTTCCCACTCCGACCAGGCTTTATTATTTCGGGGTTAATGGCCAAGATTAAAGCCGGGCAGTCGTCGACACAGCCTCACGGCAGGGGGCGCGCCGGAGCCCGACGGGGGAGGGTAGGGGAGGGTGGGGGGCAGGGGCCGGTGTGCGCGGGAGGGCCGAGACGGAGTGTGTAGAGACCGTGTGAGGGATGGTGGGGCTGGGCCTGGAGACGCGGGTTGGAGTGCCGAGCTAGAGGTATGTGCTTGAAAATGGAGAGAACATGTGAGTGGCGGGGGGTTGAGGCGCTGAGTGCGAGGTGGTGTGGGGGTGGGGCTGGCTGGGGCGGGCTAAGGCGGGGTGTGCTTGGGAACAGGCAGAATGGGTAGATCACAGGTGGAGTGAGGCGTGGAGTGTGGCGTGGGGCTATGTGGGGAGGGGTGAGGCTGGCTGAGGCGCGGAAAGGCGAGATGTAGGACTGTGTTTGAGAACGAGAAGGATTGTAATTCTGAGGAAGAACACTGGTATGGGGGCGAGGTGTAAGGGAAATAGGGTCTAGTGTAAATGTGGTGTGTAGAGGCGCATGTGAGTAGTAGCGTGTGTGTGTGTTGGTGTTGTTTTACTTTCTAGCAACCTCTAAGGTCAAAGCAGGACGGGTACAGACATGTGACAGTGAGCAGGGCGCACTCATGGCGACTCGGGGACAAATTGTAACGCGGCAGATTCGGCACGGGGACTGCCCGGACCAAGGACCGGTCCGCCCGACGAGGGGCCGCCGTCTCCAACGGGGGAACAGCGAACTGCACAGCGCCGACAACAACGAGCCACGCCCTCCCACCCTCCCCCACACACCGGAAGTTAGCAACGCGCCGCGGGGCAGTGCGCAGGCGCATGATGGCGGCCGGGCGGTGCTGCCCCCGGCAGTGACGATACCACTGCGTGTAAGTACTAGTCCGGGGGATGAGGGAGGGTGAGGGTGAGGGAGGGTGGGGGAGGGCCGCCCACTAGCAGTCACGTGACCTGGTTGCCGGTGGTCGCCGGGGCTGAGCCCACCCACTAAACGCCGGTGGCAGTTGCCGGCCTCAGCCAATACTCACAAGTGCGTTTCGTCCCGCCAGGCGGCGCCACCGGCGGGCGGGCGTGGTGCCGCCTGGTGGAGATCAAACTTACTGTATTTGCCCGCGTCGCCGCCTGCCCTCGGGGGCGACGGCGCTAAGTAGCTTATCTGCCTGCCCCCCCCCCCCCTCCCATCTCACCGCCCACCGCTGAGCACCCTCCCCCGCCACCTCCCCCATCATCGCCCGCCACTCAGCACCCCTTCCCCCTCCCCCCCCCCCGCCACACACCGCCCTCCGCTCCCCCCTCACCGCCCACCGCTCGTCCCCACCCACGTCCACCTCCACCTCCCTCCCCACTGAATCTGGCCTCATCGGCTCCCGCCCACTTACTGCCGGGCAGCCTCCCGCCTCCAGTCATCAGCTCCTATTTGCCCGCCCACCTGCTCCCGGCCTGCACCTCATTGCCGCCCGGCTCACCTCAGTCTGCATCCCGTCCTGCCCATCACGACGCTCTCACAGTACCCAACCTATGCTTCCCAACCTCCCACAATCCCCTCACCACATATCTATCCTTCCCCCTATCCTCTCCCAGCTTTCCCAGTTGTGCTTCGCCGTCGTCCAACCCTAGAATCCTCCATTCCCGCCTCGTCATGGATCCCACATTTCTTATCCCCCAACACAGCCCTCCAGTCCTCAGCCACCCTATCATAAAGCCGGCCCCTCTCTCCTGCCCTACCGCTATCACAGGCTGCGTTACCCAACACAACACTACACCCTGTTCCCCGATCTACATCCGTGCCACATCCTCTATCTCTCCTCCTCATCGCAGGTGCATCTCTTATTCAATGGAACTGCCAAGGTTTTAGGAGCAACATCGAAGAGTTGTCTCTTCTTTGTTGCAACCTCAATCCACTCGCTGTTTGCCTACAAGAAACTTATATAAAAGCTTCTGAGAGTTGTAGTCTTAAAGGCTACACCATTCATAACAAGCACGCACCAGATGGAGACCGAGCTGCTGACGGCTCCTCCATCTTGGTCAGACCTGATGTGGTGTGTACGCTAGTGGTGTTAGACACAAGAGTACAGGCCGTAGCTGTTCGTTTGATGCTGCATAAGACTGTAACTCTCTGTTCCATTTACATTCCTCCGAGCTCCGTTCTCACTTTACAAGAACTGGACGCCCTTGTGGACCAGTTACCGTCCCCATATTTACTTATGGGTGACTTTAACGGCCACAACCCATTATGGGGGGGGGGACAATAGGAATGCTAATGGCAAGAGAATTGAGGACCTTGTGGCCGCTCATGCTCTGTGTGTATTGAACGATGGTTCATACATATATTTGCATCCCGGCTATGGAACATATTCCGCCATCGATCTCAAAAGAAAGCTCAGCATAAATTCCACAGGAGATCTGGCTCTCTTTAGAATTCTGCGCGCTTGCGCTCGCAGAACAATCAAAGAAGCGCGAAGGCAGTGTTGGAGAAAATTTGTTTCTAGCATCACCATGCACACGCCATTGGGCAAAGTATGGACAATGATCAGGAGAATCAAACGAAGGGGAGGTGATTCTTCTGTAGTCCAGCACTTGAAACACAACGGCACCATTCTTACATCACTCGCCGAAATAAGTGAAGAATTGGCGCGCACGTTTGCTGGAAACTCGTCTTTGGCAAACTGCCTCCCAGGCTTTCGGGTGGTCAAGGAACGCCAAGAGCAAAAGCTCTTGGACTTTTCTTCCGATGGCGAGGAGCACTACAACTCACCATTCAGTATGGGTGAGTTGACGTGTTCTTTGGAAAGCTTGCATGACACAGCAGTTGGACCTGATGGAATTCATTCTCAATTTTTTAAACATCTCCCTGAACATGCACTGAGACTGTTGCTTCAACTTTTCAACAACATCTGGGAGTCGGGTGTCATCCCCGCCTCTTGGCGGGAGGCGACTGTAATACCGATTCCCAAACCTGGTAAAGACCAGAGTGAAGCCCACAACTATCGTCCCATAGCCCTTACAAGCTGCATCTGTAAAACCATGGAGCGCATGGTAAACAACCGCCTCGTCTGGCTACTGGAGTCAGGACAGCACCTGTCCAACCTTCAATGTGGCTTCAGATGGGGCCGCATCACCCTCGACCATTTGGTGCGCATGGAGACCTTCATAAGAGATGCTTTCCTTAAGAAGGAGCACGTTGTGGCTCTCTTTTTTGACCTCAAAAAAGCCTATGACACAACGTGGCAGCATGGCATCATGGAGGATCTTCATGCGACACACCACACACAAACTTGCCAATTTTCATCAGGTACTTTCTAGCCTTCAGGCATTTCCACGTCCGTGTGAAGACTACCTATTCCCGCCTACACTCACAGGAACTAGGAGTACCTCAAGGCAGCATACTGGCCATGACCCTTTTCGGGGTCAAGGTCAATGGTATTGCTGCTGCTGTAAAGCGGGGGTCTCCAGTAGTCTTTTCGTGGACGACTTTGTTTTATATTACAGCGGTGCTAACATGAATGTCATAGAGAGACAGCTACAACCAAGCATAAATGGGATCCATCGATGGTCAGTTCTGAACGGTTTCAAATTTTCCAAGACCAAACCAGTCTGCATGCACTTCTGCCTGCTGCATAGAATGCATGCGGAACCGGAGCTGACCCTGGATGGGGATCCCATTAAAGTCATTGAGAAAACCAAATTTCTGGGCCTCATTCTCGACGCAAAACTGTCTTTTGTGCTACATATAAAGTACCTGAAAACAAGATGCCTGAAAGCGCTGGATATTCTGAGGCTGCTGTCCAGCTCAGAGTGGGGAGCGGACAGAGATGTTCTGCTCTCCGTGTACAGAACCTTGGTTCGTTCACGAGTGGATTACGGCAGCATAGTATACAGTTCAGCAAGGAAATCATATATTGGGCTGCTAGACACGATCCACCACCAGGGACTGCGCCTGGACCTTGGGGCCTTCCGCACCTGACCAGTTCAGAGCGTTTATGTTGAAGCCAATGAACCATCACTTAACAACAGGAGAATCAAACTGGCCATGCAATATGTAGTCAAGATAAAAACTAATGCATTGAATCCTGCACACAATTGTCTATTCGAGCAACATGACAAATCCAGGTATGAAGCCAGGCCAAATTACATCCGGCGACTGAGGCTCCGAATGAAACCTCATTTGGAGGCCTTGGGCGTGGATTTGGATGTGTTGGATGATGCCAAAGTCGCAGAACATCCCCCATGGTCGTTGAGAAAGCCATCGGTTATCCTCCGACTCACGGAACTGAGGAAGTCTGGGACACATCCACTCGAGTACCAAGGACTGCATGCAGAGATTCAAGGCCAGTTTGCAGACCACCTCTCCATATACACTGATGGTTCGAAAGACCAAAGCCGGGTAGCTGCTGCGGCAGTCTGCCGACGGGAAAAATTTGGTGTACGTTTGCCCGATCAGAGCTCGATTTTCACTGCAGAAGCCCAAGCACTCCTTCTTGCTTTGGAGTGTATCGAGGTATCCAACCACACTAACTATGTTATATACAGTTATTCGTTCTCTTGCCTCCTGGCTGTTGCTGGACTGAAAACGAATCACCCTATTCTAGCAACGGTCATTTATAAAATGAACCAACTGACAATGGATGGGTATGATATCCACCAATGCTGGGTGCCTGGCCATGCCGGCATACAAGGAAACGAACGAGCTGATCGGGCTGCGAAGAAGGCCCTGAACTGTGATCTTGAACCGTGTTTGAACCCTCACTCTGATCTGAAACCACTAATAGCCACCCACATAAAATCCAAATGGCAACATGAGTGGGATGAAAACATTAATAAACTTAAACTAATTGAACCATCTGCGGGAAAGCCACCACAGACTCATGCGGGAGGTCGGAGGGACCAAGTGGTCCTTAGCTGCTGCCGTATTGGCCACTCATGGCTTACACATGCTTTTCTGCTCAAAGGTGGAACCTCCCCCTGAATGTATTGGGTGTCAGTCCCCACTGACACTCAAACACATTTTACTAAGTTGCATTGATTTTTTGGCCTTGCGCCAACAGTTCTACACTCCAGACAGTATGCATGACCTTTTTACTAAGGTAAAACAGGAAAACATTTTAGCCATTTTGAGGGCAGCTGGACTGTACCACCTTATATAGTTTACTAAATGGATTCTATCAATTATTAATAAAACTTTTCTTTTTCTATGGGAATTTGTTTCCCTTGACCACAAATATATGATTGTGAGCTTTCTAATTGAATTAGTGTCTATTGGCACATAATTGATTGTGTGCTTTGACATGTAAAAGCGATGGTTTGAATAAAAAACAAACATTTCTCGCCATGAATATGGCCTATGCTGCCGACACGGCGTAAAGCAACCACCAATCAATCAACCTCCTCATCTCTCCTCCTCGTTTTCTTCTCACCTTGCCACCGCCCGTCTCCAAGGTCACTGCCGTCCCCTCCCTGCCCTTCATCTACCCCGTCCTCCCTCTCCCACCATTCCCCCGTCTCGGCTCTCTCTTGCATCTCTGCTCGCTCCTGTAGTTCTCCCACCCCCTCCCATTCTCTCCGCCTTTTCGTTCTGTCTCTACTCCTGGCCTCCCTCCTCTCCCCACCCCTTACCATCACCGTCCACCCTCCCCACCATTTACCTCCACCTGCCTCAGTCCAAATCCCCTACCCCCACCTCACTCTACCCACCTTTTACCCCCCACCTCCCTCCCTCCCCGCCCCTTACCCCCACCTGCCTCCCTCTCCGCCCCTTACCCTCACCTCCCCGCTCGCCGCCTCCTCTCCGCCAACCGCGGTCCCCCCTGTCGCACCTCGAGCTGCCTCCATCCCCGAGGATATAAGGCGCCATTATTAGTTTCCCGGGATGCAATCGGACGATGAGATTAAAGCCAGTGTAAACGACGACAGGCGGGAAGGGGGCGAGGGGCGTCGATGGCGGGTGGCGGATGGCGGGTGGTGGTGCCCCCTGTCGTCATCAAACACCGGCGGTCTACTGGGACTAAGCAAGTTCGCCATGCATTATGGGACCAGGAAAGAACACCGGGACCGTGTCTGTGCTCGGAGCTGGATTCCTAGGGCTGGGAATGGAGAGTATATGTGGCTTAAGTGACTGCATCTGCATACATTGAGACTGGCAATGCATTGTGGTAATTTGTCGGTACATTGATATGTTAGGGTGAGTTTTATGTGTCCGCGTCAGTTTTGAAGGATTGCTGAGGTATGCAATAAATGAGTATTCACCGGATGTAGTAATAAAACACCGGAAGGTAAACACACCGGAGCTAGCCGTGCATTCTGGGACTGGGTAAGTGTGCTTGGGGGGGGGGGGGGGTAGCTACAGGGCAGCAGGTTGCAACAAACTGGAACAAACTGGGAGCGCCATTGATGGGTGTATGTATACCTTCTTACAGTGAAGGGTCAGTATGACGGGGTCAGTGCTCCATGACTGGGCTGGTGGGTAGGTGAGTAGGTGTACACCATTCACCATTGATGGGGTGTACATTGTGACAGTGAACGGTTAGTGTGACAGGGTCAGTGCCCCATGACTGGGCTGGTGGGTAGGTGTACAGCATTCACCATTGATGGGGTGTACATTGTGACAGTGAACGGTTAGTGTGACAGGGTCAGTGCCTCAGGACTGGGCTAGTGGTTAGGCATACACCATTCACTACTGATGGGCTGTACATTGTGACAGTGAAGGGTCAGTGTGACAGGGTCAGTGCCCCATGACCGGGCTGGTGGTTAGGCGTACACCATTCACCATTGATGGGCTGTACATTGTGACAGTGAAGGGTCAGTGTGACAGGGTCAGTGCCCCATGACTGGGCTGGCGGGTAGGTGTACACCATTCACCATTAATGGGGTGTACATTGTGACAGTGAAGGGTCAGTATGACAGGGCCAGTGCCCCATGACTTGGCTGCTGGGTTGGTGGTAGGTGTACACCATTCACCATTGATAGGGTGTACAGTGTTACAGTGAACGGTCAGTGTGACTGGGTCAGTGCCCCAGGACTGGGCTGCTGGGTTGGTGGGTATGGGTACACCATTCACTATTGATGGGGTGTACATTGTGACAGTGAACGGTCAGTGTGACTGGGTCAGTGCCCCAGGACTGGGCTGCTGGGTTGGTGGGTATGTGTACACCATTCACTATTGATGGGGTGTACATTGTGACAGTGAACGGTTAGTGTGACTGGGTCAGTGCCACAGGACTGGGTTGCTGGGTAGATGGAGGGTGTTCCCTGTGGGGTGGGGGGTTCTGGGTACCGGATGTTGCTGCGGTGTGCATGGGGAAGGGGAAGGGGTTCCCTTATATGGGCATTGCGATGACGACGGTGATCGGCTGGATTTGTATGAATTTGGAGAGTCAGACGCTGCCAGGTGGTGTCACGTCATGTCACATGGTGTGTCAATTAATGGTATGTTGTGTAACATAGTGGCATGTGGTGTCACATGGTGTCACGTGATGGCACATGGTATCACACAATGTGAGATGGTGATATGTCATGGCATGTGGTGACATTTACTGTCATTCAATGCTGCATGGTGTCAGATGGTGTCGTTTGGTGTCACGTGATGTCATCTGATGTCACACGATGTCTCAAGTGTAATCCGGTGTCTCGTGGTATCAAATGTTGTCGTATGGTGTTATATAATGCATAATGTGTGACATGGTGTCTCGCAGTGTCACACGTGTCGTGTGGTGTCATGCGGTCTCATGCGGTGTCACATGGTGAGATCGCAGTGTCACACGGTATAACGTCATGCTATCTGGTGTCACTTGGTGTCAGGCAGTATACGCTTGTATGCAGTGACACAATTGTTATTTAGTGTCACTTGGTGTCAGGCAGGATAATATTGTACCCTGCGGTGTCATACACCGTCACATGGTGTAGGATGGTGTCACAGGGTGCTATGCATTGTAATAGTGTATCCTGCGTTGTTATACAGTGTCACATGGTGTTATTTGGTGTCACTTGGTGTCATGCAGGACACTATTGTACCCTGCGGTGTTACACAGTGTCACATGGTGTTATCTGGTGTCACGTGGTGTCAGACAGTATACTCTTGTATCTTACGGTGCTACTCAGTGTCACGTGGTGTCTCAAGGTTGCTGCTGACAGGATGCGCTGCCCGTGGACGGAGGCTGGGCGCCCGGCTGTGGAAACACACCACCAGGTCCCTTGAGATCTCAGAACTGGGCCGAGACCAGCGACAATCAACAATAACCTCATCATCGGGTATACTACAGGAGGGTGGCTTCAGATGCTGGGTGGAGCTGGGGAGGGGTCATGGAGACAGAGGGTCAAGGAGACATCGGATCATGGAGGAGGTCATGGAGACATGGGGTCATGGAGAGGGTCATGGATACAGGTGCCCAGCGTTTGAAGATATGTACGGTGTGGGTACAAGTTGACATAATTGGAACTGTTTCACAGACCGGTACATGTTACAGGTAGCAAGGACACGCATAACAGGTAGAGGGTACTACCAAGTAGGGGCCTATACTAGCAGGTAGAGTGTACTAACAAGTAGGGGCCTAGACTAGCAGGTAGAGGGGACTATCAAGTAGGGGCGTAGACTAGCAGGTAGAGTGTACTAAGAAGTAGGGGCCTAGACTAGCAGGTAGAGTGTACTAACAAGTAGGGCCCTAGACTAGCAGGTAGAGGGGACTACCAAGTAGGGGCCTAGACTAACATGTAGAGTGTACTAACAAGTAGGAGCCTACACTAGCAGCCATACGGATAACAAGTACGCATATACGGTTAACAGGTGCACACACAGCAGGTATCAGGTACACACACAGCAGGTATCATATACTCCCATGTATAGGCTAGCAGGTACACACATAAGACATAGCTTGTACACAAATGTACGCTAGCAGATATACAATTAGAGGCTAGAGGGTACACACTCAACAGGTAGCAGGTACACACATAACAAATAGCATGCACACAAATGTACGCTAGCAGATATACACTTATATGCTAGCCGGTACACACTCCACAGGTAGCAGGTACACATATAGAGACTAGAATGAACAAATAATGTGTAGCAGGTGAACACCGTAGTGTCTGCTATTTTCACACAGTATGCACGGCGTTAAGCTAATGTGTCTGTGGTACCCCCACTGTGTGCCAGGTACACACATTGAGTAGCAGGTACATATCGTGTAGCAGGTCCACACATTGACTGTCAGACGCAGTAGTGACTGCCGTATACACAGTGTGTAGCAGGTTTACTCAATGACTCTCATGCACGTAGTGTGTTGCAGGTACATATACTGACTGTAAGATACACATAGTGTAGGAGACACAACTAACGGTTGTAGGTACACACGGTGGGTAGCTGGTTGATGCAATGAATGTAATGCACACGCAGTGGGTCGCATGCACATATAATGGGTGTAAGATACACATATTGGGTAACAGGTGTATACAATGACGTAATGTACACACCATGGGTAGCATGTGTACCAGTGGGTAGCATGTGTACCAGTGGGTAGCATGTACATATAATGGTTGTAAGGTACACACACTGGGTAGCAGGTGTATACAATAACTGTAAGGTACACAAAGTGGGTAACATGTACATACATATAATGACTGTAAGGTACACTACTGATGTTTATTAGGTACCCACGGTGTGTAGCAGGTCCACCTGGTGATTGTCAGACACAGTAGTGACAGCTGTGTGCACACAGTGTGTATGAGGTACATATAATGATTGTAAGGCGCACACAGTATATGTCATGGACATGTAATGATTGTATCGCACAAACAGTGTGAATGAGGAACATTATAATGATTGTAAGGTACACACTGTGTGTATGAGGTACATACATTGATTGTAAGGGTCACTATGAGGTGTACAATATGGCGATTAGGTCGAGATGAGAAGAGATGTGACGAGATCTGTCATTCATCACCCGTCCACTAGAGGCAGCACCCGTCACTCTGACCGATATGCGGCACAATCAGTCGCCCGGACCGGCCCGGAAGCAAGAGGCCGGTCCGCCCATGTCAACAAGCCTGATAGGGCGGACTCCTACATGTGGACATGGGAGGCGCTCTGTCTGGCAATCCTCAAAACACCACCCCCCACACACATCACACACACACACCTAAACACGTCATGTATACACCCCCCCCACCACACACACCACACACACCACCGACCACACACACCCCACGCACACACACCTAAACACATCATGTATACACACCCCCACCACACACACCACACACACCACCGACCACACACACCCCACGCACAACCACCTAAACACGTCATGTATACACCCCCCCACCACACACACCACACACACCTAATCACATCACACACACCATGCACACACACCTACACACGTCATGTATACACTCCCCCACCACACACACCACCCACACCTAATCACATCACACACACACACCACGCACACACACCTAAACACATCATGTATACACATACCCACCACACACACCACACACACCTAATCACACCACACACACCACACACACACCTAAACACTTCACGTATCCACATCCACACCACACACACCTAAGCACATCACACAGTCACACCACCCACACCACCCACACCACTCACACTACCAACCACACACTCACCTGAGCACAACACACACCCACACCACCCACACCATCCACCATACCCACCATACACACACCTAACCACAACACACACTCAGAACACCCACCACACACACAATACACACCTAAACACGGCATGTATCCACACCCCCACCACACACACCTAATCGCATCACACACCCACACCACCCACACCACCCACCACACACACCACACGCCTAACCACACCACATACCCACACCACCCACACTACCCACTACACACCACACACATCTAACCACATCACACACCCACACCACCCACACCACCCACCACACACACCTAAACACATCACCCACCCACATCACGCACACCACCCAGCACACACCCCACACCCACCTAACCACATCACACCGTCACACCACCCACACCACCCACTACACACACTACACATACCAAACCACATCACACACCCATACCACCCACACGACCTACCACATACCACGCACACCTAACCACATCACACACCCACACCACCCACACCCCCCATCACACACCACACACCTAATCACATCACACACCCACCCCACCCACACTACCAACCACACACCCCGCTGAGCACAACACACACCCACACCACCCACATCACCAACCAGACCCACCCACCACACACACACCTAAGCACAACACAGACACACGCCACCCAGACCACCCACCACCCACACAACACACAAACACCTACACATGTCATGCATCCACACCACCGACCACACACACCACACACACCTAAGCACATCACACATCCACACCATACCCAATACCAACCACACCCACCACACACAAACACTTAAACATGTCATACATCCACACCACCCACCACACACACCACACACACCTAAACACATCACATACCCACACCACACCCAATACCAACCACACATACCTAAACACAACACACACTCACACCACCCACACCACCCACCACCCACACCACCCACCGAACCCACCACACACACCTAAGCACATTACACACCCACACCACCCACACTAAAAACCACCCACCCACCTGAGCACAACACAGACACACGCCACCCAGACCACCCACCACACACACACAACACACAAACACCTACACATGGCATGCATTCACACCACACACCACACACACCACACACACATAAACACATCACACACCCACACTTCACCTAATCCCAACCACACACACCACACACATATCTGAACACAACACAGACTCACACCACCCACACCACCCACCCACACCACCCACCGAACCCACCACCCATCCACCTGAACACAACACACACCCACACCACCCACACTACCAACGACATACACAACACACACACCTAAACACAACACATACACACCACCCACACCACCCACACCTCCCACACCACCCACCGAACCCACCACACACCTAAACACATCACACACCCACACCGTCCACACTAAAAACCACCCAACCACCTGAGCACAGCACACACCCACACCACCCACACAACACACAAACACCTAGACATGTTATGCATTCACACCACACACCACACACACAACCCACACCTAAACACATCACACACCCACACCACGCCCTATACTAACCAAACACCTCACACACCCACACCACCCACCCACCTAAGCATAACACACCCTCACACCACCCACACCACCCACCACACACACCTAAACACAACACACACTCACACCACCGACACCACCAAGCACACACACCTAAGCACATGACACCTACACGTCTGGTGTCTGGGTGTATGTGTGAACATGGTGTGTGTAGGAGTGTGTAGGGGATCACAGCTGCGCCAATAAATTCCAAATGTCCAATGCGAGCAGATTGCCTTAAAGGTAAAGTGCCCACTGCGCACGCCTATGCATATATTCAGACATGCGCAGATGAGCGACCATGTCTGCGCATTAAACCCGAACGTCCGACGTCGTAGATCACGTGTAAGAACTGACACTCCCCGCTGCGCGCTGCCTCCAATCTGCGGTTTGGAGGTTGAACAGATTATAGATTAGAGTGGCCATTTAAGTGAGCCGTGGTGCAGTAAGGCGCCTCACACCTCTTAGAGTCCGGATAGACTGTCACACGGCCGGTTAGGACGGATTAAACCTTACCCCATAATGTAGGATGGATGACTTTGACATGGTGCTAATGTTTGCAATTCGATAGGTAATGTGTCTGGATGTCCACTTGGATTCGGTTGTCATGGCAACACTGCAGGGCTGGTGGAGAGCACGCTGTGGGGTATGTTCGATGATGGTGGTTCTTTAAGTAGGGAGGATAGTAGCTCCTGGTGGTTAGTTAGACAGACTAGCATAGAGTAGTACAGCTACCAGCTCTTTAAGTAGCGCATATAACAGCTCTTTAAGTACGATATTTGCAGCGCTTCCGGACGGACATGCATACGTTCTGCATACAAAAACAGCTCTTCGAGGTATATCTTGTATTTTGAATGATGCATATATCATCGCTTTAAACCGAATACAAAGGAAGGCCTCGTGTAGCACACTGAACAGCTCTATAAATATCAGATGTATCAGTCCTTTAAGTAACATGAACAGCAGCTCATGACATCCAAGCCGTTATTTAAGAAACCAGGAAATCAGTTCGTTGCCAAGCAGAACGAACCGCTCTGTGAGTATAACATATATCAGCTCTTTAAGTAGCACACACATCACCTCTTTAAGTAGCACATATAACCTCTCTTTAAGTAGTATGTAGATTAGCTTCTTCGGTGGCACATATATTGTGTCCTTAAATGAGGACATGGGACGACATAGGGAGCAGCGTAAGAAACAGCCACTCAAGGAACAGCAGGCAGGGCCACTCCTTGAGCAACATCTAGAAGAGGTTACACAGTACCAGATAGCACATGTTGAGGGGCGACATAAGGAACAGCAAATGATGGAAGAGCAGGTAGAGCAACACAGTGAGCAGTTCAGTGAGGAGCACGTAGAAAAGCTTACGCAGTAACATGTGGAATGTGGTGAGGGGCAACATGTAGAACAAAAGAAAAGTTTGTTTTATTTAACATCTATTTTTATCATCGGCTATTGTCTTCTGGTTAAAGAAAGAGAGGGCACCCTCATCTCCAGTTCAAGGATACCATCAAGAGAAACCTGAAGCTGAGAGACATTAAGACCACCTCATGGACATCACTCCCAGAGCACAGAGCTAAAGGGAGAGTGACAGTCACGTGATGAAAGCAGTCTTTGTCACATTAAACATTTGGACATCAAACATTTGGTCATTCTGACACATTTCTTTAGAGGAAACCTGCTGCTGCGGCATGTGCTACTCTTTCCGATAAGCAGCAAGGCATCTTTTAGATGCACTGTCCCAGGACAGCACATACCACAGCCTATGATGAACCAGTTGTGGACCACTGGTTGGAATGGAAAATAACCCAAACTGCAAACAAATCCACTGAGCAGGATCGGTAGGATGACCGACACCTACACAGCAGGACGCTCTAACGTCTGAGCTACGTCCCGCTCCCCCAAACATGTAGAAGAGCTCACAATGTGAAACGTAGATGTAACATAACATGTACAGCAGCTTACATAGTAAAACATAGAAGAGCCCCAAAACCTGGCAGGTGTGTTTGTTGTTTTACGTCCTAGCAACAACTAAGGTCATATCAGAGGGTACAGGACAACAAGTAGAGCAGCTCACAAACCATCATGCACTCGCTCTCGTCATCTCTCCCTTACCCAAACACCAAGGTTCAATAGTTGGTTGATTATTGGATTTTTACGTCCTTGCAACATCTAAGGTCATATCAGGACGGAGGTTCAATAGTGAGGGCCAATTATACTAGATACTTTCATCACCAGGACTCATGTAGGATCGCCTACCAGCAACCAGCAGGACTCTTGTGCACTGTATTAACGCACTGTGGATTTCTGTTTATCTCAGTGTATGTAATTATAGCCTGGTGACATCTGGGTGTATGTCGATGTGAGGGTTCCAGCACTGCTATCGTAGCCACGGCTCTGTGCGGGGCAGGTATCAGTTAACAAGACGTTTGACCTGACGGAATCAGAGATCAAGCGCCACCTGGTGGCTTGACGAGCCGACGTGTGCTCTCATCTTGCTTGCTTGTGGGGTTGTTTGTAACCTTATGATGGTTACTAGTTGCAGAACTGCAACATTATAGAGAGGCTCCGATAAATCGGCCCAATCTTTGGTTGAAGATTAATCTTCAGTAGGGACGGTTGTAGAAGCTGGGGACATCTTTACAACATGAAACTGCAAAGCATTGAGGCGGCACTGAATCTCAGCGGTTCGGCGGTAGCAGAGCACTCATATGCAGTCGACAGCAGCGAGGGTTTAGGAGAAAGGGACGGGCAAAGGGGGGTACAGCGGTTCCAGCAACGAGAACAAGAGAGAGAAGATACGGTACATGACCCCTTATCTCTCATCTGTAGGTGTGACACTTTATGTGCTGTGTGATTACCTGCATATAACTCAAAAAAACAACCAACAATGTTATGTACCATGCTGAATGCTGTCTAACATGATAGATGTGTATAATACTAGCCAGCATGCTGTCTAACATGATGGATGTGTATAATGCTAGCCAACATGCTGTCTAACATGATGGATGTGTATAATGCTAGTCAGCATGCTGTCTAACAAGGTGAATGTGTATAATGCTAGTCAGCATGCTCTCTAACATGATGAATGTGTATAATGCTAGTCAGCATGATGTCTAACATGATGGATGTGTATACTGCTAGTCAGCATGCTGTCTAACAAGGTGAATGTGTATAATGCTAGTCAGCATGATGTCTAACATGATGAATGTGTATAATGCTAGTCAACATGCTGTCTAACATGGTGAATATGTATAATGCTAGTCATGATGCTGTCTAACATGGTGAGTGTGTATAATGCTAGTCAGCATGCTGTGTAACATGATGGATATGTATAATGCTAGTCAGCATGCTGTGGAACATGCTGAATGTATATAATGCTAGTCAGCATGCTGTCTAACATGGTGAATGTGTATAATGCTAGTCAGCATGCTGTCTAACATGATGGGTGTGTATAATGCTAGTCAGCATGCTGTCTAACATGTTGAATGTGTATAATGCTAGTCAGCATGCTGTCTAACATGGTGAATGTGTACCATGCTAGTCAGCATGCTGTCTAGCATGATGGGTGTGTATAATGCTAGTCAGCATGATGTCTAACATGTTGAATGTGTATACTGGTAGTCAGCATGCTGTGTAACATGGTGCATGTATATAAGGCTAGTCAGAATGCTGTCTAACATGATGCATGTGTACCATGCTGTTCAGCATGTTGTCTAACATGGTGAATGTGTACCATGCTAGTCAGCATGTTGGACGTGCAATATGCTTTGTTACATTGTAAATGTATGGCATGCTGTGGATTAAGATACATGTTTAAAACATGTTGAAATAATAATATGATGTTTGTCATGTTGTCTAACACACTGAATGTGTAGCATGTTAGTCAACATGCTGTCTGACCTGCTGACTGTACACCAGAATGTACAACATGATGTTGACCATACTTTGATGGCCGAATGAGTTAGAGCGCCCGTCTCCCGTGCTGGTAGAGCGTGGGGCCGTGGGTTCGAACCCTGGTCGAGTCAAACCATTGATTTAAAAATGTATACTTGTCGCTTCCTAGCCAAGCACTCGGCATTAATAGGATAGGGCAGGAACGGTTGGCTCAGTGTCAGGATAATGTGACAGAGTGGGATATGAGGTCATGGGGCTGGCGGCCTAGTTTCCCAGTGGGACAGCCCTATGAAGTCGCCGTGAGTGCGCACTGTCACAAGCTGGTACCAGTCCTCATATGACCTTAGATGTTGCTAGGACGTACAAAACAACAAACAAACAAACATGAACCCTGCTGAATGTTTAACATGGTGTGTAATATGCGATGCAACATGACAACTGCGCCATTTTGTGGTGCACAGTATGGCATATCATGTGATACACCACAGGACATGTGACACTCTGCGCCCTCTATTGTGTGAGGATGTATGTCATGCACAATGTGCCACGATAATAACTTTACAAAGTTCTCTACCGTGTTAGACAACACGCGACAGGCCGCGTAAGACAACATGCGACAGGCCGCGTAAGACAACATGCGACAGGCCGTGTAAGACAACATGTGACAGGCCGTGTAAGACAACATGCGACAGGCCGTGTGAGACAACAGGCGACAGGCCATGTAAGACAACAGGCGACAGGCGTAAGACAACACGTGACATGCTGTGTAAGCCAACATGTGACATGCTGTGTAAGACAACGTGCAACAGGCTGTGTAAGACAACATGCAACAGGCCGTGTAATACAACATGCGACAGGCCGTGTAAGACAACATGCGACAGGCCATGTAAGACAACCTGCGACAGGCTGTGTAAGACAACATGCGGCAGGCCGTGTAAGATAACATGCAACAGGCCGTGTAAGACAACACACGACAGGCCGTGTAAGACAACATGCAACAGGTTGTGTAAGACAACATGCGACAGGCCGTGTAAGATAACATGCGACAGGCCGTGTAAGACAACATGCAACAGGTTGTGTAAGACAACATGCGACAGGCCTTGTAAGATAACATGCGACAGACCGTGTAAGACAACACTCGACAGGCCGTGTAAGACGACACTTGACAGGCCGTGTATAGAACATGGAAAGTCATGTCCTTGTACACAATGTACCCATTGCAGGATCGATCACGTGGCATGCCATCATATAAGTCACGTGATCTACCCATGTTATTGTTTAGCAGATGTCCCGCTATCCGAGGAATGATCACCTAAGGCAGCAATATTTCTTGCATTAAACAATCGGTTGTACTTATTGGGGGAGGACGTTTTAGAGGAGTAACGTATACCAGGTGTTACTATATTGTTAATTATTAACATCTGTAAAAGAGCATTAAAGAAGTGTACACACAGGTTTTCTTTGGTACGATCGGCGTACATTTCAAGAAGTTGTCTCAACTGTCACATACAAATGTCGCATACAGCTGTCACATACAAATGTCACACACAGCTGTCACATACATATGTCACGGGCATCTGTCACATTCATCAGTCACATACATATCTGAGTCACACAGGTACCTGCAATGACTGAGATCAGCAAGATGCGCCGTGAGAAACGCCCACTCTGTTCATGACGCTACATAGAACACTGGTATCGGTGCGTTTAATCCCCTCCTGGAACTCTACTTACCCACGCCATGACTGAATGATTCACCAGTCACAGCCCATGTCCGTCACATACGGCAAGAACTAGATTTGAGGGTGCTCTTCAGCCGGGAAGGAGAGCAGAAATGACATTAGGGTTCGGGTGCGCGTTTGGGTTGGCGTTGAAGTGGAAATAGTAGTACATACAAAGTGAGGTTTGGACATGGTGGCCTGGTGAACAATAACAATACTAATACTTATGATTATACTAAATTTAAACCGTGGTGTATGACAAGAGCCGCAATGAGTGACATTTCAGGTAAAAGTGACTCAATTTAAATCAGGCTAGTATTATATAAGAAAAGGTATACAGAAAGGAATTCCCGGCAATGATTGAACATTGAGATGGTAAATACATTAAGGCAGATGGTAGGGGGTTGGTGTGTAGTCACTAGGACCGAGGATGTTCCTCCGTGAATTATCCACCATATGAGAATTGTGAAGCAATTTCAAAACATCTCTTTTGTAGATCATGTGTTAATAGCGATATTTAAACGCAGCACCTTACACTCGTGACGAAGGGACCTACACCTGATGGCACTAATGCACAAACGCGCAAAAGACGAAAAATTCATTGACCGCACAAATAGAATAACAAGAAGAGGAGCCTCCACTCTGCTCAATGTACCACACCCTTCAACAAATAAATATACCGGAGCACCAATCTACAAAGGTAGTGTCATGTGGAATGACCTCCCTATCAGAGTCAGAGAAACGCAAACAATACTTGCCTTCAAAAATGCATATAGAGCCCACCTGGTTATTCAGGCCCTTAAATGACTACTGCAGTAATTACTAGCAAAGCCCTGAGCTACTGCCACCCCGGATCCTCGCTTGCTCTCCGGTGGGGTTTTCCCCCCGTACCACCCACCCCAATGGGCCCCCCTCCCCTGCCACCACCCTTAACCATCATGAACAAACCATCAACACACCGAACATCCTACACAACTATCAATCTGTTTAAACACATCGAACATTATATAAGACAGACAAAATGTCTTGTCAACTCTGAACTTAACTTGTTTTATAAGAAAAGAAATGTAACCCACAACGATTATTTGAGTTGCCCCGAGTATACACATTCTACTCGGTGCTGCTCCTCATTTTTGCATGAACTACAGTGACTGTTGCTGTACATTATACAGCAGGAGCCACTCCCTTAATTCTACAGGATCGGTGCTGCAACTAATACAGCACTGATCAAACTTATTCTAATAGTAAGATGGCCGGAAGACCAGTGCCCCGGCGCTGACAAATGTCATGTTCAGATGAATAAATACTTTACCAAAAAAAAAAAAAAAAAGGTCTTTATTCAACCAGGATCGGACAGTAATCTCAAGTAGCTGAGAGAAGACACTTTAAAGTGGCAGGCATTTGGTTTAGTTGAAAGTAAATATCGGACACACGGACGAGTTTGAATCTACCTAGTTCGATGCAGGTATCATATTTCCAAACCATAACATGAGGATAGATTGCTCTTACATAACTAATTTGCATAGTGGCACATCTAGTGCGCCATCTTTGGGCGGTGATCTGCAATCGCTTGCCGGTTAATAAGGATCGGAGATCTGTGATCTGTAATATATGATCTGCCATCTTGTAAAATATTCCGATAAAACGCATTGGTGGGGGAATGCGAATGATCTATAATGGTAAATGGTATATAGTGCTAGGTGCATGAATGTATTTATGTAGTTCCTGGTGATACTTTACTCATGGTCAATAGTTTTTGTGTATTAGTGAAATAGTGGTCAAGAGGCACTAGAGATTGTGTGTAAGGAGCACTTGGAGCTCTACCCACTACCCCCTCCCCCCTCTGTTAGTCACGGATCACCACACACTCAGCTCTGGCAGGTGGTCGCCAAGGGTGCCACACAGCATGGTGGTGGTGGGAGGATCACTGTAGCCATGGTGACACAAGAATGCTTGATGTTCATTGGTGAAACTGTAAATGCTTGAGTCTCATTGGAGAACACGGGCAGGTGGAATGCCATACCAGATCCATGTACCACTATAAATAATAAATCTGAGGGCATTGTCTCTCTCTCTACTTTCATTCTTTATACTCTCCCTTTCTCTTCTTGCCTGTATTTAATTCATTATAGCCTGCCTACACAACCCACAGATTCCAGCCGTGGACTTTACAATCTGTTATCTGCAATCTCTGATCCGCAATATGTGATTACAAATCTGTGATCTGGAATATGTGATTGGCAATCTGTGATCTGCTATATGTGATTGGCAATCTGTGATCTGCTATATGTGACCTGCACTATGTGATCTCCAATCGGTGATTTGCAATCGGTGATCTGCAGTTTGAAATCTCTTATCTGTACTTGTACAGTTTCTCTTCATAAAATGCTATCCGCGACCTACGATCTGCGACCCACGATATGTGACACGTGCGATCTGCGATATGCGATCTGTGGGAGGTGCGTGCGGGTCCGACTCTGGGTGATCAATCAGTCGTGAAGCGGCGCGTCGTGAACACGACCGGCGGGGCGTGTCCGCGTCACGTGACAACACCGACTTTTGCCGGCGAGCACGAGATGGGGCGGGGTGGAGTGTGTTGGTGTGTGTGGGGGTGGGAGTGTGGGTGTAATGGGGGATCCCGAGGCCCCCGGGGCATTGTGTGTAATGTAGTACTAACATTGTTTACCCCGCAATCTGGGTAATGTTTTATTAACGCAGTCGACCCGGACACTGTTTCACTAACAGTCACTAGGACAGGACAAACATGTGGCACTAACACAGTCAGTCTCTACACACTTGACTGTGTGTTATTAACAACGTCGTCCTCTACAACCTACACCGTGTTTTCAAAATGCCATCCTCCACAAGTCTTTCAATTATCAAAGACATTCCAATCACATTACTGGGTGCTGTATTTCCGGAAAACACCTAGTTGAACTTCATTATTCTGGTTAATTGTGTGGAATAAGTGCATTTTTACATAGTAATCATATGTCGACTTGGGTTTTTTGAACTGACCCCAAAGTAGCCTTTGTCACATTATCAGATTAACTAGGACGTGCATTTCTGTTCTAGACATGTGTATTGACTGTAGTGGTGGGCTGACCGCTATATCAGGCTAATCACTTTGTCGGTCTGTACTGCATCTGCATCTGTACTTCCCGTTCTTCTGAGCTGACCCCTATAGCGAGTAAATTAGTTCATCAGTGTGTACTGCATCCGCACCTGAATTGGTCTTTATGGTGGGATGGCCGGTATATCCGACTAACCCGAATGCGGGTCTGCACTGTAATTGTACCTGCTCCTAGGCAGTGTATTGGATCGTGAGTAGCCTGGCTTTGGAATTCCAGAGCTTAGCCAACAAACAGTTAGTTAACCGCGGCTAAGCGTCCTACTGACACCTGGTGTTGACAGTGACAGTTCACCAGACCACCACGCACCCAGTGACACCTGGTGTTGACAATGACAGTTCACCAGACACTCACCCACCCAGTGACACCTGGTGTTGACAGTGACAGTTTACCAGACATCCACCCACCCAGTGATACCTGGTATTGGCAGTGACAGTTTACCAAACACTCACCCATCCAGTGACACCTGATGTTGACAGTGACAATTCACCAGACACCCACCCAGCCAGTGACACCCGGTGTTGACAGTGACAGTTCGCCAGACACCCACCCACCCAGTGACACCTGGTGTTGAATGTGACAGTTCACCAGACCCCCACCCACCCAGTGACACCTGGTGTTGACCGTGACAGTTCACCAGACCCCCACCCACCCAGTGACACCTGGTTTTGACCATGGCAGTTCACCAGCCCCCCACCCACCCAGTGACACCTGGTGCTGACAGTGGCAGTTCACCAGACACTCACTCACCCAGTGACACCTGGTGTTGACAGTGACACTTCACCATACCCCCACCCACCCAGTGACACCTGGTGTTGACAGTGACAGTTCACCAGACCCCCACCCACCCAGTGACACCTGGTGTTGACCGTGACAGTTCACCAGACCCCCACCCACCACTGACACGTGGTATTGACAGTGACAGTTCACCAGACACTCAAGTCACCGAGTGTACGAACACACTTCCCACCTCAGGCCAGTGTACGGACCCTGATCCAGAGGCACACACAGCTAGACAGTGAACAGAGAGGCGGCAGCCTATAATTGGAGAACTTGTATGAATAACATACCTGTGAAGAATGTGTAGAAGGATTGCTCATTTACATTCACGTAATGGATTGCATAGTCCATATATATGTCGATGCATGCAGGTATTGATCAACCATCTGTGGGCATGTCAATAATTAGATACATAGTTGCGCATGAGAAATATATAAAAGAAACAATGATACTGTAGTCGTCCGCATTGAACTGTCAGGAAGCAATCAGATATATGGGAAGGCATGGACAGGGTGCTGACAGCAGGAAGTATAGGAGGTGTAATGCTTGACAGACTTGCACGGAATGTAACAGGTGTGGGTTTGAAAAACCTGCTCTATGCACAATATTTCGCATTTTAAGCAGCCACACAACACTCTGTAACCATACGGATTTTCGGTTCGGATTTATATATTGACAGAGAGCATTACTATTCTCGGGCGACGGAGTGGGGACCAAGGTTATGTACCAGAGAGGCAATGGGTTCCCCACTAGCTGTGTGACATAAGAAACTATGTGGAAAATATGATAACACATGGGGCCTGAGATTATGACGTTATGTTCTTAAGAGAGAGTTAATGTTTAGTGAAATGTTCCCTCTATGCACCAGTAAGAGTGCAAGTGGAGGAGAAGGATATTTTTAATATATGTTTACTGTAACTGTCTGCAACTACCTTTTACCACAGGGCTGATGGGCAAGCACACCCAGCCATTCTGCATACATTAGGGGCACCACCTGTTTGAGAGTTTGCTTGAGAGCAGCATCAAGTGGGAACTGACAGACAGTTGTCAGAACGCACCTGCGGAAGAGTAAGGGGTATCTGGGGCTGTGATGGCCGAGTCCCAGCATATTACAACTCGTTCCTGTTATGAAATCCCGTGTTTGCGGGCCCCCGCATTATATATATGGGGGCATTTAAATGCTATTGATGGCCAATCCTGGTAGGTGGTACATGTAGGTTATGGTTACTTTCATTATGTTCAGTCATGTTATTAGCTGTACTGTTCAATAAGGCTAAACTGTCCTAATATCCTGCATACAGCGTAATATCCTGCATAAGGCGTAATATCCTGCATAAGGCGAAATATCCTGCATAAGGCGTACAATTCAATGTTCCCCCTTTTTATATATGTATTAGATAAATTACATGCTAGAGCTTACTGCATAGTAGATCTGACACACAACACAACACACGGTCCGAGTTCAGCACCAGCAGAAGTGTAGATAGATAAGAGACTGATTGCTTAATTTTATTCACTTATATATTGTTTTTCCGATACATACAACAGTGGATGTAAGGGACCTTCTCATTGGCTATTACACTCATGCACACCAGTCACTCCTCTCCCGCATGATCTCTCCCTAACATAGTTCACCATTGGCTGCTTTAAGGACTCACCCCCCTCCCACCCAGCTCTGGCCACCACCTGGCCATCGTGGGATTACCTAACATGACAGATACAGCGTGGCTGGGCAAGAGAAGGGGGATGGATTCTGCTTAAAGGGGCACTGCTTCCCTCCCCCCCGGAGTGAGCATTATAAAGGGAGTACTGTTTCTTACTTAGCCATCTCGATACTCAATGTATACTTAATCGGAGAATTTTACACCATGACCTGGATCCTGTACTAACCATGCAATGTATGGTAGTATATATAAGTGCATTACATGTACTTATATAATTGTAAGCAATAACACGACTTATGAATGTAAGCCATATAAAATACTTACACTTCTATGGGGACGAGCATATTCGAGTGCACTAAGCTGTCAGGTAATGATCCACATAGAGTGGAAGGCATGGATATGGTGATGACATCACGCAGGCTAGGTGGTCGATTTGGTTATCACACTAGCCCGGGTTTAATGTGGGTTCAAATTCTACTCCTAGGCGCAATACTTTCCATTTTCCTCACCACGACAAAAATACCCTAACCATCGGCATGTGCTTCGTGAGCAGCGCTGAGTGGCATAAGCGCTGGTTGGGTTCAGTCAGCGCAGCCCAGACGACTTTCTAACGGGCACCTTTCTTTATGTGCTGAAAGAACCTGCGCCAGACTCCCGCCTTCATAAACTATTCAAGGACACGCGGCGGGTAGCGGCGGGTAGCGGCGGGTAGCGGCGGGTAGCGGTGGGTAGCGGCAGGTAGAGGCGGGTAGTGCCGGTTATCGGCGGGTAGTGGCGGGTAGCGGCGGGTAGCGGAGGGTAGCGGCAGGTAGAGGCGGGTAGTGGCTGGTAGGGGCGGGTAGTGGCGGGTAGTGGCGGGTAGTGGCGGGTAGTGGCGGGTAGTGGCGGGTAGTGGCGGGTAGTGGCGGGTAGTGGCGGGTAGTGGCGGGTAGTGGCGGGTAGCGGCGGGTAGCGGCGGGTAGTGGCGGGTAGTGGCGGGTAGTGGCGGGTAGTGGCGGGTAGTGGCGGGTAGTGGCGGGTAGTGGCGGGTAGAGGCGGGTAGCGGCGGGTAGCGGTGGGTAGTGGCGGGTAGCGGCGGGTAGTGGCGGGTAGTGGTGGGCAGGGCCGAGTATTGGCGGGTAGTGGCGGGTAGCGGCGGGTAGTGGCGGGTAGCGGCGGGTAGTGGCGGGTAGCGGCGGGTAGTGGCGGGTAGCGGCGGGTAGTAGCGGATAGCGGCGGGTAGTGGCGAATATCGGCGGGTAGTGGCGGGTAGTGGCGGGTAGTGGCGGGTAGTGACGGGTATCGGCGGGTAGTGACGGGTAGTGGCCGGTAGTGGCGGGTAGCGGTGGGTACTTACTCCTGCCCTTTCCTCCCCTACCTACACTCCTTCCCACTCTCACACCCATCTCTCCTCTCTCCCCTTCTTCATCTCTTCCAATCATATCTCACCCTCCCTATCCATCTTCGCCTCTCCCTCCTCTTCCCCCAGTCTATCCTTGTCTTAGCTCTCCTCCCTCTCCTCCTGTCCCCTTCTGTCCGTCCTTATCTAAGCAGCCCTCTTCCCCCACCCTTCCTCCCCCGCTTCTCCTACCAATGTCCCCTCATTCTCTGTCCTTCCACCCCCTTCTCTTCCGTCCCTCTCCCCATCCCTCCTCTCGTTGTCCCTCCCGCCGTTTCTGAGTTTGTGCTAAACATTTGCATAAATAAAGAAGAGGTACTACTCCTCTAAATATGGATGACCAAAGTGTAAATAGGATGGTCTACAATCTAATAAACATGACTAAATGATAGGATATACGCGGTATTTATATAACATTGTATTTGAGGAGAGATGATGAATCCTATTAATTAAACATAGGGAATACTTGGTTGCGCGACGAAGTGTGGACCGATAATCAAAGAAGATAATTATGAATAAATCATGAACTACAGCTGAGAAGCATCATGGACCGAGAATAGACCATTATTTCAAACCTGTTTAAAAACCTTGCCACATACACTGCACAGTTAACTATCTACCTACAACATTAATTCCTGCCACTGCCATCAGAGGGCGGGATGGTGGTGAAAATCGCCTAAAGACCTTTTCTACAGAGCATAGTGCACAGTAACCATGCTACCGGCAGCATTAGTTATTGCCACTGCCACCAGAGGGCAGCATGACGGTGGGAATCCTGCATGGACCTTTTCGACATATCATGCTCAGTTGGCTGCCACCAACAGCATTATATCTTAACATAACCATGGTATAACAGGTTTGTGGTGGAAATCATCTAAGCAACATTATTCACAAAACAGCCTGCACTCTGAACTTCTACCCAAATATAAGTTATTTTCGTGCGGCCAGATGGTGGGTTGGGAGTGCAAATCGCCTATGTTAATTCCCTTTCAAATATCGCAGTAACCTCTGTAATTAACCCCTGCCTATTCAGTTTGCGACGTCATAGAGTGGGCTTCTTTCAGCGCCATCCCACGTGGACCGTAGTGAATCTTCTAGCAGGGGCAGCTCGAACATGATCTTGTGTGAGCATTGAATAGTATACTCAGTTAATACATTAATATATTATGACATTAAGAAATGTCTTATTCACAATTTCTATACATTATTACACAAACATATACTATTTTGTTAACATAATTGATTGTCTGCTTTTATATGTAAAAGCGATGGTTTGAATAAAACTAAAACATTTCTCGCCGTGAATATGGCCTATGCTGCCGACACGGTGTAAAGCAAGCACAAATCAATCAATCAATCACAATAGATATTACAGGAACATTGTAACCATCAATGGGTGTCTTCCCACTGCCCCTTATTAACAAAATAATACGTACACCAAAGTCATGAGGCATGGAACTAATATACAAATAACCTACAGACTGCTCTTTAAGGAAACAAACACATATTTCGAAAAAGATACAATGAGATCAGGACCTGTTCATCATTAGACAAATATTGTGGTTCAAATATTGGTTCTAACAATGACAACATACGTTGCTGTAACAATTTACTGTATCTGCATCTTGCCTTAATAGGACTGATTTTATCCTGCGTGTTATATGTGCGACGCAGCTGAACATTCCAGTTTGGTTGTTATTGTTTTACGTCCTGGCAACATCTAAGGTCATATCAGGAAGGGTATCGACTTGAATAGAGTGCACTGATAGCAACTTTATTGTGCTGCCCCATTGCGAGACCAGGCTGCCAGCACCATGACCCAACATCCCAAATAGTCACATTATCCTGGTACTGTACTACCCAGTCCTTGTCCTATCCTATTAATGCCGAGCGCCAACCTAGATAGCGACAAGTATCACTTTTATAAGTCATCGGTTTGACTCAGCTGGGATTCAATCTCCCTGAACAATCCAGTAGCCGAACCACAGAATCATTTAAGATGCCACTCCCTGCCATATAAGGAGCACATTGTTAGCATCACGTGACCGCATGCGTAAATCATGTAGCGCTGGCGTGCACTTGCAGTGCGGGACCCGGCTGAGGCGCTGCGGGCCAGTGGACCATCTACGCTGCACCAACTGCGGCTCGGACGCCATTACCGGCCCCCTGGTGACGTATATGCCGCAGTGCATTGTGGGTCGGACGGGTGCTTGATGCGCGAAAAGGAAGACATGAGGCGGGAGTGGGAAAAGAGGCGTTTATTGGTGCGCCTCGGGAAACATACAGGGCAATATACAGAGACAAGGACAGTGAGAAATGCATACAGGAATAAGTACAGAGGCAGGCTATGAGGAAGCTACTATAGGAGTCTAGTCGGGCGGCCCAGGGGAGGCCCGAGGAGGCAGTCCGGAGAGTTTATGTGAGGGGGGGCGCCGAGGAGCCCTCCACCACAGCTGAAAAGAGAGAAGTGTGGGAGAGTTGGGTGGGTGGGTGGAGAGAAATGGCGGCGTGGAGGAGGCTTGGAAGGCGAATGGCTGAGGGAGGCCGGCGGGCGGCCTTATAAGGGAGCGGGGTGAGCAGTGGCAGGGGAGGCGTGAATGCGCAGGCGGGGGGAGGGCGAGGGAGAGAGGTGAGCAGCGGGCGTCGCGCGAGGCGCGAATGCTGCGCGACAACCCCCGGGCGAGAAGGGGGGGGGAGGGTCTCTTCCTCTCCACGCATCAAACGTAATGCTTCGCATTACGACCAAGGCAGTGCGGCAATCTGACGCCAGGTTCGCTGCGGTCCCCACGGTGCTGGCCGACAAGATCTGCACCGAATCCGGCCATACGGACGTGCGGCGTGTGTTCCAATAGTCGCCAGTCTGGATTCGCTAGTTCCTTCTTTTGTATGCATTTCTGTTAGTTGATCCAGCCTGGAAGTCTCACTACCAGGCCGGGTGGCACTAATGATTCACATATTGACCAGTGCCATGTCATTGTAGAAATGTTTATTCAACAAAGTCTTTAGTCAGTGGGGGGCCGAGGGTAGCACTGGTGTCCTGGCCAAGTGACAATCTAGTTATTGACAATAATGATTTCCGAATTGATCATTTCTTTATTGTTGTAAACATAGTTCATTCTACAAATATAATGCTTTATATTCGGGTGGTTACTGGCAATTCAGCCACGTGACAATTACTTAGAATGAATCCTCCGGGTTTAACCTCGATGCTCATACACAACAAACAGTTATGTCTGAATAGAGGCAACGCTAATTAAATTCAGGAGAAGCTGTCCTTAGTGAATCCTTTGAAGTCCACCCTTTCCACAATACACGCCAACCTGAATCTTGCTCGATTTCAATTAAGATGTCTCTAATGCTAACTCTTTAATATCATAGTTACCACCATCTGAAATAAAATAGCATAATGTTCAGTGGTGTTCTATGTGGCAGAGTGGTTAGAGGGTATGACCTTTTTCTAGATCGCACTTCTAATCTGAAGGGTGATGGTTCAATTCCGCGTCCCTCCCCCCAACCTGTGCCAATTTGGATTTCCACCGCTGTGTATAACTTACATCGCCATCAAAGGCCGGTTGCTCTCATACCATGTCTAAAATCGCATATCGGCGAAGACTTGTGTCAAGGCAGTGAAAACATGAATAAATGTTTACAATGACAATTAATTCCCACGGGCCGCTTACTCAGCCATGTGCATGTGCAACCATGCGAGGTGGCCTAATCGGTATAGTGCGGGCCTCGCATGCGGAGTTGAGGAGTTTGGGTCCCGGTCGAGTCAAAACAATGACTTATAAAAGTGATACTTGTCACTTCCTAGCCTGGCACACAGCATTAATAGGATAGGGCCAGGACTGGTAGCTCACTGAGTAATTTGACTGAGTTAGATATCGGGTCATTTTGCCCGTGGCCTAATTTCCCGGTGGGGAAGCACTATACAGTCGCCATGAGTGCACACTGTCACAAGTCAATACCCGTCGTGATATGACCTGAGATGTTGCTAGGACGTAAAACTACACATGCGCTGATGGTGGGCGTTTCTGCCGATGCCGATTGCTGCTTCTGTGGACGATCTGGCGGGTGGCTGCCAATAAACCATGTCTGGTGCACACACCTGTACACACGCGGAGTGCATGCACTGTGTTTGTCTAACGTCGAGAACAATGACTGGTAGAGCGTGCTCGGCATGGCTGAAAGGTAGCCTGCAAACATGCACCAACAGCATGCCTTCACATGTTTGTTGGATTATTACGTTCTAGCAACATCTAAGGTCCTGTCACAACATCATGTCTATCTAGGGGCTTGCACCGACAAGTCTGCTATTACAGATGCTACCAAATATAGCCACACCTGTCTGAGTATGTGTCATTTCACATGGAGAGGACAGTGCACCTCAGTACAGTCATCGCCCTGATATTAGAATTATCATACAATTATACATATCCAGGTAGCACACTTGTATTATACATATATACATGTCGTGGGGGTGATGAAAATGGGAAATATTACGTCTAGAACAGGACTCGAAACCACATCTCTTTGCGTTTCCAGCCAGTGCGCTAACCATTACACCACCTGGGCTCCTTGATATCACCAGACTACCTAGGCCTACTTGGTTTGTGATACCTTGCCTGATAGGTCAGTGCAGACCACTACGTATATATACACGAAGTTGCAGCACCATACAACACTCTGCATACATAACATCCTGGTCATGGGACCAATGTAATGGAGCGGGATGCTCTGCCAAGAGTGGGATTTGAACCCGTATGTCTGCCATTTCGGGGCGAGCATCCACTACCTCCGCACGCCTACCTGTGCATGTGGGATTCCAGCTTTGGGACATGAGTGCAATTCACGTTACTCACTACTGGCCACGTGATGGCCAAATCGGTGAGCGCGTTGGCTGGTTTCCGGTGTGGGACGTCGTGAGTTCAAAGCCTAACTGAATCGAACCCTCTACATTACACATTTGATAATCGTTCCTTAGGATAGGGAAAGCAATGATTTGTTCGTTGTAATTGTAGTGTGGGACTAAGTGGGATATTGAGTGATGTTGATACCGGTCCGTAACACTATAAAGCCACCATGATTTACACTGCAGCAAGTAGGTACCCTTCTGATATGACCTGAGATGTTGGCAGGAAGCAAGCCTCAATAAGCAAGTCAGTACCCATTTTGTCTGACCTTAGATGCTTCCAGGATGCTTAACTCCAATAAAGAAACAGAGAAGACAGTACCCATCTGATATGACATTAGATGTTGCCAGGACGTAAACCTCCAACAAACTAACATGGCATCTAGTAGCCATCTAGCAGGACCTCAGATGTTGCCAGGACGTAAAATCACAACAATAAGGTCAGTACGTATCCTATATCACCTTATATATTGCCAGGACACTAAGCTCCAATAACAAATTAAAAAGTCAGTACACATGTGATATGGCCTTAGATGTTGCTAGAACAGCAATTCCCAACCACAACAATAGAAACACAGTTTGCTGACAATGCATTCTGGTTCCATGGGTGTTGCGCTGAGTGTCGTTCACATGGGTGAAGGAGCAGGGTCGGGCGCGTTGTTGTAGTTATTCAAATAATTTGGAGCCGCATCACAAAACACCAACTCAGAGAATTCCACCGACCGAGAGCAGTGGCTGAATCGGTAGAGCGCAGACCTCCCATGCGGGAGAGTTGGAGTTCAATTCCAGGTCGAGTCAAACCAATGACTTACAAAATTGATACTTGTCGCTTCCTAGCTTGGTGCTCGGCATTACTAGGATAGGGCAAGGACTGGTTATCTCAGTGCCAAGAAAATGTGACTGAGTGGGATATCGGGTCATGGTGCTGGCGGCCTGGGTTCCCAATGGGGCTGCACTATAAAGTTGCCATGAGTGCACACTGGCACAAGTCGGTGCACATCCTGATATGACCTTAGGTACAACTCCAAGAACCAACCACCTTAGACAGTTGTCGACCAGTTGGTGTGGTGGCCCACCGCCAGGAGACCGGACACTGATAGCGAAGAACCTCGCCTCTGTTCGTCAGCGCGGGGAAAATGGCGAACGAATGATGACGAACGAATGATGACGACAATCGCGAACGAATGATGACAACAATCGATATCAGCAGATGATCCGGCTGGATGAGCAGCCATCGGGAGGATCCCCAGTGCAGAGTACAGTCTGGTGGGTGCAGGGCTGCAGGGGGCTGGGATCCTACTTGGTTGCTTGTGGTCCTGGCAACATCTAAGTATGGGGACCGACTTGTGACAATTCATACTCATGCCGATTTTAAAATGCTGCCCCATTGGTGACTCAGGCTGCCGGCACCATGACCTGGTGTAAAATTATCTGATTAAGTATATATTGAGTGTCGAGATGGCTAAGTAAGAAACAGTACTCCCTTTATAATGCTCACTCCGGGGGAGGGAAGCAGTGCCCCTTTAAGCAGAATCCCTCCCCCTTCTCTTGCCCAGCCACGCTGTATCTGTCATGTTAGGTAATCCCATGATGGCTAGGTGGTGGCCAGAGCTGGGTCCTTAAAACAGCCAATGGTGATGTATGTTAGGGAGAGATCATGCGGGAGAGGAGTGAGTGGTGTGCAGGAGTGTAATAGCCAATAAGAAGGTATCTTACATTCACTGTTGTATGTATCTGAAAACAATATATAAGTGAATAAAACTAAGCAATCAGCCTCTTATCTATCTACACTTCTGCTGGTGCTGAACTCGGATCGCGTGTTGTGTCGGGTGTCATATCTACTATCGGGTAAGCTCTAGCATGTAATTTATCTAATACAGATATGAAAAGGGGGAACTTTGAATTGTACGCCTTATGCAGGATATTACGCCATATGCAGGATATTACACCTTATGCAGGATATTATGCCTTATGCAGGATATTAGGGCAGTTTAGCCTTGTTGAGCAGTACAGCTAATAACATGAGTGAACATGAAGAAAGTAACCATAACCTACATGTACCGCCTAATGAGATTGGCCATCAATAGCATTTAAATGCCCGCATATATATAAGGCAGGGACCAGCAAATACGGGATTTCATACTGGGACTCAACCAGGAATTGAAGTCCGGATCTCCCGCACGTGAGGTCTAGGATGTAATGATTCGGCCACCACTTCCCGTCACCCAGAGAAGTAAACTGCGCAGGTAATGTAACAACTCACAGAACACCGTAAGATGCAGCTAATGGAACAACTCATTAAGCACCAACTAAAACACCGAACGACGGTGAGAACTGCACAGCTGTTTGTAATGCATAAAACTTGCGTCTGATTTTCAATGGTTGGGGAGAGACTCACCCCTAGGCTATTCCATCAGCCACCCCCCCCCGCACTGGGCGGGGTGGCCGAATGGGTACAGTGATGGCCTCGCATGCGGGAGATTAGGAGTTCGGTTTCTGGTCGAGTCAAACCAATGACTTATAAAATTGATTCTTGTTGCTCCCTAGCCTGGCGTTTGGCAATAATAGGATTATGTGGGGCAAGGACCGGTTAGCTCAGTGTCACGATAATGTGACTGTGTGGGAAATCGTTCCAGCAGCCTGAATTCCCATGAAGTGGCACTATAAAGTCACCATGAGTGCGCACTGGCACAAGTCAATGCCCGTACTGATATGCCCGTAGATGTTTCCAGGACGTAAAGCTCCAACAATCAACCATGCAATCTCTCCCCCCCGGACCTACACTTGCCACACCCACCCTGTTCCACCGTGCGGGCATCCATATCACCCCACTCCACCCCTTATCGGCACTACTCGTGTCGCTTCCGCCAACTCCTGTATTTTCACTTCATTATCCGGCGCACTTTTATCCCAACCACAATCCTACTACAGTAGAACCCCGTTAAGCCAAACTTGAAAGGACCCTAGAAATTTGTTTGGATTAACCGATCATTGGTCTAACCGAGCGTTGGCTTTGACTTTGTCTTAGTGTGTATTGCACATGTAATATACAATGTATGTGGACACTTTGATTATTGTTTTTTATGTATGTACAGTATAACTCCGTTAAACGAAGCTCGGTTAAACCAAACGATCGGTTAATCCAAACGTTTTTCGGCGGCCCGGTAAAATACTACCATTCTCATATAAAAAGTCAGTTGGGTCTCAGATGACCTTATAACCACATGGAAGTTTGCTTTAACTATACCGGAGTGCCCTGGGATCCACCAATTTTGCTTGGATTAACCAACTTTTTCATATGATAAAATATAGTATTTTGCTCGGCCGCCGAAAACAGTTTGGATTAACCGATCGTTTGGTTTAACCGAGCTTGGTTTAACGGGTTTGTACTAAGTTATTCACATGCTGTGCTACCTGTTTGTGGTGAGTTCCGTGCAGGCAACAAGCAAAGTTAACGAGCTAAAAACAGTCGGAGTATTGAGTAATTTAATTTGAAATGAATTAAACAGTTGAATGTTGAAGACCAATCTATAAACCCGCCTTTCTTACACCCTGTGGAAAGACTTTCATGAACTGGGAGATTCCAGACCGGAAGCAGGGTGGCGATCTGACCCGAGACCGGAAGCAGGGTGGCGATCTGAACCGAGCCTACACGCAGGCACGGATACTAATATCTGACTGGATGATCTGAGATTTTGGAATGACTCTTTAAGGGATCCAAGATTGCACAGATACTCTGATGGTTAATAAATAGCACAGGCACTAAACCTTTTAATTCCACCTGCTGTTTTTCTATTTAATTTTTTTATTGAGGCTGTATTTATACTGTCCATAGCATATAAGCCTGGGTACCCAGGCTTGTTTTCAATGCTGGCCAGTTGTAGTGTTGGTGTTATCTTACCACACAGTGGCTGCTGATAAGGTATTTGATTGCCTGCATTTCAGTAGCAGATAGATAATTGGTTGGTATGGTTAGTAGCCTATGTTAGTTTGTTTGGATTTTCTTGGTATATATGTATTTATTTTTTCTACTCTTATTACTAGACTAGCCTACTCCTATTTACATATCATAGGCTTGTACGTAGCTGTGTGGTGTGTTATCTGGCTACTTTTGGCATGGTTACCTTCCATTGGGCGTCCCGCTGGTGGGCCGTGACATATCACATGCCCCTTTGCAGTGCAGTTTACTGGGGGTTTCCTAGCCTTATTTTGCACAGATATTTTTTGTAAGTTTTTAGGTCAGGAATTTGTCGTTCATTTACCGTTTGGGCATTCCACACCTTGGCAGCCATTTCTAGCGTGCTTCTCTCATGAGCTTTTATTTGGCTTCTGGTCCGCTTTAGTAGTGGCGCATTATTTGCTCTAGTAGCCCTTTGTGGTTTTGTTAGAAGTTTAATGTTTTAGCTATATGTTTTCAAATGAATTATTCTTCTATTTTCTAGTAGTTTCACTTTGGTTCTTTTGTGTATGTCATAGGTTGGGTGCAGCTTGTCTACTCTTAGACAGATTTGTAGGGCTCTGTTCGGCAGTGTTTGCAGTTTTTTTAGTAGCTCTTTTCTCGCACCCATGTAGTTTACATCTCCATAGTCAAAATAGGGGAGCACCATGCCCTCGCAGATTTTAATTGACATTTCTTGTGTCATGTAGTCTCTTAGCTTTGCAAATAGCCACAGTTTGTGGTTTACTTTTTGTATAATTTTATTTATACATAGGTTATAGTTTAGTCGGCTCTCCAACTCAAGGCCTAGGTATTTCTAATGGTCTACATTTTCTAGTGTTTGGTTTCCTAACTTACAGTGTAGTTTTCTTTCTGGCATTTGTTTTTGCGAGAAGAGTACTGTTTTTGATTTGCTTGTGTTGATGGTTATTTTGTTGGACTCATACCACTCATCTAGTTTTAGTAGGAGTTTATATAGTTTAGTTATTACCTCCTCCTCTGTGGTGCCATTTGCGTATATGACTGTGTCATCTGCATATAGTTGGAGGCATTCAGTTTGCAACCATTTTTCAAGGTTGTTTATATAGATTATAAAGAGTAGTGGCCCTAACACTGACCCTTGGGGTACACCACATGTGACAGGTTGGTTGTCTGATAGTGTATTGTTTATTTTTGTTTTCTGTTGCCTGTTGTTCAGGTAGCATCTTATCCAATCCATAGTGTTGGATTTTATGCCCATGGTTTTTAGTTTTTCCAGTAGTATTTTGTGGTCTACTGTGTCAAATGCTTTGCTGAAGTCAATGAAGGCGGCTCCAACTAATTGTTTTTGGTTCATTGATGCCATTATGTCATTTGTTAGGTTAGCTATTGTTTTTGATGTGGAGTGCAGTTTCCTGAAGCCCCCTTGTCTTTCGTTTAGTATATCGTTTTTTTCCAGGTGTTCATTGATGTGTCTATGTAACACTTTTTCAATGAGCTTGCCTGGGGTTTGAAGAATTGATATTGGCCTGTAGTTTCCCATGTTTTGTTTGTCTCCACCTTTGTGAATGGGGGTGATGGTTGCCATTTTCCAGGCTGAGATAAAACGCCCCTGCTCAAAGGAGATGTTGAGTAGGTCTACTATGGTGGCCGGGATGGCTTGGAGTGCCTCTTTCAGTATTTTGGTTGGTATTTCATCTATTCCACTTGGCTTATTCGTGTCTATGTCATTTATAAATTTGTTTACTTCTATCATATCGGTTGTGCAGGTGGGGATTGTGTTCTCCACAGTTCCTGATCTGTTTTCCCATCTTTTTTTGAATTTTCCTGACAGCTTTTGCCCTATTGTGGCAAAGTGTCTGTTCAGTTTGTTTGCTGCATCTTTGTCTGTGAGCATTGCCCCTTCGTTATCTTGGAAGTTTGTATGCTCTTCTTTGTTATTTTTTGGGAATAATAGGTTTACATTTTTCCAGAATTTGTTTGTGTTGCTTCCCCAGTCTTTGTCCTGCTTTATTATGTATTTCTTTTTTGCTGTTCTCACAGCTTTGAGAGAGTTGTTTCTGGCGATGTGGTATGCCAGTTTGTCTTCTATTGTTTCTGTGCGCTTTGCTTTATCACCCAGTTTACTTTTGGTTGTGATGAGTGTTAGCAGGTCTTTGTCTACCCAAGGGTCTTGGTTTTTTCGTACTTTTATTTTCTTCATGGGACACATCTCATCAGTTGATTTTCTTATTTCTGTGATGATGTTGTCCCAATAGATATCAACATCATCTCTGTTTTGTGTGATGTTGTTTATGTTTTGGTGCAGATGATTTTTTAATGTATCTTCTGAGTAGTTTTTTAGGGACCTGCCCATTTTGTATTCATGGTGATTTGTGCTTTTGAGCTTTTTCCTGGTTACATATACTAGTTTGTGGTCGCTTCTAGTGCCCCATTTTGTGGCATGGTTTGAGTTGGTTAATATTAGGTCTATTGTTGAGCTATTGTTGCTTAGCCTTGTGTTTTCAGTGATGAGCTGCTGCAGGCCTAAGATATTGATGGTGGTTTGCAGCATTAGTTTATTTTTGTCATTGCTGCTGTAATTCACATTGAAGTCCCCTAGCACAAAGATTTCTACATTTGTTTATGCTCTTTTCTAGTTCTTCAAGGAATACTTCAATTTCACCTGACGGTGGCCTACAGAGGCTCGCTATGGCTACATTTGCTTGCTTTTCATTTTGTACTAGGCACCATAGTAGATCTATGTGCTCATTTGAGAGATTTGTTGGTTTTAGCTTTTCAGTGTCTAGGTTTTTGGTGGCTTTGCAGTAAATGGCAACCCCTCCACCTTTCTTTGTTTGGTTCATTGCATTAATGTGCTGTCTGTCATTACGTACAAGCCTATATCCGTCTATATTGAGGGTGTTGTTTTGGTGTTTGTCAGTGAACCATGTCTCTGATAACGTTAGTACATCTAGATTGTCTTTTTTTAGATGCATTTTTATTATGTCTATTTTATTGGATGCACTCTGGCAGTTTAGGTGGGCGAAGTGTGTGCCCTTTCCCAGTTTGCATTCAATCTCTTCTACCATATTTATTTTACTTTAAATAATATTTTTAGGATAGTGGTTGCTTGATTTCGCGAGTTTTTGATTTTGTTTTGATTTTATTTTGGCTTAGTGATTGATGGATTCGGGGTGTATGAGCTGGTGCATACAGCACACATGGCCCCTTTTGATAGATAGTCATGCATACCTCCATTACTTTTACTTTTACCTGTGTGCATAGAGGAAGACATGAACATTATAGTGTGTATTAGTTGTACCTGATTATACTTATGATTTAGGGTTTGGTTAGTGAAATTTATCAAAGTTTGTGATACTTATGTTTTGGAGCCCTGGTGCTCTTTCCAGTTCTCCGTGATCCTTTTTGACAGCCTGGCATTGACATATCTGGCATATTCCTCATTGTAGTGTATACCATCCATCATGCCAATGCCATATCATGCCGCTCTGTTTCCATGCCTTGTTTTGTGGGTTGACGGTTTGTTGTCTTTTAATCTAGTATGGGCGGAAGTGGAGCAAGCTGTGTGTTGCTATGTTGTTTGCACTTCCTCCTTACCTGCTGGGATAGCTCTTATGCTTTCTCCTGCTCTTCATTTTCAATTTCTTCTTGTTTTCTTATGACATATTTGTTTTTGCTCGTTTATTTATTTGTTTATTTATTTGTATTTGCTTCCTTTCACAGGCTTTCCTTTATTTTATGGAGGATGTTCCCCATTTTATTTTTGTTTATTGGCTGGCAATGCAATTTCCAAAGAAGACGTGTCAAAATAATAATATTCTTTTAGTATTTCTTTCTATGGAAGTAGCACCGTTCCGAATTCACTGAAGGTGATTGATGCCATTTTCAAGGAGTTTTAATAATCTATGAGTTGGTGGTGAGTTGCTCGTCCGGCTGCCGTGGTGGAAGTGATGTTTTGATGGGTGGTGTTTTGCGAGGATGGGCGGGTGTGACGTCATGGGTCTCATGGGGGCGTGGTTCCCCGGGAAATCCGGTAAGGTTTGGTTTTTGGATTCGAACCCAGGGGGCCCCACCGGGAAGACTCCTTGTTCGGGCGCAAATTACCCATGTTGGCGAGCCACCATGAACAATGTATGCTTCTGTTGAGATGAGGTCCATTAGGTTGTACATGTTCTTAAGGTAGCAGGCTGCCCTGCATAATGATGCGACGAGACACTTCACAAATCTCACTTAACAAACACTCAGTCCGTCCTTGTGCCACCACATCCTCCTACAACTGAGGTAATGTCATTCCAAATGACGTCATCGCTGCCAACATCACTGTATGAGGAAATCCGGCATTCCGTTATCGACTCTGATTAAACCTGTGAAAGGGAGGGGGGCCGTAGCGCCGCCTAGCGGAAGGTTTATTTAACACAGCGAGATTATAGGTCTGGCGTGCATCTCCGACCACACGTGACCACACAGCTGCCGTCACCTGACTGTGGCATTCGCATGACGCGGGGCTGACATTTCCGGGATTCGCCTGACGTTGGCGAGTAGCCATTATTTGCTGTGTACAGAAAAGGTCAACACCCAGCATGCAGTTCGGCACGGAACCCCACTGGGTAGTGGGTACCCCGCCCTCCTCCTTCTCTTCCTCCCCAGCACGCAAACACCCACATCTCCGATAACATGAGTGCATCACTATTGACACGAAACACTCCTCCCCCCCCCCTCCCATATGTATTTTAAATTGAATTATTTTCAGATTTAGTTAAACTAAAATGGACAACTATTATTAGAGCGATTTGAAAATGGCATAAGGATAGACTTCTTTAGATAAAAATAGTTAAAGTAAAATACACGATTCTACCGAGAACAATCTGCTTTCATAAATTTTAACACATTCAGGAATCAAGAAGCGAGAGGGAAGAAAAAGCTTTTTCTTGATTATCGTCAGCCGGATGGGCTAAAAAAACGGAAGCTTTCTTGTGTTCCTCCGACACGCTGAGGTTAAAAAACAACCAGCCAACGACCGCCCTTTTTGTACACACATGTGTCACACTGACACTAAGGGGTTTTCAGAGTGCATGACATGGGTGTCATAGTGACACAATTGTGCATTATATGGGTGGCATATTGACACAAGTGTGCAGTATATGGGTGTCATAGTGCCACAGATCTCTCTCACACACGTGTCATACTGACACCACTGGGTTGCACAGTGACATGATTGTGTGTCATACGTGTGTCACACTGATGCCACTGGGTTTCACATGGGTGTTAGAGTGACACAAGTGTGTATGACACAGGTGTCACACTGATACCACTGGGTTTCACATGCGTGTCATAGTGACACACATGTGTGTTACACAAGTGTCCACCATGCCTAATGATTACACAGGCTTTAAGTTATTGACACCACCATGCCTAATGATTATACAGGCTTTACGTTATTGACATCGCCATGCCTAATGATTACACATGCTTTAAGTTATTGATACCACCATGCCTAATGATTACACAGGCTTTAAGTTATTGACACCACCATGCCTAATGATTACACAGGCTTTACGTTATTGACACGACCATGCCTAATGATTACACAGGCTTTAAGTTATTGACACCACCATGCCCAATGATTACACATGATTTAAGTTATTGATACCACCATGCCTAATGATTACACAGGCTTTACGTTATTGATACCACCATGCCTAATGATTACACAGGCTTTAGGTTATTGATACCACCATGCCTAATGATTACACATGCTTTGGTCGTAATGCGAGCATTGCGCTTGATTCGTGGAGAGGAAGAGACCCTCCCCCCGCCTCCCCGGTCGTCGCGCAGCATTCGCACCTCGCGCGACGTCCGCCCCTCAGCTTTCCCCCCCCCCACCTCACATGACCTCATATCACCACTCTGACCTTTGCTCCTTATGAGCCCCTGATATAGCTTATTCATTGTTCTGTTGCTCCTCATGAGCCTTACTTGCTTTTTACCTTTCTACTGTTGCTCCTCATGAGCCTTACTTGCTTTTTACCTTTGTTCCTCACGAGCCTCCTCACTGTTGCCCTGTTTCCCTCTGTTGCCAGAGGCATCCCAATAAACGCCTCCTTTTTCCCACCTCCGCCTTGCCTTCTTCCTTTTCGTGCATCACATTATTGATACCACCATGCCTAATGATTACACTCACTTTAAGTTATTGATACCACCATGCCTGATGAGTACACAGGCTTTAAGTTATTGACACCACCATGCCTAATGATTACACAGGCTTTAATTTGTTGATACCACCATGCTTAATGATTACACAGGCTTTACATTATTGATACCATCATGCCTAATGATTACACACACTTTAAGGTATTGATCCCACCATGCCAGATGATTACACAGGCATTAAGTTATTGAAACCACCATGCCTAATGATAACACATGATTTAAGTTATTGAAACCACCATGACTTTAGCTTCAGTCTAATATCGACTTTGATATGCAGAATTGTAAGTCGGTGGTTTAACTGCTCGGGCGGGATTCAAACTTCCAACATTCCGAGGTTCATGGTTGTTCGCATAAGTAGAGGAGGCGAGAAAGAGGCTGTGTTGTGTAAATATGGGCATGGTTGTACACATAAGTAGAGGAGGCGAGAAAGAGGCTGTGTTGTATAAATACGGGCATGGTTGTACCCATAAGTAGAGGAGGCGAGAAAGAGGCTGTGTTGTGTAAATATGGGCATGGTTGTACACATAAGTAGAGGAGGCGAGAAAGAGGCTGTGTTGTGTAAATATGGGCATGGTTGTACACATAAGTAGAGGAGGGGAGAAAGAGGCTGTGTTAATACGGGCATGGTTGTACCCATAAGTAGAGGAGGCGAGAAAGAGGCTGTGTTGTTAAATAGGCTGGTTGTACCATAAGTAGAGGAGGGGGGGCTGTATTGTGTAAATATGGGCATGGTTGTACACATAAGTAGAGGAGGCGAGAAAGAGGCTGTGTTGTATAAATACGGGCATGGTTGTACCCATAAGTAGAGGAGGCGAGAAAGAGGCTGTGTTGTGTAAATATGGGCATGGTTGTACACATAAGTAGAGGAGGCGAGAAAGAGGCTGTGTTGTGTAAATATGGGCATGGTTGTACACATAAGTAGAGGAGGCGAGAAAGAGGCTGTGTTGTGTAAATATGGGCATGGTTGTACACATAAGTAGAGGAGGCGAGAAAGAGGCTGTGTTGTCTAAATATGGGCATGGTTGTACACATAAGTAGAGGAGGCGAGAAAGAGGCTGTATTGTGTAAATATGGGCATGGTTGTACACATAAGTAGAGGATGCAAGAAAGAGGCTGTGTTGTGTAAATATGGGCAACATTCGGTGCACGACTGGCGATACAAACCACATTCACTGATGACATCAGGAGAACAACACAAAGCTAACAATAGCGCTGTTGTTGCTTTGTGTCTCTAAGATGAGAAGCGAATACACCATGGATAAAGGAATAAGTTGTAGCATGCAAGATGATGTGAGAGGTCAAGGTCATGGATGCAGCAGTAATCAAGCAATCATCAGCTCGTACCATACAATAGATAAAGAATATGTACTAAGTAATAGATCAGGGATAAACAGTAAGTGAGCCATAAATCATCACAAACCAATCGGAGACACCACGTTAAACAACGTCTCATCATTATAAGTGCCAGGCAAGATGTGCAGTTGGAATAATGGGAGGTATTCCTAAAACAAACTGAACTGAAACCAGTAAAGAAAATGGAGTACCTAAAATCCGGACAAATTTTGCACAAACCTAACCTTCAAATGTGTATACAAAACTAACACAGTATATCTAGATTAAAACACTAATACCATTGTTAAAATGTATTACAACTGTTCACTATGTATATAACATAGACGGAAACCAAAGAACGTATACAAAAAATGGGAACTCCCCGAGTTTGCACAAAATACAAGTTTACGGGCATTATTGATAAAGAGAATCAAACCTTATGGATTATGCCTATGAGTGCACAATGGCAACAACAAATGCATCTGCTTAGCCATTATGAACTGAATAAGCAAACAACCACTAGACACAAGAAAACTACCAACAAATAATTTACCCTTTTCATGTATAGCTCCCTTGCAATAAAACAAGGGCTATATTGATTCCAGCTAGCACTTCCCAGGTTTTGAAAAGAACCTATTCCTGGGTTTGATATATTGGAGATTTACACCTTAGCCTCATCCACACTCATTATGCCTCCTGCAAGAGTACACATCAATAGTTCATACATAGTTCTGCCCCTCTGGGGGTTCTAGTGATGCCGGCACCATCACCAGATATCCGACTCAGCCACATTATCCAGACACTGATCCAGCCAGTCCTTGCCATATCCTTGTAATTTGGAGCTCCAGACAAAAGAGCGACAAGAAACATTTGTGTAAGTCCTTGGCTCGACCCGGTTTGGAACTGATGCTTCCTACGACGTTTCACACAGGACCCATGCGCTGTAGCCACTCAACCAACCTCTCCAGTCACTCCCTTCAGTCTAACCTTCCAATATGGCCGCTGGAAATTCCCGAAATGAATAATTAATGCCTCTAATTTGTGATCGATAATTAGGTAGTATATTAGTACTAACACAATGGATGATTGTCGGGGGAGGGGGAGGGTGGGGGCAAACGGCAGCACATCTATTTCCACTTCTCTACTGTGCCAGAACAAAACATTACTTGATAATTTTCTACTCACTGATTACCGGTATTACCTGCTATTCCTATACGCCTGGTCTTTTCATCATGATTAAGTAAGAGCGATAGTGGCCCAACGTAGTCACCCCGGATTGATTAAGTTAGAGCGATAGTGGCCCAACTTAGTCGCCCCTGATTTGTCTGGAAGCATTAACTCCATACGCCCTCAGGCGGTCTAAATTGGAACCGCGACGGGGCGGGATGGCTGAATGCGTAGAGCGCAAGCTTCCCGTGCGGAGGGTCGGTGATTTGAATCCCAGCCAAGTCGAACCATTCCAATTGACTTTCAAATTGACTTTCAAATTGACTTACGAATTGACTTACAAATTGACTTACACAATTGATACTCGTATCTATCTAGCCTCGTGTTCAGCATCACTAGGATATGGCAATGACTTGTTAGCTCAGTATCGGGATAATTTGACTGAGTGGGATAACGGGTCATCGGCCGTGATTTCCCAGTGGAACAGCACTATGAAGTCGTCATGAGTGCACATCGTCTCAAGTCGAGACCTGTCCGGATATGAGCATATATGTTGCTAGGATATAAAACCTCAACAACCAAGCAGTTGCACTCACCCTCTGCTTGGGTGGGTGATTGGGGAGTGGGTGGTGGGGCGAGTGGAGTGGGTGTGTCGGTGTGGTGGGGTGAGAGGGGCGTTGGGTGGGGGTGACGGGGGTGGAGGTGAGGGGGTTATGGTGGGTTGGGGGGAGTGGGGGTGTGGGCTGGGGGTGAGGTCGGGGTGAGTGGCATTGGGCGGTATGGTGGGGTGGGGGTAAGTGGGCTGGGGGCGTGGGGGGTGAGCGGGGGAGGTGGGGGTGAGTGGGGGTTGGGACGTGGTGGGGGTGAGCGCGGGAGGTGGGGGTGAGTGGGGTTTTGGAGGGTAGACGCCGCCGCCACCTTCACAAGGCGATGCCAAAACATGTGTACGCTCCTCTTGAATGGCATCCATTGATCACAGTATCCTGTCTATTTCCTATTCTATAAATATAGCCTGTGTTATATCACAAGTTATCTGCCCTTTCAAATGGTCACCTGAGTTAAGTGTGTCTCCTTTAGTTACCAGACTCTCACTGCAGCTATACAAACTGCAGTCATCGGTCATCGACGAGTTCATGACAAATGAGTACACCATGTAACATACATCTGGTGCTTTACCGTCTGTAATGCAACTGCCTTTATTACTCATTAGTCACTCCTTATCTCAGCCACTGGTCACATGATCATATTATCAGCTGGCTGGCCAATTAACATACACTACAGACATCACCGCCACTGATGGACAACCAACAAGTAATCTGCCAGTATCTCCTTGTTGTATATGGCTTACTGATCTGCCGCCATACAGTTATTATCTATGGCTTAGTGATCTGACATCATACATTTATCAGATAGAGCTTAGTAATCTGCCATCATACAGTTACGATATATAGCTTAGTGATCTGCCATCATACAGTTATCATATATAGCTTAGTGATCTGCCATCATACAGTTATCATATATAACTTAGTAATGTGGCATCATACAGTTACGATATATAGCTTAGTGATCTGCCATCATACAGTTATCATATATAGCTTAGTGATCTGCCATCATACAGTTATCATATATAGCTTAGTGATCTGCCATCATACAGTTATCATATATAGCTTAGTGATCTGCCATCATACAGTTATCATATATAGCTTAGTGATCTGCCATCATACAGTTATCATATATAGCTTAGTGATCTGACATCATACAGTTATCATATATAGCTTAGTGATCTGCCATCATACAGTTATCATATATAACTTAGTAATCTGCCATCATACAGTTACGATATATAGCTTAGTGATCTGCCATCATACATTTATCATATATAGCTTAGTGATCTGCCATCATACAGTTATCATATATAGCTTAGTGATCTGCCGTCATACAGGTATCATATATAACATAGTGATCTGCCATCATACATTTATCTTATAGAGCATAGTAATCTGCCATCATACAGTTATCATATATAGCTTAGTGATCTGCCGTCAGACAGTTATCATATACAGCTTAGTGATGTGGCATTATACAGTTATCATATAGAGCTTAGTGATCTGCCATCATACAATTATCATATATACCTTTTTTTTCTTTTTTGTTGTTGTTGGTCCATTAGTTGTTTAAGCGTGGGAAATTTCAGTCATAGACGACTGGTCTTCCTCATTCCACTGCTGGTCGATAGAAAGCCCAATCCTACACTTTTACCGACCCAAGGGATTTTTAACCTCCCACACCACATAGACATGGTATGAGAGCAACCGGCCTTTGATGACGCTGTAAGTTATTCACAGCGGTGAAAATCCAAATTGGCAGAGCTGGGGGCACAGGGAATCGAACCGCCAACCCTCAGATTAGGAGTCTGACCTAGAAAAAAGTCAGACACTCTAACGACTCCGCCACAGAGAACGGAACTGTGATATGCCGTCATACAGTTATCATATACAGCTTAGTGATGTGTCATTATACAGGTATGATATATGGCTTAGTATTGTGTCATTATACAGGTATGAGATATGGCTTAGTAATGTGTCATTATACAGGTATGATATACAGCTTAGTAATGTGCCAGTATACAGATATGAAATATGGCTTAGTTATGTGGCATTTTACAGGTATGGTATATAGCTTAGTGATGTGGCATTATACAGGTATGGTATATAGCTTAATGATGTGGCATTATACAGGTATGATATATGGCTTAGTGATGTGGCATTATACAGGTATGGTATATAGCTTAATGATGTGGCATTATACAGGTATGATATATGGCTTAGTGATGTGGCAGTATACAGGTATGTTATATAGCTTAATGATGTGGCATTATACAGGTATGCTATATGGCTTAGTGATGTGGCATTATACAGGTATGGTATATAGCTTAATGATGTGGCATTATACAGGTATGATATATAGCTTAGTGATGTGGCATTATACAGGTATGGTATATAGCTTAGTGATGTGGCATTTTACAGGTATGATGAGTAGCTTACTGATGTGCCAGTATACAGGTGTGCGGAGTAGCTTAGTAATCTGCCATCATACAGGTATGATACATAACTTAGTGATGTGTCATTATACAGGTGTGATGCGTAGCTTAGTATTGTGTAATTTTACAGGTGTGATGAGTAGCTTAGTGATGTGTCATTATACAGGTATGATGAGTAGCTTAGTAATCTGCCATCATACAGGTATTATACATAGCTTAGTGTAGTGGTCTGCACTGACCTCTCAGGCAAGTAACCACATAGACAGGTAGGCGTGGGGAGTGTGTTGATATCAGGGAGCCTAGGTGGTGTAATGGTTAGCACACTGGCCCTGAGTGCAAAGAGATGTGGTTTCGAGTCCCGCTCTAGGCACAGTATTTCCCATTTTCATCACCCCCATGACACTGGTTGCCGTGATCAGGATCCTGTACCAGCTTTGCGCTGTATGGTTGTTGAACCTACCCTGTGTATGTATGTGTTAGTGCATTGCCTGTATGTATGTAATTGTAAGCATTACAAGACTTACAATTCCAGGGGGACGAGTGTAGTGGTCTGCACTGACCTCTCAGGCAAGTAACCACATAGACAGGTAGGCGTGGGGGGTGTGTTGATATCAGGGAGCCTAGGTGGTGTAATGGTTAGCACACAGGCCCGGAGTGCAAAGAGATGTGGGTTCGAGTCCCGCTCTAGGCACTTCCCATTTTCGTCACCCCCATGACATTAGTAATGTGTCATTATACAGGTGTGATGAGTAGCTTAGTGATGTGCCAGTATACAGTTGTGACATATAGTTTAGTAACCAACCATCACACATTGGGTATACATAAGGCTCAGGTATCTGTCCTCAGACATACATCCTGTGTGCCTTTGCGATCTACTTGTCTATATCAGTTAATAACCTCCCTTTATTGGGAACCTTTAGTGCTGGACGTTGGTGAGAGTTAGTTCCGGCTACAGCGAAAAGGTGCTGATAAGACGGGCAGAGACTGCCGCCCCCTCAACCTGTAATTACTAACACGTCGTCGGGGTCACGTGGGACCGTCAGGCGGCGGTGGGAGATGTAGATGGGTGGTGGGTGGTGGTTGGTTAGTGGTCGGATGTGATTGGTGGGTGGTGGGTGGTGGGGGTTAGGTGGTGGATGTTAGGCGGTGGGTGGTGGGTGGTAAGTGGAGAGTGGTGAGTGATGGGTAGTGGGTTGTTAGTGGTTGGATGTGATTGGTGGGTGGTGGGTGGTGGTTGTTAGTTGGTGGGTGTTAGGTGGTGGGTGGTGGGTGGTCGGTGTTAGTTGGTGGGTGTTAGGTGGTGGGTGGTGGGTGGTGGGTGGTGGGGGTCGGTGGTGAGTGGTGGCTGGTTGGTGGTGGGCATTGAGTGGTGAGTGGTGGTGGGTTATGATTGGTGGATGGTAGGTGGTTGGTGGTGGGTGGTGGGTGTTAGGTGGTGGGTGGTGGGTGGTGGGTGGTGCGTGGTGGGTGGTGAGTGCTGAGTGGTGGGTGGTGGGTAATGTATGATGGGTGGTGGGTGGTGAGTGGTGAGTGGTGGATGGTGGATGGTGGGTCGTGGGTGATGTATGATGGGTGGTGGGTGGTGAGTGGTGAGTGGGGACTGGGGTGTGCTGAGTGATATGTTATCGGTGGTGAGTAGTGAGTGGTGAGTGGTGAGTGATGGTTCCTGTTTGAATACTCTATACACCAGACATCACTGCTCCTGTACTTAAAGTTGCCTAGTCCGATCGCGTTTGAATTTTGTAGTAGGTTTAGAGAAGTATATCAAATTGATCGGTGTGACCTACTGTCATTAGTCCGGAGTTATTTTGATGAACATGGCTAGTTTTGAAGTAATTTGAGCTGAAAGAACCCAACATATTTTCGACAAGCTTTCCAAAAGTCCTTTCAGCATGACCCGTATTGACATCTCGCGATGACCATGTGATGTGAAATGACCTACATCAAATATAGCCTGGTCACCTAGCATTTTTCACTGATGGCGCCATTGCACTTCTCAATTTTAACATTATTTTGATTAAGTCATGCTCTTTAATAACAGAATTTGATCTGAAGCGGTGGAATATTCATTGAAATTGTGCTTTTTGGTGTCGTTTTTGTTTCATTAATGTTTGCTGGTGGACTCAGCCGCTGATGCGCATGTTGACAGATACTGGCGCTCGCTTGCATATCCAGTCTGAATGCACATAAAATAAGACAATCCTACTTTATTTCAGAGTCACAACCAAAACAAATAACAATTTACGATCATATTCATACTGAATGCACGTAAAGTAAGACAATCCAACTTTATTTCAGAGGCACTACAAAAACAAATCCATGAAAACCTTTAACTTTGATAAAACTCGCATCCATGTGTCTACACTTGCGCAGTGCACATCTATTGGGACATACATTATGTGGTTTAGTTTTGACATATTGTTATGACCATGCAATTTATATCAGCCCAGGCTATGCTGCCCGTAATACTACCAGTGGACATCCTGGAACCTGAATATGTACTTGGAATGAGGGTCATGGCTAATGAGGCCACGAAATTGACCTAATTGGTTAATGGCTTCCCTGCGTGATGGCTTTCTCACAGTATCTCTCTATATGGATGAGGTAGTAAATTCACTGATTATTCTATATATGGTGTCCCAAATCACTAGTTTATGCACCAATATCTAAGCTGGATATATATAATCAAATGAAGATACATGTTCTGGTTTTGAAAAATAAATGTTTCATCGGACCATGCTACTTTAAGTGGACCTGGGTACCGGATGTACATCCTGGCGGTGGATATGAGGTGAACAGGCAACAGGGTGATGATCACGTGACAGGTGAGAAGTGTAGACGCTGGTTGCCGGGGACTGCGGAGTGGTGCATGCTGGGACTGGGTTTGTGTTCAATGAAGTCATGGACGCTGGTTAACGCGTCACATGTGGGGTCACAGCTTTAGCACAACTTCCGGTTTGCGCTTTTACTGCGCGTGCACGTGACGCAGAACTTGGCGTTCTGCTGACCTCGTTAGACATCGATTAGTTTCCATGTAATGTGACTGACACTATGTATTGAACAGAGAGCCTCAAAGGTATGGCACCAGATGTCAGCAACCCTGTGGCTCCTGTACCACGCTGGGGCACTCCAGCCTGCCTCACCCACGCCCATCTCGCCCAGGCCCACCTCGCCCTCCCTCGCCCATCTCGCCCACGCCCACCTCGCCCACGCCCACCTCGATACATCCCACCTCGCCCTGCCCCCTTCACCTCCATCCTTCTCGCACTGCCTCCCTCTGCCCTGGCTACCTTTACATGCCACGCTCTTTACTTCCCCTCTCCCTGCGCACATATCCCTGCGCACCTCTCGCACGCCCACCTCTCCCACGCCCACCTGTTCCACGGCCACCTCTCCCACGCCCACCTGTCAATGTCCGCCCATCCCTGCCTCCTGTGCCCCGGCCACCTGTCCGTGCCCCATCTCTCCCTGTCCCCCGCTCCCCTTCCGGCTCTACCCGCCCACCTCTCCGTGCCCCACTTCTCCCTACCCCCCCTCCCCTTCCGGCTCTACCTGCCCAGCTCTCCCACCTTCCCTTCCAACGCCTGCTCCTTATGTTCCTCTCTACTTGTCCCCTACGCTCTATCCTTCCATCTCCCTACACCCTCACACATCTCCCACCGTCTTCAGCCTCCTCTTCTCCCATCCGTGATACATCCATGTCTTCCCGTCATCCTCTCCCCTTCCCACCTTCTTGTTCCCCACCCTCCCCGCGGCCCCTCTCCGGCCTCTCCCCTTCTCTCCAAACCCCACCTCCCTTACTCATCATCAGTGCATTCCACTCTGTGACCTCTGACCTACTTCTGGAGAATCTCCCGTTTCTAACGGTTCACTTTGTCTTTGCAGGGTCGCCTTTTGCATCCTGGTTCTGCTGGATTCCGCAACGTGTCGTACGGGAAGCTGTCGGAACCGGTAAGTAAGACTCCTCACACCAGCAGACCCAGACAACCCACACTCATCCTTCCAGTTGTACTCACATATACGCCTATATCCACACCCACACACACAAACTCCTACACCCAGACCTACTCACATACACGGCTCCATCCACACCTGCACACCCACAGAGCTAACCCCAGTTGTACTCACATACACACCTTCATCCACCCCCACACACCCACATACACACACCTCCACCCAAGCACACACACCCACACACCTACACACAATCGTACTCACATACACAGCTCCATCCACACCCACACACCCACACTCCTACAGAGAGAACTAATCACATACACACCTCCATCCACACCCACACACTCACACTCCTAGACAGAGACCTACTCACATACACAACTCCATCCACACCCACACACCCACACTCCTACAGAGAGACCTAATCACATACACACCTTCATCCACCCCCACACACCCACATACACACACCTCCACCCAAACCCACACACCCAAACACCTACACACAATCGTACTCACATACACAACTCCATCCACACCCACACACCCACACTCCTACAGAGAGACCTAATCACATATACACCTCCATCCACACCCACACACCCACCCTCCTACAGAGATACCTACTCACATACACAACTCCATCCACACCCACACACCCACACTCCTACTGACATATACACCCATACACCCACACTCTTACACCCAGTCCTACTCACATCCACACTTACATCCACACCCATTCACCCACACTCCTACAGAGATACATACTCACATACACACCTCCATCCACAACCACACACCCACACTCCTACTCACATATACACATACATCCACACCTACACACCCACACTCTTACTCCCAGTCCTAGTCACATATACACCTACATCTAATCCCCCACACGCACTTCGACACCGAGACCCCGATACACCTAGACACCGAGACACCGAGACACCGAGACACCGAGACACCGAGACACCGAGACACCGAGACACCGAGACACCGACACACCGACACACCGACACACCGACACACCCCTTTTCACCCCCCACTCCCCACTGCCACACCCCCACGTCCATGCACGCACACTCCCCACTCCCCACATTCCTCACCCACACGCCCACACCCTTCCCCCTAAATCTGCTGCGTGCGCAGGTTAGCGTCACGCCGGCTGAGCCCGGCGTACAAACACCCAACCTCTCCACAGAGGGCGCCTTCACGGCACTGTTTGCTATTGTTCCCGCAGACTACAAACTGCTGCTGGGGTTTCTTCCCATACCTGCGTCTCACCAGGGCGGCCCGTGCCTGATGGAAGGAAGCCCCCGTGGAATTATAGTCGCAGGGAGCGCCAGAGCGGGAGGGCGGGGAGGGGGCGGTGATTGGTGGGCGGGGCGGGGATGTATTTATAAGGCCTCACCCGCCCTTAAGCCGCCCTTCCCTCCTGTTGACGGGCAGCTGGACCTGATGATTAGCTATTACTAACTGTAAATAGAATTAAGTAGCAGACAGACGGGAAGAAACGCCGCTGAACCCACAGCACAAGAATGCGCAGCGGGGGAACACTGCTCTCGGCGTCCTGATCGGGCTGCTGCTGCAGCTCACTGTGCTGGTGGCCGGCTAGACTTAGACTCTCCTGTGAGGCGTGACACCTGCAGCATCGTCCTCACCTCATTTTGCACATCCTCATCACCTCATTGTAGACATCCTTACATTATTGTGCACGGCCTCATCACCTCATTGTATACGTCCTCATCACCTCATTGCAAACATAATTATCAATTCATTGAAAACATCCTCATCACCTCACTGTGTACATCCCCATCAGTGCATTGTACACATCCTCATCAACTCATTGTACACATCACCATCACCTCAGTGTACACATCCTCATCATTTCATTGTACATATCCTCATCACATCATTGTGCACATCCTCATCACCTCACTGTACATACCCTCGTCACCTCATTGTACCCATCCTCAGCACATCATTGTACACATACTCATCAGCTCATTGAAACATCATCATCACATCACTGTGCATATCCTCATCACCTCATTGTACCGATTCTCATCACCTCAATGTACACACCCTCATCACCTCATTGTACCCATCCTCATCACCTCACTGTACCCCTCCTCATCACCTCAATGTAACACCATCATCACCTCATTGTAGCCATCCTCATCACCTCACTGCACACATCCTCATCACCTCACTCTACACATCTTCATAATTTCAATGCACACACCCTCATCAACTCATTGTACACATCCTCATCACTTCATTGTACACATCCTCATCACCTCATTATGCACATCCTCATCACCTCGTTGTGACACCCTCATCACCTCATTGCACTCACCCTCTTCACCTCATTATGCACACCCTAATCACGTCATTACACCCATCCTCATCACCTCACTGTACACACCCTCATCACATCATTGTACACCCCCTCATCACAGCATTGTACACATCATCATCATCACCGCATTGCACACATCCTCATCTTCTCACTGTACACACCCTCATTACGTGATTGTACCCATCCTCATCACCTCATTGTACACATCCTCATCACCTCATTGTACCCATTCTCATCACCTCACTGTCCATATCCTCATCACCTCATTGTACCCATCATCATCATCACATCATTGTACACGTCCCCATCACCTCATTGTACCCGTCCTCAGCACATCATTGTACACGTCCTCATCACCCCATCGTACATATCGTCAATACATAAATATACAAATCCTCATCACCTCATTGTATGTATCCCCATCACCTCATCGCACAAACACCCAGTGCACTGCAGAATCAGTATTCTCCAATGATTGCCCTGTAGATGGTCCCTATGTATACGTAGTTAATATCTACCTAACCTGTACTATATATCTAGTAATCTAAGTTCATAGAGTTGTGATATATATGATAGTAATCTACCATCATGTAGTTGTGATACATATATTGGTGATATTATATTCCCTCCTGCCCTTGTGATAAATAGCTTTGTAATGTACCTTCATATAGTCATGATATGTAGATTAGTAATCTCTGTGAGACATAGCCTAGTAAGCTGCCCTCATACAGTTGCTTAGTTATATGCCTTCATGCAGTTGTGCTATATAGTTTAGTAATTTGCCTTTATAAAGGTGATATATATACTTTAGTACTCTGCCTTCACACAGTTGTGTAGTAAATTATCTTCGCACATTTCTGATATATACCTTAGAAATCTGATGCAATATATACTATATAGCTTAGTAATCTGATGTAATATATACTATATGGCTTATTCATCTGCCCTCATACAATTGTGATATATAACTTAGTAATCTGCCTTCATACAGTTGGTATATATCGCCTAGCAGTGTACTGTGATACATAGCTTAAGGCCCTGTCACACTAGGACGTTTGTCACGAATGCGCTTCGACGCGTGGCGACGTGTTCCATTTTTGGGCGAACTGTCGGTACACGTCCGGTACGTTACCGGCGCGTTACCGGCGCATCTGTAAATAGCAACATGTGAATGGAAACGTCGGCGCGCGTCGGGCCGCATCGAGGTTTTGTGCTTGCACAAAACTTTCAACGGGCCGCAACGCGCGGCAGCGTTTTGGGGGGCACGTTACGGACGCGTTAGCAACACGTCGACACCCGTTGGCAGCGCGCCGGTGGAACCCTGGCAGGACGTTGATCAATGTGGGTTAACGTTGGCTTTTTTTCCCCCAAAATGCGACCGTTCCGTCGGCGCGTCCGTAACGTCCCATCGACTGGTAGTGGGTGCGCTATTGGCGTTGATCCAGCGTATCTCGGCATGTTGGACGCGTTGCCGGCGCGCCTGGACGCGTTGGCGGCGGGTGTGGATACGCTGCGGGCACGTCCTAACGTGTTGCTGGCGGGTATGTACGGGTTCACGCAATACTAACACGATACCAACGCGCTGCCTCCACGCCGTAAACGCGCCGACAGCGCGCCGACAACACGCCAATAACACGCTACCGACACGCTACAGACATGCTAATAACACGCTACTAACGCGCCAATAACGCGCCAATAACGCGCCTCCAACCCGCCACTAACACGCTGCGCCGTGTCAAACTTTCTCCCAAAGCGCCGAAGAGTTGGACGCATGCTGACGGGTTGCAAATATTTTGCGCGTTGACGGCGTGCCGGCGGAAACGTCGTAGTGTGACAGGGCCTTTAGTAATCTGTTCTCATACCGTTGTGATATATAGTTTAATGTTAGGCTATCGACCTTGACATGGAATCATCTTCTACAACACATTATACATAATCATTATCTAATATATACTGCATAGTCAATGGTATATTTCTGCATTCAAATTATATAAAAATTAAGTATATATTTGCATAAGAATAACATTTAATGACATTTAACATTAGTTGTGTGGCTAGAAGATGGCCAATTTATCACATCTTTGTGGTTACATGTAACTCATCTCAACTTATGAGATCATGCTGCATCTCTTAATTATTGATATCATGATGCGCTCATGTTACTATTCAGGATAAACTGATGACACCCCATAAATCTGCGCCAGTTTGTGGGTCATCCATAGTTTAGTATCCCCTATGTAGGAGAAGTGCTCTAATACGAAGTGTAATGTATGTTAATAGTAGGTACTCCAAAGTGATTTCTATTTTCAACAGGTGAGTATTACATCTTATATATCTGTACAGATCTTTTAAATTGGATCTCAATGATATAAAAATCATTTAGATCAATTGAATAGCTGCAAAGTTATGAGTGTTTAAAGATTGAATTTTTTTGCCCTGATTTGTGCACATTTCCAAATTAGCCAAATCTTGGATTTTAGGGCCCCACCTGGAAGCTATTTTGCATATGATCTGTCCAATATTAAAGAATCTCATTCTCTATAGTACAAATAAGAAGCTCAATTTTGTACAGACCATCACTGTTAGTATTCTTTCTGAAATTTCATGTCAAACTTGCTAAATTGCTTAATTTCCAGCAACCACCAATAATAAATTCAGTAAAATATAGAAAAATAGCATAACTCCCGTTCTAATTGTCCTATCACAGCAATCTTTATACCAAAATAACCAGAATCAAAAGCTCTACATGATGACATCATTTTCTAACTGATCAGAGAAAGAAAGACAACATTCAATTTTAGGCATCGCGAACTGACAATAAAATTAAGAAAGATAACATAACTCCCATTCTAATTGTCCGATCACTGCACTCTTTATACCAGAATAACCAGAATTAAAAGCTCTAACTGATCAGAGAAAGAAAAAGACAACATTCACTTTTAAGCATCACAAGCTGACAATAGCCACATTCTTGCAGCAGTCACTTCTCAGAGCAAGCTTGATGCGCATGATATAAATCTCAACCAAATATATTTCTGGTTAGGTAGAGGAAGACTTAAGCTTTCTGATGATATCATTTTTAAAACGATCCTGATCAATTTTCAAGGAGGATTAATGTCTTAATGTTTTCACTCCTTCAGTTCAATCAAATTTCACACTCAGAAACACTCATGCTTGATATGCTAATGAAGCCTAGATTCTTCTCTATCTTTTATTGGTGGTTATTTTTAGCTCAGGTCAATGTACTCACCAAGCCATCAAGTTTAGGGAAGGGAGTAGCTCAGACTGGATGAAAACAAAATCGGCGAGCATGCTTAGAGCTGCCGATGGTACCCGCCAACAAGTGTCCATTGACTGTGATTTATTTCATAATGATAATTAAATATCAGACAGCCTAAAAGACAAAAGAACAAGCTTTAATTTCATATAATTTTTATTTCAAACCAAGCAGAATTAGTGGAGATTCAAGCCTTTTTAAAACGGTTAAAATAGGTCAAATTTCGCGCTGCGGACACCGTATACGCCCACTTTGGAGTACCTATTAATAGACCACGCCAGTTAACCTAGTAACTTCTATTGGCAGAATCTGGAACCACTCCATTCCGGTACATTCCCTGAGTGCCTATGATTTCACATGTTATATCTCCATAAAGAATGCCTGGCCAAATAATAAAATGCCTGGTTGTATTCAGATATTCATATCACAACAGGATTGAAGGTCTTAACCCTGTGATATATATATATATATATATATAAGACAACTATATTGTATTTTTCTTCTTGAATTTCACCGCCAGTCTCTTCACGGATTAGACCCTTCCACTTACGCTAGTGACATCTATCGGCATAATCTGAAACCACTCTATTCGGGTACTTTCCAGCTTAACTGGCAGGGTCTATTCAGATGAAACTACAAACCGATTAAGCGCAGTTTGATGTTCATTGGAAAGAGTTAAATGGCTAGATTACTGGAGTACTAGTCAAGATGGCGCCAATGACACACATCGTAAGGAGGCTCCGTAAAATAGTGCAGAGTACTACTGAAATCACAGTGCCAACTACAAGGAGAGTGCACAAAGGCATAGCCCTAAGCACTTGGAACAACAGGAGTAATACAAATTATACATTGTTAGGATAATATGGAAGAAATCCAAACAAAAGATATAATGACAAAGAATAAGGTAGGCTCAACCATTAAAAATGGCAGCAGCCACTATAGGAGACGACCAGATGATTAAAACTGATGACAAAAAGACAAACCCCCAAAACGGAAATGACTTCGAAGGAAGAGTCATAGCCACAATACTAGGAGAAAATGTCACAAAAATAATCAATGACTGGATAATAAAAGAAATAAACCAGTCTAAGACAAAACAACCTGAGACAAAACTGGAAGATGATTCCATGACAGATGCGGAGAATGTGGACACGGAAAATGCTGAAATAGATGCAAAAAAACCCAAGGACACAATCCAAAGCCTCAAAAAAGAAATAAACTAGCTACATACGGCATACAATAGCCTAATGCTGGAATGTGCTTGGTACAAGCCAAACTACAAAAACAGCAATGATGGAACGCAAAACAGAAAAGTTGAAACCAAAAGAGATGGCAACAAAACAACAAATGAAAGCAATATGCTGTCACAGCCAGCAGTGGAAATACAAAAATTAAACATAATCATACAGGCCTACAGACTGGGACAAACAAATGCCTACAGACAAACAAATGCCTACAAAAAATGCCTACAGACTGGGACAAACAAACAGGAAAAGAACAGCAAATGAGGGACAAAACAAACAAAACAACGGACCTGGAGAAATGGCCAGGGAAAATCAAGAGGAAAACACCAATGATGAGAGAAAAGAGCCGGCAAAGGAAGCCAGACTGAGAGGGATAAAAATCGACCTGGAGAATGAAAGCCAAAAAAGGGAACTCCTCAGAAATGAACAAAAACTGAACAATGAACAAGATTGAAAAAATGTCACACTCAGGCCAGACACGGCAGAGATGGAAATGTTAGACGAAAAAATGGTACACCAAATTGACATGCTGGCTAGGGAAAAGAATGAATAAAACACAGCCAGAATTAGAGGACAACCTTTTGAAATAGAAGGGAAAGTATACAAACCTACAGAATTTGGGAACATGGTCAAAGGAATAAACCCAGAGGCTGCAGTGACAAGAGAGCACAGCTGGGGAACGTCCTGCCAGGGACACAATGCCCCTAACAGCAATCTGTACAAATGCAAAATACAGGGAAACGATGGCAAAATCTACAACTCGGCAGAGCAGTACTACTGCTCAGTTATGGCTAAATACCACAATAAATTCGATATCATGTGAGTCATTGAAGCAACGGACAACCCATACACCATCAACGCTCTAGGAAACAAGTATGGCAGTCACCAGATTGGATAAAAACAAAGAAAAAGGTGTTGGAGGACATTATTATGGCCAAATTTTCACAAAATGATGTGCTAAAAGAAAGAATCATAAGCACACTCGGGAAAGCCTTCAGAGAATGCACAAGATGCCCCTACTGGGGCACAGGACTATTCCTCCAAAATGCACATACAGGAGAAATGGTCAACCCAGGATATCAAAAGAAGATGGGTGAAATCCTCTAAAAAACAAGGGACACCATCCGGGCAAAGAGTCAGGAATCAAGGTAAGTGCCAAAGTGAATAGAGGTAAAATTAGTAAATAACAAATAACAAATAATAAAAAATATATAAATAAATATAAAGTATAAAAGCAGAATACATTAAACCTATCAGGTGGATGTAAACACAAGCAGGGAAATCCATTTTACTATACACCCACGTATTGTGGCGCATGTGGGCACATTTGTAAATGCACTTCTGCCCAAGCAAAGCACCTAAACAAAGCACAATCATGGAAACAAAGATGCTACTATGTGGGGATTCCAGGATGAGAACCATGACACCCAAAATAGTGGAGGAACTGAGGTGGGAAAACATACCAGAAGTTCAGAGTGCACACAGAGACATATCATGGCGCTGGGACCAGCAGAATAGGTCTCTATCCTGCTGGATAGAGACCACATTATCCCCAATCTATGTAATGACATGAGTCTGCTACCTGACCATCAAAAGAGGCAGGAGGGAACTAAGCCCACAATTCCAAGACAAGGATTCCCTACTCCTATATATGTCAGAAGAATTCCGACATGCACAATCAACCATACTGGAAATAAAGGAAGCACCAGTAATATGTGAACTGGTGTGAACAGACATATACATCTATACAGGAAGTAAAGACCATCCCGGCAAACAAGCATTAATAGATAGCTGCATACCATAAATAAACGGTTTCTTCCACAGACTAAATTTCCCCCTCAACTATAAGCAGCAAATATGAATGAGGGCATTAACAAAACGACAACTGTCACACCTGAAAAAGTAACATACACATAGCTAGCCATATGCAGCACAGCTGACTGTTTGCTTGTTCAATTTTCAGATGCATGTTATTTAATAAACACTAACTATATCGTATTGTAGAATCTAATGTTCGAATTTGTGGCTGTGTATGTAGGCTATGAGGAAAACAATACAGACAAAGAGAAAGGAAGAGAGTAAAGTATATAGAAAAAGAGAGAGTCCAGCCCTCTGGTTTATTGTTCATATAGTTACATGGGTTCATTGTAGGGTAACATACCACCTCCTTCCACCAATGGGAATCGAGCATTCCTGGTGTCATATCAGAATAGACAAAACTCTGGAAAAATACAAATAAAACTAACATAGGCTACGAACACCCAACATCGCAAACGGCTGGCCTGAGCAGAAACAGGTGAACACCCCTGCGTGACGGACCAGACCAAGTCAGCACCACAGCTGTCCAGCATTAAAAACAAACACCCTCGCGGGAGTTTATATATTATGGGCAGAGTAAATCCCTTGTCAATAAAAAAAAAACCCTGAAAAACCCAACTAATTCATTCACCACGTGTACATCTGCACCATCACTAACTGAGCTGTTACAAGCAGTTGTGCCAGTTGGCAAGCACAGATATTATGGGGTTTTATTACCCAAGTACAATTAGAACAAGTCTGCAGGCAAAGCTGGCTGATGGGGGATGAAATGGTACTAGTACCCTTAACAGTAAATGGCACACATTGTTAGAATACAAAAGACGGAGTTATTCGGTATCTGTTGTCCAATAAACCCTGCGACTGAAGCCACCACACCATCTAGCGGTGGTTATGAATGGAAGGCGTCGTTCTTTTGAACATGTATAGATGGCGCCAGCAGTAGCTGTTGACTATTATGTAACTGGGCAACATTAACAAAGCATGGGTTGTCAATCGCTATTTTCCAGGACGTAACACTCAAACAACCAACATACCACTCAAGTGTTATTTCTACTCGCCTAATATATTATACTTCATACTTTCCATATGTCATGCATCTATTTCGACGCTGACTGGCAGTGGCACAGAATGAGGGTTTGTAGCCAATATGGTGGCAGCGGGTTTCCTCCAAAGAAATATGTCAGAATAACCATACTGTTCGACGTCCAATAGCCGATCATAAAAATCAATGTGCTCTATAGGCGTCGTTAAATAAAACACTTTCAGAACGAGGGTTTCGATTAGTAAGCCTCATCACGTACAGGTGGCGTTAGCTGTGGCAGTGCATTGTGGGTAACTGTAGTCCATTCACACTGTGCTGCTCAGCATGAGTGATTTATATTCGCATAATAGATTATCCAATGGATATGTGAACGAACACGGGAAAAGGTTTGCAACCACAGTGAGCCTACAATCAAGAACAATATGGTCTCATGAATAATATTTAAACTAGGAAATCACTAATTTGATGATGTCATAAATGGCAACCAATGGAGATATTTGGAAAATAACTTAATAATTTCTGAAAGTCAAAGATCGAAGTATTTGCTTTTGCGAATGAAGAGAAACATGAAGGTACGCAAACCGACAGTTCTACCATTCCTGCACTAATATCCTAACCAATTGGCTAGCTAGGCTCCGTGGTGGATGCAATCTGCCTACATTTATCTGCGCATGTGGCATTTCATTAGAGGTGATGAGTACCGCATTACATTCGCTCCCCTACAATTATTAATGTCATTCTCACAATTCCAGATATGCTGATAGGGTACTTACAGCAAACATACAGGAAACGATGTACACCATGCAATGACCATTCCTGGTCACAGCACCCATGTTGTTCGGTGTTTGTGGACATGACCAGAAACATTGTATCTACAGGGGACTCGAACCCACATTTCTGCCATTCCTGGGCATTCCCAGGTCACTGATTGTCATGGCCAGGATCCTGTACAAGTTAGTCAATACAAAGTATATGTAAGTGCAGTGCCTGTACGTAACCGTATCTACTTAATGACTTATGGACTATTTAAAATACTTACAATTCCAGTGGGGCCAGTTTAGTCTGCACTAACCTCTCATGCAAGAAGACACATCAACAGACAGGCATAGATAGGGTGATTGAATCCGAATGCCTAGAGTGTAAGATATGTGGGTTCGAAACCTGCTAGAGGCTCAATATTTCCTATTTCCATGACTAGTTTCATCGTCTTCCAATGCAGTTTCCATCAGCCATACTGAGAGCTAAGAAACCCTCTGGGCCTCCCTTAAGTGTACTCCACACACTCAGAAATGGGTCGGTTGAACAGTAATGACAGTGTCTATGTACATGGCAAGCAGTTCCTTTCCTTAGGAACTGGGGCTTTAATTGGAGCTCTCATGTATCGGACCTTTAGTGTATAGTTACATTTGCGCAGAGTGATATAATAAAACACTGCATCTCTCAATACAATTTGTAGCTTGTAGCCTGAGGAAATAGGATATAGATGTGTATTTCTGCATAGAAAAAACATATGTATATCATATGTACAGACAGATATGTAAATACATGCTGCAGTTGCATCCTTAGTCTACTTCAGAAAAACTAAATGGACCATACTCAAAAGCCCATGTGCTCTCTGTTCCCAGCCCTCGGATCATCCTAACAACATCTGGAAACTGCCCACATCCCCTACCCATTGATCACTTCTGATTACGCCCTACCTTATGGCCCTGTCACACTATGACGCTTCTCGCCGGCGACCCGTCAACGTGTGGTGTTTTTGGGCGACATTTGGTGAAATATCGAGAAGCGCTGGTGGCGTGTTATGGGCGCGTCGGTACACGTCAGTACACTACTTTGTCGCCGGCTGGTCGCCGGCGAAATTCGGCGCGCGTTATTGGTCGCTGAGTGTTTTGAACATGTCAAAAACCACCAGCGACCGGCAACGCGCGCAAATATATGGGTAAGGATGTTAGGCGCGCGTCGCACTGCGTTGGACGCGCCGGAATAACATTATGGGAACGCTAGGAAGACGGCGTGCGCGCGGGAGGGTCGTTGCTGACGCGTTGCGCAAACTGGGCCGTTTTTGTTTTAGGCCCTAGCAACATTTAAGGTTAAATGAAGACGTAGCGCCAAACTTTTTTTTTTTTTTCCCCAGCGCGTCGACACACGTTGGCCGCGCGCGCATAACGCGCCATGCTGACGCCGATCTTTTCCCCCAAACCGCCGAAAAGTTTGACGTTTCTCGACGCGCAAGATTTCATTTTCAACGCTGACGGGTCGCCGAGAGAAGCATCGTAGTGTGACAGGGCCATAACGTATGCTTCCAACTAACAACAGGAGGCCTATTTAACCAAATAAACATTTATTCTATTATAGACTGCCAATGGAAATGTTGTCACAGCGACCAAACTCAATTACCAACAACATACGACTCATATTTTGTCCTTCCCCTCTTCCCGCAACAAACAACAACCCACCTCAATCAACCACGCAATGTGTGTGCATTAGTTCTACTATACCCTAACTAGTACACGGAAATGGTTAATACCCCACAACAGCAACATCATTCTACAACATTCCTCATGAACCACATCCATAATGAAGCATGACATGGCATGGTATAGTTATTGACATCGGCAGTACACTTACTAAGCTAAATAAGTAGCACCAGAAGCATACCATCTCCTAACTCTTGACTGTGCATGTGTACCATTTCTTCCAAAGAGGTTCACTGAACTAGTTTTAAACATAACACAAGGAAACCACAGCACACATCATATTATAATTGTTATCAAATCTGCAACAACGTAAAGGATTTAACTGCATCAAATTCTACTAACAGAATAGCTTCATATTCACCAGATATATCAGTACAAAGGTACCCTAACCCTGCCACTGACAATATGAAATGTACACCATGTTATCTCTCAATGCTGTTGGGTAACAGCACTATTCTTCTTGTTTCTTCTTTTTGTATTTGTGTCAAACTGTTGTTGATTTAGACAATTATATATGTGGATAAATGTAGCATAACATGGCCAGAAGACCAGTGCCTCGGCACTGAAAAAAATACGTTTAACCGTAATACGTTAAATGATCATTTACCCAAACCAAATATATATGTGATGTATAACGCATTATACGAGTATAAATGCCAGGGGAACATATACTGTATATATCTATTCCTCCTTGGCGCATTGGTCGTGCCCCCCCCCCCCCACACCTCCCAGGTGTCGGGGTAATTGGTGGGCAGGACCCCCCTCGCACCACACACACTGGAGGAATGTATATATGATGTATGCATAGATGTATGTATATATGATGGATACAGTGAAACTGATACCGTTAGTATGTCTGTCAGATGAAATATTTCCATCAACAGTCAGTGCTATACAAATTAATAATGGCAACATATCCATCAGTGTATTATTATTACCTCTAACGTCCAAGTATAGGGATCTGCTACGTGACAGCAAACACCAGACTGAGTGCATGGCCTCCAACATCCAATTATAGAGCTCTGCTACATGACAGCAAACACTAGACTGAGTGCATGGCCTCCAACGTCCAAGTAGAGAGCTCTGCTATGTGACAGCGAACAGTAGACTGAGTGCATGGTCTCCAACATCCAAGTATAGAGCTCTGCTACATGACAGCGAACACTAGACTGAGTGCATGACCTCCAACGTTCAAGTATAGAATTATGCTGCATGATAGCGAACACTAGGCTGAATGCATGGCCTCCAACATCTAAGTATAGAGCTTGGTGTCTAATGTCCAAGTAGAGAGCTCTCCTACGTGACAGCGAACACTACGCTGAGTGCATGGCCTCCAACATCCAAGCATAGACTTATGCTACATGACAGCGAACACTAGGCTGAATGCATGACCTCCGACATCCAAGTATAGAGCTGTGTTACATGACAGCGAACACTAGAGTGAGTGCAAGGCGTCCAATGTCCAAGTAGAGAGCTCTGCTACATGACAGCGAACAATAGACTGAGTGCATGGCCTCCACCATCCAAGTATAGAGCTGTGTTACATGACAGCGAACACTAGAGTGAGTGCAAGGCGTCCAATGTCCAAGTAGAGAGCTCTGCTACGTGACAGCGAACAATAGACTGAGTGCATGGCCTCCACCATCCAAGTATAGAGCTGTGTTACATGACAGCGAACACTAGAGTGAGTGCAAGGCGTCCAATGTCCAAGTAGAGAGCTCTGCTACGTGACAGCGAACAATAGACTGAGTGCATGGCGGACGTACTTATTTCACCTTAGTTATCCACTACTCAATGTCAATCTACAGGTCGATCCATCGCTAGACAGGTCTCGGTGTCTGGCGGGACTTGTTTCCCCTGTGAGTGCGTGCATTGCATGTAGCCTATTTGCCGGCCGTTAAGTGATTCTGATGCTGCGTAGATCCCAGCAGAGGCCATTATGGTTCCCCGGGCTCCGCTCGGACCATGACTGCTAATGCAGGTATATTATAATGTTGCATGTTGTGTTGCTTTCTAGTGGAACAACACAAGCATATATTGATGGGGTGTCATATGATGATAATAGAGCCACTCGTGAGAGCAGCTGGGTCCACCACCATTAGCTGTTTTCCAGTTTTCTGTTAGTTTCTAAGTACTGACAGATGGGCACGTTGTATAAAGAACCTCTGCTTGAGTGAAGTCGGGAGGTGGAGAATAGCACACGTTGTGTAGCGACCTTCATCTATTCTCAGATGCATTAATAGCTTATATCACCGAAAACCGGGCGTTGTAATAGGTAAATGTCGACAGTAATCAGAACACTGTAAATTCACAGAAATGGTTGGTTAGTTGTTGGAAGTTTACGTTCTGGCAACATTTACGGTCATGTCAGGACGGGTACAGACTTGTCACAGTGCACACTCATGGCAACGTTATACTATAGGATTGCCCCACTGAGAAATCATACCACCAGCATCATGACCTAATATCCCACTCATTCACATTATCCTGATACTGATATAACCAGTCCTTGCATTATCCTATTACTGCCGCGCGCCAAGCTAGGAAGTGAGAATTATCAATTGTTTAGATCATTATTTTGAGTTGACCAGGAAGCAAACTCCCGATCTCCAACACGGGAGGCCTGCGCTCTTCCTATTCGGCCATCGTGTCTGGTACCAAGAATTTACCCATGTCCTTAACACATATATCCTGATGTATACATACCCACAAGTCTCATGTGTCTAAAATAGAGCTTCCACTCTAGTGTATATAGACACAGTGCAGCATTAGATTATACATACGTGTCAGTGCAGAGTAGCAATGGGAAACCTAAAGGCCCTGTCACACTATGACGTAAAGACGTCATCGTTGGGAGAACTTGAAGAACGTTGAACTTCTCGGGGTAGTATGCAAATTTGGGCACAAGTTGAACGTGGATGCAGCATGTGTGGTTGTGGATGGAGGTGTGTATGTGAGTATGTATCTCTGTAGGAGTGTGGGTGAATGGGTGTGGATGTAAGTGTGGATGTGAGTAGGACTGGGTGTAAGAGTGTGGGTGTGTGGGTGTGTATGTGAGTAGGAGTGTGGGTGTATGGGTGTGGATGGAGTTGTGTATGTGAGTAGGTCTCTCTGTAGGAGTGTGGGTGTGTGGGTGTGGATGGAGGTGTGTATGTGATTAGGTCTCTCTGTAGGAGTGTGGGTGTGTGGGTGTGGATGGAGCTGTGTATGTGAGTACGGTTGTGTGTAGGTGTGTGGGTGTGTGCGTTTGGGTGGAGGTATGTGTATGTGGGTGTGTGGGGGTGGATGAAGGTGTGTATGTGAGTACAACGGGGGTTAGGTGAGAGCGTAACGTCGGTAAAGTGTATTGATACCATCATTCAACGAGAGAGGACAACGTCATTACGCTCACGGAACATTATGAACATTATTCCATCGCCGGAAGAACGTTACGTGATGTTACATATGTCATGAGACGTTGAACGTACGTTGAATGTACGTTCTCCTGATGTTCTCCTGATGTTCTCCTGACATTCTCCTGACGTTCTCCTGACATTCTCCTGACGTTCCCTTTATGCTGTGTGGGCATTTCCACTCGGTTTAATGTGGGTCAACGTAGTTGAACGTAGTGAGCAGCGTTTGCCTAACGTCCGTTTAACATCATTGACGTTCGCTCAACGTGAACAGAACGTACAGCGAACATAAACCCTTACGTTCGAGCTACATTGAAAGTTTTGAACATGTCCAAAACCTTGACGTAACTCGACGTAACACAACGTAATGTGACATAGCTCGATGTCAGTCTAACGTCATTCTGATGTCATCGAAACGTAATCCAACATATGTCAATGTAATGACCACGTTAGGCTCACGTTCGCTCGGTATATCGTAGTGTGACAGGGGTATAAGACGCGTAGTAGGCCTACTTACATTAATACCCATGGTGACTCAGCGTTTCTATCCCAGCCAGTAGGACAGCGTGTCCCTTGGTGGTGGCGCCACTAGTAGCATTAGCATTAGTTGAATATTCAGGTAATAACCCGACCCTATTTATATATTATGTCCTACATGTATATGTTCTATAATGAATTATGGGAATATAAACAATGAGAGTTCCTCAGAGAGATCTATCCATAACGTGTGAGTAATTAACTATAACCGTGTTAGTTCCTGTTCTAGCCGCTGGCGCCACCGGCGAGTCGTCACGTTTGCCGATAGTGGTCGCTGTAAGCCGTCATATTAAGTACATGTGTATCCATAACAAACCTGCAAGTGTAGATAGAGTGCAGACGCTCAGTCCCGTGGGTGTGATAGGGGGGCAGGTAATCCCTAAATAGGTTACCGGGACGCTTCCATCCTACCCACTTCTGAAGAGCCATATACCCTCCCTATTTAATACCCTTCATCTGGTGGACTTCTCACTATCCATATATGTTGTATAAGGATTATACAAGTATAATAACCCAGAATTCCCTACTCGCTCCTCAGCTCAACTCGCAGTGATCGGGTGATGGAGCCTGGGGTTGATCATCTACTGCTCCAACCTACTCAACCTCATACGGTGCCGCCACTTCCCACCACTCACTATCTGCTCCTAACCTTACTCACTGTCCCGCCAACATGGTATATCTACATAATATTATATATATCATATAATATACAGAGGTAGGTAATGGAGTCCATATATGGCAGCTTGGATGAAGTGAATGTGGATTATAATTAAATGGTGTGGGTTCACCTATTATTTATATTCACACAATATAGTATACACACTATATATGCTACACATTAGAAGCAATAAATGTGATACTATTAAGACTGAACAATGACTTCATCAGTCAGGATAATGTAATTCAACATTGAGAACACAATTAATCTTCCAAGTTGCCAGTGTTTTTGTTACGTGAAAGCGAGCTCTAGACTGAGTGCATGACGAGAGTACTTATCCCTGTGGCTAATCACGCCCACTACTGAGAGTTGAGTTAGAGGTCAAACCAGTACTGCTATTCACGTCTGGAAACCTGAGTCGGTACTTTCCTAATGGTTCGTACATCACGATGTAGCATCATCTCTGTCGAATGTGTGATACTGATGCCATGAAGGTCTCCAGAGAGACTGTCCCCTCTCCCCTCCACTCACCCCCTTTCCACATCACGTTGTGTGTATTGCTTCTACACACATGCCACACTGTGGATGCCAGCCACCATTACCAATACATGCATCACTTCAGTAGTGCATCAACATTATTCATATTTCAAACACTAAGCTGGGTATTAAAGATAACTTAAAACAGGAACATGAGAAAATAAGCGCATTTGACATTATGTTCATAATAAATCGGAGGTGCCTGCATGTGATGACATAATGGTGACATTAATGCACGACAGGTGGTGCTGGTACTGGAACAATATGAAGCAGGTTTTGTACATCATTTTCAGAGCCTCTTTTATATTGATAAGGCCAGATATTTTGATCGCAGATAAGAGTAGTACTACAGACATGACCTCACCACCACTTGGTGGCAGCAGGGAATATGCAGACTATTGCTGTTTAAGCATGGTGACAGGTGGCAGAAGGGAATATGCAGACTATTGCTGTTCAAGCATGGTGACAGGTGGCAGCAGGGAATATGCAGACTATTGCTGTTCAAGCATGGCAACAGGTGGCAGCAGGGAATATGCAGACTATTGCTGTTCAAGCATGGCAACAGGCGGCAGCAGGGAATATGCAGACTATTGCTGTTCAAGCATGGCAACATTTGGCAACACGGAACATGCAGACTATTGCTGTTCAAGCATGGCGACAGGTGACATCAGGGAATATGCAGACTACTGCTGTTCAAGCATGGTGATGGATGGCAGAATGGAATAAGCAGAATATTGGTGCTCAAGCATGGCGACAGGTGGTGGCAGGAATATGCAGACTATTGTTGTTCAAGCATGGTGACAGGTGGCAGAAGGGAATATGCAGAGTATTGCTGTTCAAGCATGGCGACATGTGGCAGGGAATATGCAGACTATTGCTGTTCAAGCATGGCAACAGGTGGTGGCAGGGAATATGCATACTATTGCTGTTCAAGCATGGTGACAGATGGCAGCAGGGAATATGCATACTATTGCTGTTCAAGCATGGCGACAGATGGTGGCAGGGAATATGCATACTATTGCTTTTCAAGCATGGTGACAGATGGTGGCAGGGAATATGCATACTATTGCTGTTCAAGCATGGCAACAGGTGGCAGGGAATATGCAGAATATTGCTGTTCAATCATGGCGACAGGTGGCAGAAGGGAATATGCAAACTATTTCTGTTCAAACATGGCAACAGGTGGCAGCATGGAATGCACAGACTATTGCTGTTCAAGCATGGCGACAGGTGGCAGCAGGGATTATGCAGACTATTGCTGTTCAAGCATGGCGACAGGTGGCAGGGAATATGCAGACTATTGCTGTTCAAGCATGGCGACAGGTGTTGGCAGGATAGCCAGCAGTGGTCCCTGGATGGACAGCCTTCTTCTTTGACTGGCCACTCCCCACCATTAGAGGTTCCCTGTGATCTGACTTGTCAGGTAGGGGTCACTGGGATATGTGACACCACCGTGGTTGTAGTAAGGATTAAACTGTGAAGCATATGTTTATCTCCTCGTCTTATCGTTCTTTATCCTGCATCAATTACAGTTCAGGGAGGAACGTATCACTAGGAGACAGGCTATCACGTTGGTCCCTTGTTTGCGATTGATCAGTGCTAAACATCCGGTCACGTGACGTAATACACGGTCTCAATACTCATTTATTCACAACATTTCAACTCAATAAATGGGCTAACCTGAACTGCTACTATTCCTGATGAGAAACACCCATTTAATAACATCACCTGGGATGATACCTGTGTTAGGTCTAGACACACGTGAGAATCCTGCCGTTGGTCCCCGATTACCACCTTTACCAATGCCTACCTATGTAAACTGCAGGCTTAGTCCGCCCCCCACCAGCTCAGTGCCTGGTTAGGGGCCGTGGCACTTAATATGTCCGGCATAATACAACAGAGAGACATATGAACGAAATAGATTCATTGCTGATGGGTTCTGTTTGTATTCATGGTGAAAAGCTAGTGATATCTATTCTCTCAGTCTTGTCAATCATATTGATGTGCCTACCTGGTTTTTTTTTGCGTGAAGGGGGCATTTGTGCTGCCCATAAAGCCCCTGTCACACCTCGCCGGATTGAGGAAACGGATAGAGTGGACAACAATATTCTAGTCCAGTGTGATTCTGACTTGAAATGTATTGAGTATGTGACCGACGGGTAACAGATGGTGACGGATGGGTAAAAGACGGTAACGGATGGTCGTGGTTGATAACATATCTAACGATCAACAGACAATCCAGTTCACAAAAATCACTATAATGAATGGCAACGGATATCTAATGGATATGTAACGGACGGTCACGGACGGTCACGGACGGTCACGGACGGTCACGGACGGTAACGGACGGGAACGGACGGGAACGGATGGGAACGGATGGTAACAGACGGGAACGGACTGGTAACGGACGGGAACGGACGGGGAACAGACGGGGAATTGGCGGGAAATGGACGGGGAATGGACGGGGAATGGACGGGGAACGGACTGGGAACAGACGGGGAACGGACAGTAACGGATAATAACCGCATCTGTCAGTCCGGTGCAATCCATTACAAGTTTTGTGCCTGCTCAAAACTTGCAAAGGGCCGGATATCAATGGATAGCAATGGATATCAACGGATATGCAACAAATACAATCTGGACTTTTCCGGATATTCCGTTTCAATCCGTTTGCTCAATCCGGTAAATTGTGGCAGGGCCTTTAAGGTTAAGTATAATGACTTGTTTTCGCCGCTCGACTGTAATAGTCCTGTGGTCCCCTTTGTGTTATCCCTTTCAATTGTTCTATATCATATGTTTCTCTCCATCTCTTCGCTTTCATTATGCAGTAAATTTACACACAATTCTGAAATGGTTACATCTGTTTCAAACTGTATCAAACAGCATATATAATGTAATGTTGAAGTGGCTAGACTTGTATCAACTGACAGCAACATCTAAATCAGGAGAAATCAAAAACAATTACAGGGGTTGATATAGCCCAAGATTCCTTTGTTCCTAATTAGGTAACACACAATACACATCATGCACACAGCATACATCATACAGACAACACCCATCAGACACACTACACACACCTTCAGCACGGTCAGCCCTGTCTTCCCTATACCACCGGCCTGACCCATGCCCTGTGCACCACACAACCAACCATCCCCGAATTGTCAGCTGGACTGAACCTTCTGGTAGACTCACCAGGGGGCGTCACCGGCTTGACCCTCGTTGCTGACTCCCATGGCCGGACTTGACATCTGACCTTGGATCCCACTGGTCCTGCCTCCTGACGACAGACCGAGTAATGCGGGTTTGGAGCTGGTGGTACCGGGCAGGTGTGGTACTACAGCTGGTGGTACCGGACAGGTGTGGTACGGGACGTAGTGATACCGCACAGGTGTGGTACTGGAGGTGGTGGTACCTGGCAAATGTGGTACTGGAAGTGGTAGTAGCGGACAGATGTGGTACAGGAGATGGTTGTACCCGGTGTATGTGGTACAGGAGCAGGTGGTACCGGAGATATGTGGCACTGGATGTGGTGGTACCGGGCATAGGTAGTACTGGATGGGATGGTACCGCACATGAGTGGTATTGGAGGTGGTGATACCGGACAGGTGTGGTACTGGATGGGGTGGTACCGGGCAGGCGTGGCACATGAGGTGGTAGTTCCGGGCAGGTGTGGGGCTGGACCTGGTGATACCGGGCAGGTGTGGTCCTGGAGCTGGTGTTACTGGGCAGGTGTGGTACTGGAGTTAGTGAGACCGGACACGTGTGGTACTGGAGCTGGTGGTACCGGGCATGTGTGGTACTGGATGGGTGTGGTACCGGGAATGTGTGGTAATGTGTATGGTGGTACCGGGTATATGCGGTACTGGATGTGGTGGTACCGGACATGTGTGGCAGTGTATGTGGTGGTACCTGGTATGTCTGGTATTGGAGGTGGTGGTACCGGACATGGGTGGTACTGGAGTGGGTGGTACCGGGCAGGTGTGGCACTGGAGGCGGTGGTACCTGGCATGGCATGGCTGGTACTGGTTATGGTGGTACCAGGCAATTGTCGTAGTAGAGATGGTAGTACCTGGCAGACGTGGTACTGCATCTGGTTGTACTGGTCAGGTATGTCACTGGATAGGGTGGTACCGTCAGGTGTGGTACTGGATGATGTGGTACCCGACAGGTGTGGCACTGGAGCCGGTGGTACCGGGTATGCGTGGTAATGTAGCTGGAGGTACCGGGCAGGTGTCATAGTAGAGATGGTAGTACCGGACATACATGGCACTGGAGCTGGTGGTACCGGACATGTGTGGTACTGGAATGTGTGGTACCGGGCAGGTGTGGTACTGGAGGTGGTGTTACTGGGCATTCGTAGTACTGGAGCTGGTGGTACCGGGCAGGTGTTGGGGTAGAGATGGTCATTTGTACCGGGCATTTGTAGTACTGGAGGTGGTGGTACCGGGCAGGTGTGGTAATGGCGAGTCGGCAGAGTGATACCAGTCAGGTGTTACACTAGAGCTGGTTGTCTGGGACAGGTGTGGTACTAGAGCTGGTTGTAACCGACAGGTGTGGTATTAGAGCTGGTTGTCTCGGACATGTGTAGTACTCGAGCTGGTTGTATCGGACAGGTGTGGTACTCGAGCTGGTTGTATCGGACAGGTGTGGTATTAGAGCTGGTTGTATCGGACATGTGTGGCACTAGAGCTGGTTGTATCGGACATGCGTGGCACTAGAGATGGATGTATCGGACATGTGTGGTTTGGTGGTTGTTGGGGTGTGGTTGGTGGTTGTTGGGGTGTGGTTTGGTGGTTGTTGGGTGTGGTGGTGGTTGTTTGGTGTGTGGCACTAGAGCTGGTTGTAGCGGACATGCGTGGCACTAGAGCTGGTTGTATCGGACAGGTGTGGTACTGGTTATACTGGTACCTGAGAGGGTAGTACTGGAACATTTGGTAGTGGTAGCGGTTTTGGGGTCCTGGATCTACTGGTACCTGACAATATGGTAGTGGAACCTTTGGTAGTGGTACCGGGTTGTGTCGTCCTGGATCTACTGGTACCTGACAATCTGGTAGTGGAACCTTTGGTAGTGGTACCGGGTTGTGTGGTACCGGATCCAGGTGGGCGGGTGTGGTGCTGAAACTAATGCTTGGGATACAGGCAGGATCTAGTACTGAACACGCTGGTATCCAATTTGGTGGTACAGGAGCCGCTGGTACCGGGACCGTATGGTATTAGAACCGCTGCTACCTGGCATTATGGTATTGGAGTGGTACCGGGCGGTATGGTCCTGAGGTGGTACCGAAATGTGTGGTACTGGAAGGTACCTGGTGGAGTTGTATAGGAATTGTATCAGTTGGCGTGGTACTGGACTGCTACCAGGTGGTACTGGGGTGGTACCGGGTAGTGTGGTATGTGGGTGGTACCGGATGGTGTCGTTAGGAGGCGTTGGTTGTGGGCGACGTGGTGTTGAGGTGGTACCGGATGGTGTGGTACTGGGCTGGTACTGGATGTTGTGGTACTGAAATGGTACCGGGTAGTGTGACACTGGAGTGGTACCGGGCGATGTGTGTAGGCGGCACTGGTTCCAGGTGGTGTGGTACTGGGGTGGTACTGGGCGGGGTGGTGCTAGGGTGGTGCCGGGCGGTATTGTACTGGGTGGTACTGGGCGGTGTGGGTAGGAGGCGCTGGTACTGGGCGGTGTATGTAGGAGGCGCTGTTACAGGACGGTGTGGGTAGGAGGCGCTGGTACCGGGCGGTGTGGGGTGGAGGCATATCTACCGGGCGGTGTGGGTAGGACAATATGGTACCGGGCAGTATGGGTAGGACCAGCTGGTACAGGGAGGGGTGGGTAGGAGGCGATGGTACCGGGCGGTGTGGGTAGGAGGCACTGGTGCCAGGTGGTGTGGGTAGGACACGGTGGTACCGGGCAGTATGGGTAGGAGCCGCTAGTACCGGGAGGTGTGGGTAGGAGGCGCTGGTACCGGACGGTGTGGGTAGGAGGCACTGGTACCGGGTGGTGTGGGTAGGACACGGTGGTACCGGGCAGTATTGGTAGGACCCACTGGTACCGGGATGTGTGGGTAGGAGGCACTGGTACCGGGCGGTGTGGGTAGGAGATGCTTGTACCAGGTGGTGAAAGTAGGAGGCGCTGGTACCGGACAGTGTGGGGTGGAGGCGCTGGTACCGGGCGGTGTGGGTAGGAGGTCCTGGTACAGGGCGGTGTGAGTCTGAGCCGCTGGTACCGGGCGATGTGGGTAGGAGGAACTGGTACCGGGCGGTGTCTGTAGGAGCAGCTAGTACCGGGCGGTATAGGTAGCAGGCGCAGGTACCGGGCGGTATAGGTGGGAGTTGCTGGTACCAGGCGGTGTGGCTAGGAGCAGCTAGTACCGGGCGGTATGGGTGGGAGTTTCTGGTACCGGGCGATGTGGGTAGGAGCAGCTAGTACCGGGCGGTATGGGTGGGAGTTGCTGGTACCGGGCGGTGTCGGTAGGAGCCGCTCCTACCGGGCTGTGCTGGTAGCAGGCGCTAGTTCCTGGGCGGCGCCATGCCGTGCAGACGACAAATTACACGACGCGCCTCAGGCGGAAGCATCGTTAATATGGAATATGTATGGGCTAATTGTCGTCTGCAGACATATAAACTGCACACCCGGCCAGGAGTCACCGCCCCGCGACTCTTTGATTGCCGGGCGGCGAGGCAGGGGGCGCGGGGTAAGGGGCCGGGAACGAGGCAGGAATGGGGGCGGGAAGGGGGCGGGAGTGGAGGGAGGGGGGAGGCGGCTGAAGGGGGTGGGAGGGGCGGGGAGGGAGGGAATGGAGTGGTGGAGGGGAGGAGGGGAGGGGAGGAAGGGGAGAGAGAGGGGAGGGGAGGGGAGGGGGGGTAGGGGAGGCGGGGAGGCAGGGGAGGCAGGGGAGGCAGGGGAGGCAGGGGAGGCAGGGGAGCCAGGAGAGGGAGGGTGAAGGGAATGGGGGGGAGGGGAGGCGGGCTCAGGGGCCAGGGAGGGAGGGGCGCAACAATGGGGACGAGGGAGGGGTGCAGGGGAGGAGTGTAGGGTTGGGGCTGGAAGGTATGGCATGTAGGGCTGGGAGGGGCGGGAAGGGCATGTGATTTGTGAAGGCAGGGGGGGGCGACTAAGGCGTGTTTGGAGGGTGGGAGAAGGTGGGGTAGGTGGGTCGGAAGGGGCGGATTATGGGGGATGGAGGGCGGGGTGGAGGGGGATGGTGGGGCTGGTATTGTGGATTGGTGATACGGAGTGTGTGTATATGTGGGGGGTGGGGGCTGTGCGAGTGCAGATATGTCGGTGATATGTGCTGTGTGAGGTTAAGAGTGCAGGTTTGAGGATGGAGAGAGGTGGACGAGTGTGGGGGATGGGTGTTTGTGAGAGGGGTAGGGTGTGGGTTTGGGGATGGAGTGAGGTAAATGTGTGTGGGGGTGAGTTGTGAGGGTAGGCATGGTAGGGTGAGTGTTGCGGTGATGGAGTGTGTGGAGTGGGAAGCCGTGGCGCTGTAGAGGGGCGGGTGGGACTGAGGGGGGGGGGAGAGGAGGTTGGGGGGGGGAGGGGCTCTGAATAATAAGCTCATTTTAATCATACTATAATCGTATAGTTCACTGAGGGCGTTTCAAAGTGTAACTTGCGGCCCGCTGTGCACCCAAATGGACACCTCTACATATTCACTCACATGATTGAGTCACGCATAATGGATAGGGCTCTCTGGACACGGCTCAGGGCTCTACTCAAGTTTTTTGTTTTCTATCTTGGCCTATCGGGTAGCTCCTTTAAATGGTGAGATGCCAAGGGAACTTTCCAGATTATTAAGGTATTGCGTTAATGGATGAACAAAAGCTAGGTGAATGAACTGGTGAATATGGTGTTTCCCACTTCACAACTGGTGAATTGCGTTCAATTGACTTCACAACTGGTGAACACCACCTGTGAACTGGAGATTTTTTAACTGGCTCGTTATTCACCACTTGTGAAATAATGGCAGTGAATGGAGTAAATTTGCATGGTAACGTTCCATAATAAATTGACAAAACATTAATATGTTTGTAATGAAACCATCGTCCATGATGTGTGGTCTTAAAATAAATCATACATGGTGTATAATATGGTAGTGGATGCTATCTACCAAAAACGTGCAGTTCACATGTTATTTATACATGTATTGTAGTTTGCCTCTATTATCGCCTAGCCTGAAACGTTCAATTGTGTTAATCATAGACCGCAAAAACTTATTCAAAATAATTATTTCAATCATATTTGATTAAATCTATGTATCTAAACCTAGATTCTGTGTTAATATAATGGTTCATCATGCTGTTGGTCGTAATGTGACAAAGACTGCTTTCATTACTTGACTGCTGCTCTCCATTTAGCTCTCTGCTGTGAGAGTGATGTCTCTGAGTCTGTCTTAATGTCTCTCAGCTTCAGGTTTCTCTTGATGGTATGCTTGAACCGGAGATGAGGGTGCTCTCTCTTTCTGTAACCAGAAGACAGTTGAGAATAGAGGATCTGCTTTGGTAGCCTGTCTGATGACATACTCATGAGGTGTCCAGTCCACCAGAGATTCTTTTGGATCAAAAGATCTTCCAGAGAGGGCATTCAAGTATTTCCTTATTTGTCACTTTGTCCATCCAGGTTAGGTTCATGATTGAACGCAGATGTTGCATCATGAAGGCATGCAGCTTTTTCACCTGTCGTATGTACACTGTCCAGGCCCCGGCTCCATATAGTAGTGTGGCTAGCACTATTGCATGGTAGATCTTGCCTTTGACCCGCATGGACACATGGTGGTTGTTCCAGAGTCTCTGGTGTAGTCGGCCGAAAGATGCGCTAGCCTTGGCCATCCTCCTCTGTATTTCCGCATCAATGCATCATATATTTCATGAAAGCTGCCTGAAAAAGTGTTGAAGTGCTGATGGCTTTTGCAAGTTACCAGTGGCACTCTCTTGGGGAGCAAATAGAGGATTCACACTGGCAAGAACATGTTCAGACAGGCGCAAAACTATTTGTCCCTGCAGTGGCTGGTCGGGAGATGTTGGGTGTTCCATACATCAACCACCCTTAATGCTGCCACAGTGACATGGTTTTCTGTTTAGGGTTTGCTCCCTTAGCCTTCCGTTCTGTCAAGAACTGTACCACAAGGCAGTGAGTGGCATCAAACTCCCTGAGGTATTGCAATACCTGCAATACCTGCATACCATACTGAATATAACAGTTACACCATGGTAAACAAACTAAACGCCTTCCAGAGTCCATATTGTCGTTGTTTACCATGAATTATCAAATGAATTATCAAATGAATGCTCTCAGTTTACATGGTCGTGTTCACGGACAGTAAGTGATAAGTGCACCATATTCACCAGGTTGATATGAACGCAGCATTAATCTCTGGTCACAAATAAAACTCACCGCCAGTTGATGACAGAAAGTTCCGGGTGGAAATGGATGGAGTCAGAGGGGAGCCAACCACGTGCTGGAGGAAGGAATCCAGTTAGGTAATTGATAACACATACAAAGGGTATCCAGGTCGCTGCAACTGAACCCCCTTTGGCTAGTGGTATCGGTATGGCTAGAACAAATAGAACTCAGGTGCATTACATGTTTAATAATACGTGTAGAAGTGACATTCACAATTATTCACAAGTGTCATATTTGAATATACTTATTAATGATTAGGTTCTAAGTAACTGCCTTATATTCAAGCTATTCAAGCGTGGTAACTGTGAATAGACAATGTTGTGCTATTTTCCTTGGAGTATATGCAGGGACCTTTAAGAGGGGCTTGTGGGACCGTTAGGGACAGGCTCATCTGTGAAATGATCTAGTACAGTGATCTAGGCCCAGGCACACTGACAGTGACTGATTAGGTCCTCTGTCAAATACCACTAAGCCACCATTACAGGCTCCTTTCTGGCTAACCATGCGGCCACCTCGGTTTGTGGTCGCGTCTTTTCCTGTCAGTCCCAGTTGAACTCTCTGAACTGTTTGGAAGTCGGTAATTGTGGCAAGTAAGGCTTAGTCACACCTGCGCCCTTCTTACCTGATATCTACTGCTCCGTGAATGCTCACTGAATCACGCTTACATATTCAAAATAAACATGTTATCGTGGTCCGTTAAAGTTGAGTAATCAGATAGTCTGCGGTTTCTGACGTATTTCGGTTGGTTGATTGGTTGTTGGACTTTTACATCCTGGCAACATCTTAGGTCATATCAGGACTGATACTGACTTGTGCCAGTGCACACTCATGGAGATTGTATATATAGGACTGGTGGGAAATCAGGCCAGTGACACCATGACACAATATCCTGCTCTATCACATTATCCTGGCACTGAGCTCACCAGTCCTTGGTATATCCTATCAATGTTGAAAGCCAGGCTAGGGAGTGACAAGTAGCCATTTTATAAGTCATTGGTTTGACTTGACCAGGAACCAAACTCCCAATCTGCTGCACGCGAGGCCGACGCTTTACTGATTCAGGTTGACATATTTAGAGATGAATATATTAGGTTGATTGTCCTAATGCTCTTACAAGTTTAATTCTACATGGCTACCTTTGTAGATATTTGAAGTGAAAATGCGAAACAATACCACACTGTAGGCTGTGTGTATGGATCGCAGCAATGATGACTTTTATTAAATCATGAATAGTGTAGTGGTCTGCACTGACCTGTCAGGCAAGGAGCCGCAATAGACAGGTAGGCGTCGGTACTGTGGTGACGTGAGCCAAGGTGGTGCAATGGTTAGCACACTGGCCCGAAATGCAAAGAGATGTGGGTTCGAGTCCTACTCTAGGCGCAATATATCCCATTTTCAACCCACCCATGACAATATATATAGGTATATCATTATTATATAATTACTCCATATGCCTTATGCTTATATGCAGCAAGACATGTTCCCTAAGTGCATGCATATCTAGGCTGGATGTGTAGTATTAAATCTGGGTAAGTGTTTGTTTAGACACTGTTATGTTCCACAACATTATGCAACAGCTTACACACCAACATTAACACATGACCCACTTTTGCTGAATAGGTATCACAGACAAGCGAATCCCATCTGCCCTAGCCGGGCTATATGGAATGTACTGTGCCTTCAAGGTATTCACTTTACAGAGGCGGAACTGGGACAAATAGAATGGCAACCAATGGAGCTTCATATTGAGACTTGCTTAAGATAATCGAAATAAACAATTAGGCATAAGTAACACTCTAAGTGGTTTGGTGGAATGATTTCATATGAATTCTGAGCCCCATTTGAAGTCACACAATACACAGCGATACATAGTGTAGTAGTCTGCACAGACCTCAGGCAATGGGCTGCATAGAAAGCTAGGGGTGTGTAGTGTGGTGACATCAGGGAGCCTAGGTGGTGTAATGGTTAGCACAATGCCCAGGAATGTAGAGATGTGGGTTCGATTCCCGCTCTAGGTGCAATATTTCCCATTTTTATCACCCTCCTCACTAGTCTGGTTGCTGTGACTAAGCTATGCATTGCATAGTTGTTAAACCTACCCTGTGTATGTAGATGTTAGTGCATTTCCTGTATGTCTGTAATGGTAAGCATTAAAAGACTTATAATTCCAGGGGGACGAGTGTAATAGTCTGCAGTAACCTCTCAGACAAGGAGTCACACAATAGAGGGGTAGGCATAGGTATTGTGGTGACATCAGGGAGCCTAGATGGCATGATGGTTAGCACACTGGCTCGGAATCGAAAGAGATGTAGGTTCGAGTCCCGTTTCTCATTGTCATTACCCCCCACGACAATATCATGTTTACAAGCATGTGACTTCAGGACCTTCTCCCTATATTGCACATGTACATGACTACTTCACTGTTCAGAATGAACTTATATCCCCACTACTTCTACTGGTAGTAGTGCCATTCGGTGGAGCCGAAGGCATCTTTGTATCAAACCATGACAGGTGCAATGATAATGCATTCAGGTCACGTGACTGCGCCGAGGCGAACTAAAGCGCCCATTTGGCTGCGGCACTGGTCTGATATGAATAGCATTTGGTTGCCAAGGTTCTGAATGTTAGAAGTCAGGAAATCTTGGATCCTTTCCGCCGCTGTCTGTGAGATGAGAGGTTAGTGACAAGGTGAATGGCGAGGTCTCCCAGCCTCCTCACACGCATTCAGCTAAGAACCAGTTCCTCTTGTTACCACGCCACGTCTTCTGGGCACAGCTGTGGGGCAGTCTGACCTGACCTCTCAGACAACAACAGGTAGGCGTTTGTAGGGTGATTACACCAAGGATCCTCGGGAAGGTAATGGTTAGCACACTACTCCCAGAATGGTAAGAAGGTGAAGATTCGAAGTCTGCTCTAGGAATATTTCTTAGTTTCATCACAACACTGGTGACATGACCAGAATTCCATATAAACCGAGTTTACTGTCTTTAGCGTTGCTAGTTTAACCGTGCTGCACCCATTTGCATGCTAAAATAATGTTTTTGTAATAAATTCTGTGTGAATTTCCTGGGCCTGCCGCGGGCCATCGCTGCCTCTCGTCCCACTGCCGGTTGACCGCCTTCATGCTATGCAACCTAGGCTAAGGGCGGAGAGCCAGAGTGCCATAGAGATATGGATTGACCCTTCTCTCACATTTAATAGATGTATATTAATTATTCCCTTAATTCACTGGCTCTCCTCCCTGCCATATAGAGTGTTATAATACTTTAAGTAATCCAGAACCAAGTGGACACTCCACTGTGCTGCCCCTGTAACTTATAAACAGCCTAGATAGCATTTACTCAGTTAGGTGTTATTACAGTAATTCATGCTTTTATTAAGAAGGTGGTTATTATTTCCCCGGAGGTGGGGTGATCGGCTTCATACAGCCCGCCGGGCAGAAGGCCCTTAATTATATAGAGAATAATGGAATATCGATATCAAGTTGACCGTAGCGGTTAATATACTAAGGGACTGGAGGATAGTAAAGAATGCAAGGAACATTCCAATCACTTATAGAGCTCACAACTTTATTTCTGTTCCTCCTGGTACAATCTAAGTTCTTCAATAATGATCAATATGAATAAATACATCCCCTCTCATTCCGTTATGTTAATACAGTTTGGAATTCCGACAATTAAAGCCTAAATCGTGTCTAATACATCAGAGCATGTAGAAACATGTCCGATGGGTCTGAATCTGAGTGCTCGACCTCCCTACATTGCTAGCAGAGTTGCAACCTGGGTCTCCTAGGAACGAGTTACCGCAGTGAACCCTGCCCCGCATTTGACGGCCAATGCAGGCCTGTCTTGGGGAGCAGCCCACATTTCCAAATGTGGGTTGCTCAGCCCAAGCCCACAGTGGCCACAGCTCGAGTATAGTCTCGCCCACTTCACAAGTATAATAATATGTACTGACCTCCGAGGCATGGCGCCAGATAGATAGCTATTATAGGGAAGATGATTTCATCAGAGAGCCTAGATATGATCAATTCCGGACGCTGGACCCAGAAGGGCAGACGGTTGTGTTCGAATACCAATTCAACTTAGGTTACATTTTGTTGTATGTTGGTGCATTGCCTATCAGTAGATAATCATGATTGTATGTAGGTGAACTGGCTATCACTAGATAATCATGATAATAAGTAAAAAGACAGATAAACCAAATGTCAATATAACCATAGATGGCACAAACATAGAACAAGTATCCGAATTCCTAGAGGGAGAGGGAGACCAAGAACATCATGGTTTACAAATATTTCACAGTGGACAGGCTTGAATTATTCACAGTTTATCAGAACAGCACAACATCGGGACAAGTGGAGAACCATTGCATCCAACCCTCGACTAGAGGATGGAACTATTGATTGATTGATGTAGGTGCATTGCCTATCAGTAGATAATCATGATCATATGTAGCTGCATTGCCTATCAGTAGATAATCATGATTGTATGTATGTGAACTGCCTATCAGTAGATAATCATGATCGTATGTAGCTGCATTGCCGATCAGTAGATAATCATCAGTTTCAAAACAAAATAAGGGCACACCATTTGAAGGAGATAAGAGTTAGAGAGACATGCTTGACAATCTGGGCGTGCTTCTCAGCCAAAAAGCCACATAGTGAGGTATGCATGGGAAGGTATATGACACCACCGAGCCTCTATAGTTTAATGATCATGACAGTCCAGAATGGCAGACATGTGGGTTCGAATGCTGCTGAAGGGACAACGTTTCCCTTTCTTAGCGCCCCTCACGATGACACGTCTAATATCACCAGCAGCAAATGTACAACAGGGGATCCTAAGTGGTAAATGAAATAAACCCCAACAAATTAAACGCACACACAACTAAAACACGGCGTGATGCGAGCACTCAATGAACCGTGACCGCCCCGCCCCGCCCCGCCCCGCCCCGCCCCGCCCCGCCCCGCCCCGCCCCGCCCCGCCCCGCCCCGCCCCGCCCCCGCCCCCCCTCACCCCGCCCCGCCCCGCCCCGTCCCGCCCCGCCCCGCCCGCCCCCTGTTGGGCCGTCACTGCCCGTGTCACGTGACCAGGCCGCGGGCGGTCACGTGTTGGACATGTCACTGCCAATCACATGAGAACTAAGACTAGTAAAGAGCCCGATGTGCGCATTACCTGCCCGGTTCAGGCACCTAAATGTGGCGTCTGTTCGCAGTCCGAGGCGGGTGGAGCGCGTTTTGGAACCAGGCACGGGTTGCCATGGTGACAGCGATAAGATGGCGCCATCGTGACTCACTCCGATAAGTCTCCCTTCAGATAAATCCTTCGGATAATTGCAACTTCCGAAAAGGCATGTTGCTTAGCTATATATATATATAAATGTGCCTGCATCAAAAGGAGAAACAAGCGGAGATGGGATGGACAATCTTCATTGCTTGTCTGGCTAGCAATTATATGCCTACCGGTTAAAGTTTGAAAGCTGGCCGAAGACTGACCAATATGAAGGCCCGGGGTCCGAACCCGCCGTGTTGGGGCCCCTGCAGGGCAGGTCCGGGCTAACTAGTAAGGAGTCGATTGGACAATATTGGATTAATTAATATTACAGAACGATAATATTAATACATACTTTAACTCCGGCATTTATATATGCATACTATATATTATACTCCTTATATATACATATATATATATATATATATAAACATCATATATATATATAGATATATATATATATATAAAGTTCACTCCGGCAAATAATATAGAGAAACACACCAGGTTGGGCTGAGTCCTAGTTATCTTTGGACATCTGGCAAAAGGAATAGTCCTTTTACCGATCAGCGGGGGACTTTAGTGTCCCGGGCACTCGCAGGTGGCGCCACAGTTGGGTCGATCGCACCATTGGATCCTTGGGTAGCCGCGCGACTCCAACAAACTTGGGTCAGACATATATAGTATACACAAATAATAATAATAAAATACCAATATCAATGTGGTTGCGCGACTCCAAATCCATTGACAGTATACAACAATAATAATTAGTTCCTCCGCGGTTTATATTACTATAATAAATTATACTCCATATAAAGTTCACTACGGCAAATAATAAAGAGAAACAAAACAGGTTGGGCTGAGTCCTATTTATTTTTGGACATCTGGCAAAAGGAATACTGCCATAAGGATTCGCATGTGAATCCCCTCCAACCCAACCTGAGAATCATATAGTGGAAGCCAGCGTACCTTCCACTCGCATGTCGTTCATAATACGCACAGTTAATGGGGTTTGTAAGTACAGGAAGACCGCATTGCTGGTCCAGTCTCCCCGAGTGCGAATCTCCTCCAGAGATGCTCCGCACATAGAGGGATAAGTACATCCTCCCCGGCCTAAGGAGCCCATCGCTTGGCTTTTTTTTTAGGCTGTATTTATTCTGTCCATAGCATATAAGCCCGGGTACCCAGGCTTGTTTTCAATGCTGGTCAGTTGTAGTGTTGGTGTTATCTTACCACACAGTAGCTGCTGATAAGGTATTTGATTGCCTGCATTTCAGTAGCAGATAGGTAGTTGGTTGGTGTGGTTCTTCTAATTTCCAATTTGTTTATGTTCATTTAATTGTTATTTGTATTGAGGCTGTAGTAAGGCTGCGACGTAAACATCCCACATCTCCTGGAATTTATATGATCGCTTCTTACAATATCATCTGGTGTGTCATAATGGTGGCCCGCGTTCGACAATAAGGATTCCTTAAACCCTGGATTAAGGCAGGTGACTAACCAGGCATCGTTATGTATTGCGCCGTAACCCCAATTACTAGCGTCGCTGTAAAGTGTAAGTTGCTTTCATAACTGCAAATTTGTAATGAGTTACTAGTATTGCAGTATGAGGAACAGTTGGGTGCTGCCTAATATTAACTTTCCACATGCTTTAGTTACTAGTATTACAGTAGGACTAACAGTCGGGTGCTGCCTAATATTAACTTTCCACATGAGTTACTAGTATTGCATTAGGAGTAACGGTCGGGTGCTGCCTAATATTAACTTTCCACATGCTTTAGTTACTAGTATTACAGTAGGAGTAACAGTCGGGTGCTGCCTAATATTAACTTTCCACATGCTTTAGTTACTAGTATTACAGTAGGAGTAACAGTTGGGTGCTGCCTAATATTTACTTTCCAACAGCATGAATCTCGACTTAATGTTTCTACATACAACATATCTGCTTTATCAGCGTTCTCCGGAGTTGGCCAATATGTATGTGTTGTGTGTATCTGGTCATCAAGATTATATATAGCGGACGCATCGCCCATTGTGAGTCCAATAAGGAACCAGCGGCAGTGTCAAGTATGACAACGGGACACTCCAACTATGCAACTTCCCTTTCGATACGCAGGTCAAGAAGCAGAAGGATGAGGCGCTCTCCATCGGATTGCCGGAGCAGGAGCTCTAGTAGCACCCGCCGGGGAAGAAGTGAGTGGTCGCTGAGAAGATTTACAGTATCCGGGAAAGAGGTACGGAAATTGAACTGTCACGAGCTAATAACATCTTCCATACGTTGGTGCTTACATATTGAGGGATTGGCGGTTAAGGACCTACAAGTCTTTCTTCAGCATTTACAATTCATGTCAGGCAAAGCCATGCACGACGACGTCCGAGTGCTAAGGAAACTTTGCAGCATTTGGCAGTCATAATTCCGGCTTATCTATGACATACTACGGTACCGCTTATCTCAAGACTAAAAACTCATCTAGTACCGCCAATAAGGACAATGTGTTCACCCAAGACGGCAAGCGAGGCTGTTATTTTTGGAACAAGGACACCAGCTGCAGTACGGCAGCTGACCAGTGCACTGACCAGACACCACGCCACACCCACGCGCACAAAAACACACAAGTACCCACCCTCCCACTGCCACCAGAGACCACACCACACAGACGTGCATGCAAACACACCCACCCTCCCACCGCCACCAGCGACCACACCATACAGATGTGCATACAAACACACACATACCCACCTTCCCACCGCCACTAGAGACCAAGTCACACATACATGCATACAAACACACACAACCCCACGCTCCCACCTCCACCAGACACCCGGCTACAGACATGTTCATCCAAGACACCCGACCACAAGCACGAGCATACAAACACACACATACCCACCCTCCCACCACCACCAGACACCACGCCACACACACATGTGCACAAAAACACATGCACCCACCCTCCCACCTCCACCAGACACCACACACCACACACACGCATAAAAACACACACGTACCCAACCTTGCACCACCACCAGACATCACATCACACACACGCATACACACAAACCAATACACACCCTCCCACCTCCATCAGACACCACGCCACACACACATGCATACACACACACATACCCACCCTCCCACCTCCACTAGAGGGCCACACCATACACGTGCACACACATATACCCACCTGCCACCTCCACCAGACACGACACCACACACATGTGCACATACAAACATACATGTTCCCACTCTCCCACCTGCACCAGGCACCACGACACACACACGCCCGTGCAAACACACAAGTACCCACTCGCGCACCTCCAGCAGACACCACACCACACACACATGCGCATACAAACACACATGTACCCACCCTCCCACTTCCACCAGACACACAAGTACACACCCGGGTGTGTGTGTGTGTGGCTTGGTGTCTGGTGATGGTGGGAGGGTGGGTACCTGTGTGTTTGTGTGCGGGTGTGTGTGGCTTGGTGTCTGGTGGAGGTGGGAGGGTGGATACCTGTGTGTTTGTGTGCGGTTTGTGTGTGGCTTGGTGTCTGGTGGAGGGGCGAGGGTGGGTACATGTGTGTTTGTGTGCAGGTGTGTGTGGTTTGGTGTCTGGTGGAGGTGGGAGGGTGGACACCTGTGTGTGTTGTGTGCGGGTGTGCGTAGCGTGGTGTCTGGTGGAGGTGGGAGGGTGGGTACATGTGTGTTTGTGTGCGGGTGTGTGTGGCTTGGTGTCTGGTGCAGCTGGGAGGGTGGGTATATGTGTGTTTGTGTGCGGGTGTGTGTGTTGTGGTGTCTGGTGGAGGTGGGGGGTGGGTACCTGTGTGTTTGTGTGTGGGTGTGTGTGGTCTGGTGTCGGGTGGAGGTGGTACCTGTGTGTTTGTGTGCAGGTGTGTGTGGCGTGGTGTCTGGTGGAGGTGCGAGGGTGGGTACCTGTGTGTTTGTGTGCGGGGGTGTGTGGTCTGGTGTCTGGTGGAGGTGGGAGGGTGGGTACGTGGACGGCAGGTGTTACGGGGATAGAGTCGCGAGTCGTGATTGGATGTGCGAGGTAGGAAATTGAAACCTTATTAATGGAGGATCTGTGCGCCGAAGCCTATTACCATATTTAGTGGATTGGTTGTGCCTAATGTTGCCAGATCCGCGCCCGCCCCAGGTGTATTATGCAGGACTTCTGGGTGAAACCGCGCTACGGCTGTCTGTCCGATTGTGTGAGTTGCCAGAAACCAACGACTATTTTGTCGAAAGCCAGACATGTTCTCAGGACAAATAGCGGATATATTTTATTTAAGCGTTTCACATTCTCTAAATGTGTTCTCTATAATATATTGAACATAAATTAAATTCTACTAGACCGCAGAACATGTTTTATGGTCATCGAAAAAGGAGTCTTTGGTTGCCGGCAACTGCTGCCATCTGACAAACAGCCTAACCGCAGTTGCAGCCAGAAGTGCTGCATAATACCCATAGAACAAAATAGTTGAACATCAGACGATCTGTGAGAAATCACCAACTGCTCGAAGCGCTCTGTCTTGCCTAATTAAAACAATATAATCATCAAGTTCTGCAAAGTGCTTTAATATTAATTCCAATTTAGAAATTAATCAAAAAGATTCCAAATCCAATATAAATAAACCTTATGGAATTTCTCTGTCCTTGCTGTTCTAATCCTATCATTTGTGAACATTTTATTAAAAACCAAAAAGGGGAGCAAAAATATTGCTTAGCGAGGCAGATTTTGTTGAATACAATCAGACATCAGACCTTCACGCCCACTTCCCCCGCCCGGCATGCCTCGCCGGCTGGGCCGGGTTGACAGCCGGGTCCTGTGTATTGTGCACACGCCCCCACCCGTCACTGACGATGTGTCATCGTTTTCCTGAACCTGGCTATAGCGCGAGGGGGTATACAACTGCGCATGCCCGGGGGTATACAACTGCGCATGCGCAGTCGAACAGTTGGTCTCCATGGGTGCGGCCCGGCTTTACCGCTCAGGTGGGATGGGTGGGGTGCGGGGTGGGGGGTGTAGGGGGTGGGATCTGGAGCGGGGAGTGTGGGGGGGGAGAGGGTGGGGTGTGTGGGGGGGTGGGAGAGGTTGGAGGGGTGGGACGGGTGGGTAAGTGTGGGAGGGGTGGGATAGTGTGGGATCGGTGGGAGAGTGTGGGATGAGTGGAAGGGATGGGATGGATGGGTGAGTGTGGGAAAGAGTGGGAAAGTTTGTGATGGGCGGGAGGGGTGGATGGGTGGGTGAGTGTGGGATCGGTGGGAGAGTGTGGGATGAGTGGGAGGGATGGGATGGGTGGGTGAGGGTGGGATGGGTAGGTGAGTGTGGGATGGGTCGGAGAGTGTGGGATGGGCGGGAAAGGTGGGAGACTGTGTAAAAAAAAAACTGTATTGAGGCTGTATTTATACTGTCCATAGCATGTAAGCCCGGGTACCCAGGCTTGTTTTCAATGCTGGCCAGTTGTAGTGTTGGTGTTGTCTTACCAAACAGTAGCTGCTGATAAGTTATTTGATTGTCTGCATTTCAGTAGCAGATAGATAGTCTGTTGGTACGTTTAGTAGCCTATGTTAGTTTTTTTTGGCCCTCTTGGCATTGTATTTTTGTTCTATTCTTATTACTATGTTAGTTGTTTTCTTAAGGTTCTATGTTAGTGTTTTGGGGTTTTCTTGGGAAGAGTTTTCCGCTTTTTTCTACTTAATTCTATACTAGCCTATTTTATTTACATGTCCATAGGCTTGTACGTAATAGGTGGTTGAGTTATGTTTGTTTGAAATTGATTTGATTTATATTGTTGTTGGATATGTTATCTGGCTTTTATATTTCCGGTTATCCCACCCTGGGCTGTCCAGTTGGTGGGCCGTGACATATCACCTGCCCCCTTGTGGTGCAGTTCAGTTGGGGTTCCCAGTTTTTATTTTGCACAGATATTTTTTGTACGTTTTTAGGTCAGGGATTTGTCTTTCTTTCACCGTTTGCACATTCCATGCCTTGGCGGCCATTTCCAGTGTGCTCCTTTCATGGGCTTTGATCTGGCTTCTGGTCTGTCTCAGTAGTGGTGCCTTGCTTGCTCTGGTGTCCCTTAGTGGTTGGGTTAGATGCTTAATGTCTTGGCTATATCCATATGCTAATGTTTTTAGGTGGATTATCCTTCTGTTTTCTAGTAGCTTTACTTTAGTTATTTTGTGTAGGTCATAAGTGGGGTGTAGTTTGTCTACTTTCAGGCATATTTTCAGGGCCCTATTTTGTAGTATCTGCAATTTTTTAAGTAGCTCTTTTTTAGCCCCCATGTAGATTACATCCCCATAGTCAAAGTAGGGGAGTACCATGCCTTTGAAGATTTGTATTGACATATCTTGTGTCATATAGTTTCTTAGTTTAGCAAATAGCCATAGTTTCTGATTTACTTTTTCTATGATTTTTGTTACACACAGATTGTAGTTTAGCTGGCTATCTAGTTCTAGGCCTAGGTATTTGTAGTGATTTACACTTTCCAGTGTTTGGTTTCCTAGTGTGCATTGTAGGTTTCTTCCTGTGATTGCTGTATGTGAGAAGAGTACTGTTTTAGATTTATTTGCATTGATGGTTATTTTATTGGATTCACACCAGCTGTCCAGCTTTAGCAGGAGGTTGTTCAGTTTGGTTGCTACCTCCTCTACTGTGCTTCCTTCTGCATATACGACAGTGTCATCCACATATAGCTGGAGACATTATGTCTCCAGCCATTTTTCTAGGTCATTTATGTATAGTATAAATAGTAGTGGTCCCAGGACTGATCCTTGGGGTACACCACAGGTGACAGTTTGTTGGTCTGAGAGTGTACCATTTACTTTAGTTTTTTGCTGCCTGTTGTTTAGGTAGCATTTTATCCAGTTTATTGATTTGGATTTAATGCCCATGTTGTTTAATTTTCTTATTAATATGCTGTGGTCTACAGTGTCAAAGGCTTTGCTGAAGTCGATGAAGGCTGCTCCAACTAATTTCCTTTGGTTCAATGATGCCAGCACATCACTTGTTAGGTTTTGCTATTGTTTTTGATGTGGAGTGGAGTTTTCTGAAACCTCCTTGCCTCTTGTTTAGTATATTGGTTTTTTCCAGGTGCTCATTTATGTGACTGAGAATCTTTTTTCAATTAGCTTGCCTGGTGTTTGCAAGATTGATATTGGTCTGTAGTTCCCCATGTTTTGTTTCTCACCAGTTTGGGATGGGCGGGTGGGGGTGGATGGGTGGGGAGAGTGTGTGATGGTGTGGGGGTGTGAGTGTGGGATGGGGCGGAGAGTGTGTTGGGTGGATGGGAGGGATGTGGTGGGGTAGGTGAGTGTGGATGGGTGGAGAGTGTGGGATGGGTGGAAGGGTGTGGATGGGTGGGAGAGTGTTATGGGATGGTGGAGGGATGTATGGTTGGAGGTGAGTATGTGTGAGTGGTGGAGTGTTTGATGGGTGGGAGAGTGTGGGATGGGTGGTGGTGTGGGATGGGTGGGGAGAGTGTGGGTATGGGTGGGAGGGAGGGATGGTTGGTGAGTGTGGGATTGGTGGGGAGCGTGGGATGGGCAGGAGGGGTGGATGGGTGGGACAGTGTCGGATGGGTGGCAGAGTGTGGGATGGGTGGGAGAGTGTGGGATGGGTGGGTGAGTGTGGGATGGGAGGGAGAGTGTGGGATGGGTGGGAGAGTGTGGGATGAGTGGGAGGGATGGGATGGTTGGGTGAGT